>JAJOZX010000426.1:682500-1285000 GCA_023014485.1 Bathynomus jamesi | reverse complement strand
GGCAACAGGAAAGGAAAGAACACGCACAACAGAAAGAAGCAAATTCGAAATTTTTAATTTTCACTCCAAAGCTATAAACTGGGAAGATGTGACATCCAGCATGGAAGTAATAGATTGGAAAACCATTTTCGAGGCCAAGACAACGGAAGAGATGCTAATGACGTTAGAGGAGAAGACGTTAGAAATTGTGGAAAAACATGTCCCAAAGATACAACAAAGAGGAAAGAGAAGCAGGTTCGAAAGACAAAAGAGGGCATTGTTCCGAAAGAGAAAAAGAGTGACTGCAAAATTAAGTAATTGTAAAGATAACAACATCAGAAAAATATTAAATGATAAACTACAAAGTATCGATGTCGTCATACAGGAACTAATCGAGAAGCATACAGAAAAAGAAGATGACGCTATAGAAGCGATAAAGGCTAACTCAAAGTACTTCTATAATTTCGCAAAAAGAAAGTCGAAAAACCATGCGACTATCGGACCTTTAAAAAATGAGAACAGTGATTTATCTGATGATCTAACAGAAGTATCTGAAATATTAAAGCTCAGTATGAATCATCTTTCAGTATCCCAAAAACTGACAAATTGATATGCGATAGAAACGCGTTCTTTGAAGAAGAACCACAAGGGGAAAGTATAACGGATTTCGATGATATTACACAAGCCATAGGGAAACTAAAAACACACTCAGCGGCAGGACCGGATAAATGGAATGCCACACTGATCAAAAACTGCAAGAATGCAATCGCTGAGCCCCTATACTGGATATGGAGACGATCATTAGACACGGGAGAAATACCGGGCATCCTGAAGAGCGCGAACATAGTCCCAATATATAAAGGAGGAGATCGATCCGAGGCCAAAAACTATAGGCCAGTGTCGCTTACATCTCATCTCACTAAAATATTTGAAAGAATAGTTAGACAGAAAATCTATGACTTTTTGGAAACTCAGAAAAAATTCAATGATAACCAACACGGGTTTCGGTCAGGCAGATCATGCCTATCACAACTAATGGAACACTACAACAACATTATTGATTCACTTGAAAGTAATGAAAACTATGATGTACTATACACAGACTTTGCTAAAGCGTTCGACAAGTGTGACCACGGAATCATAATACATAAACTGAAATATATGGGAATAACAGGAAAAGTAGGGAAATGGATATATAATTTCCTTAGTGAGCGGAGGCAAGTCGTTACAGTACAAGGAGTATCTTCATCAGAATCAGAGGTCCTCAGCTCAGTACCACAAGGAACAGTATTAGCTCCACTACTCTTCATAATCATGCTAACTGACATAGATGAGGACGTTACCAGAGACAGCACAGTAACATCCTTTGCGGATGACACAAAGATCAGTAGAAAAATAAGAAACCCAGAAGACATAGGATCTCTACAAACCGACATAAACAAAATCTACAAGTGGACGGAAGACAACAATATGAAGTTTAACACCGAGAAATTTCAGCTATTACGGTACGGAAAAAGAGAAGACCTAAAGTCCATGGAATATTATACCCCAAATGGACAGGAAATTCAGAGAAATTCCAGAGCAAAAGATTTAGGGGTTGTAATGACAGATGATGCGAAATTTGAAACACAAAATAAGATAGCAGTAAACAGAGCAAAGAGAATAACGGGTCAGATATTGAGAACCTTTAAACGAAGGGATAGGAATGTAATGATTCCTCTACTGAAAACCCTGATAATACCCAAATTGGAATACTGCTCGGTCCTAACATCCCCATATAAAAAAGAAGACATTAGACAGCTGGAGGGGATCCAAAGAAGCTTCACAGCCAAGATCAATGGGTGCAAAGAACTAAATTACTGGGAAAGGTTACGAGAACTAGACCTATATTCACTGGAAAGGAGAAGAGAGAGATACACCATTATTTACACTTGGAAAATAATGGAGAAACTAGTCCCTAATCTTACTCTGAATCCCATAACTCCCCAAACAACGGTGGAAAGTAGAAGCGGTAGACTGTGTCGTATTCCCAAATTGAAGGCGAGACAGGGAACATCCTTAACCCTGAAAGAAAATAGTTTTGTAGTGAGAGGACCAAAACTGTTTAATCATTTGCCCAAAGACCTAAGAAACACGAAGGGAGTTGCGGTGGAAATCTTCAAAAGAAGACTAGACGCCTGGCTCAGAACAATCCCCGATGAGCCGGGAGTACCTGGCTATGTGAGATGGAGAGCGCAAGAATCCAACTCACTACTTCACCAGGCCAACTCGAGAGGAGAGGCGACAAGCTTGACCTTCGCGAAATGAGAAATCATCGTGCGAAACCTTTGTAAGGTTGTAAGGTTATATATACCTTATGAACCTTATGAGAGAGAGAGAGAGAGAGAGAGAGAGAGAGAGAGAGACTAACTATTACTCCGTGTATACGACAGGAGACAATAAAGAATACGACATCTAAGTTCAATCCACTAAACTCTAGAGGTTAACATTAGCATAAAGAAAAAAGGAAGATTAACCTTATCCTTCTCAAATCTGTTTACAGTCTGTGTATTATACTATGCTCTACTATACCATGCTATGCTACGATGCTATGCTTTATACAAAGTGATTACACATATTGGAACACATGAAGCATGTCGTATGAGTGATATATATATATATATATATATATATATATATATATATATATATATACATATTTACCAAGTTATAAAAACGTCACACCATTGTCTCACTCAACCTACAGTGACAGATTGTACATTGTTATAAAAAGTGTGTAAGTACACACACACACCACACACACACCACACACACCACACCTTATCCTTCTCAAATCTGTTTACAGTCTGTGTATTATACTATGCTTTACTATACCATGCTATGCTACGATGCTATGCTTTATACAAAGTGATTACACATATTGGAACACATGAAAGCATGTCGTATGAGTGATATATATATATATATATATATATATATATATATATATATATATAGCCATATTTACCAAGTTATAAAAACGTCACACCATTGTCTCACTCAACCTACAGTGACAGATTGTACATTGTTATAAAAAGGTGTGTAAGTACACACACACACACCACACACACACACACACACACACACACATATATATATATATAATTTAGGGACTGGGGTTTTCCCTTTGTGTCGTTAATTAACCTGTTTTGTATTATATATACACACACACACACACACCACACACACACACACAACTGTATTCATACATCCATTTAAAATCTTTGTTTACTCTTCTTGATTCAAACCAAGTGTTCAGGATCGACCTTCTATCAAACCCTCTGTAGCATCCCACCTCATCTTGTGAAGTTGTTCCGGGTAAAGTTACTTTCTACTCTCATTCTACCCCGGACGCAAGGCTGGTCAGGGACTTTACACAGAAACTTGCCGAGTTGGTACTTAAAGGTAGCTAGGTTCGTGTGCTGGAGGTTCCTCAGTTCTTTTGGGAGCACGTTAAAGAGTTTTGGACCCCGTATTCTGAGAGTACTTTCTATCTCCATTTTCATGGTCCCCCGTTCTACCGCAGCTGGGATAGTACAGAATCTATCCGTTCTCTCATCGTAGAATTTTTCTTATGTTATTTCTAAAGTTTAGGGCGTATTTTCCATATATAAATTCAGTCACTCCGTTAGACGCCCACGGAGGGAACCTCCACAAACAGAGGCCCCCCACATTGGCCGGCAATTTTTTTTATATCACGGGAATTCCTCTCTCAAATCGTAGTAAAATCGTTTTGATTGTTTTTTTTTTTGTTAGTTTTCTTGCTTTCAGTCTAGTTCAGTGGTTCTTAACCTTTTTACTACCATGCCCCCTCTAGGAATTGGTCCTTCCCTCCACGCCCCCCTTCAATCAAAATAACATTCTCAATAACTTCTCAATATTAGCCCATGCTCTCGTTAAGAGAATAACAAATACAATTAGAGAAATTCCTGTTTCTAGGGGGGCGCGCCCCCCTGGTTAAGAACCACTGGTCTAGTTAGTAGGTACATTTCTGTTTCTTGTGTGACGTCATTTGATACGATATCCTAGTCTGAATTAACTGTGTCAGCAAGGTTTTGCACTCTAACGACAAGCGCATTGGACTTTGATTCAGGCGTGTAGTACTCAAGTGCTTGTTATCTTGGGGTCTGGATTTGATGAAACCATTGAGACTACCAAAAGCCTGGCGCTTGCAATGTACAAAAGGCGACATTTTTTTTATACGAGGCCGTTGATGAAACAGTTACAGACTCGAAGGAAAAATTCACAATTTACTTTTTCTGAGAGTTATTTTGATGTTTGCACAACCGTACTTGAAGAAATATTCGAACAAATGAATAGAGTTTTGCGGCCTTTCAGCTTCTTATTTGATATTTCATCGACTAAATCCATTATTGGTAACGACCTTAGAAAGAACTGTGATGACGAGTATCCTGTTTTACGATTCATCTTCCAGTAATATTGACCCTACAGGAAATCCTGAATTGTATAGGCCTACGTTGTTTCTTTATTATTTCTGTCCCTAATTATTTCATTGGGAAACCAGAAAATGGGTTACTAAAATTGTTTCAAAATTATATATATATATATATATATACAGGGTGGGCCGTAAGTTTCCATACATAGGAAAATTTAAACGTTTGTTTTTATGTTTCAGATACCCTAAGAATATGCGTTTGTAAGATCTTGTTTACTGATGAAGCAAATTTTACGTCAATGGAGAGGTTAATCGGCAAAAATACGTTATTGGAGTAATGCTAACCCTAATTGGCTGAGTCCGACGAAGATGCAAGGTGCCGGTAAAGTGATGGTGTGGGCCGGGATATGGGGTGACAGAATTATTGGACCAATTTTTGCCAGTGGAATCTTAATGCCGAAAGGTATCTTAAAGGTATCTTAACATGTTGCAAGAAGAGATTTTCCCATCCCTGCTAAACGAGGAAGGTAACTTCCCAGTTTTACTTCCAGCAAGATGGAGCTCCACCTCATTATGGTCTTCACGTGCGTCGGTATTTGGATCAGCAGCAGTTTCCGGATGCTTGGATTGGTCGGCGTGGTCCTGTGGAGTGGCCTCCCAGATCCCCAGATCTCACCCCCCTTGATTTCTATCTTTGGGGGCACTTGAAGGCCATGGTGTATCAGAAAAGATACGAGACATAAATCATCTAAGGAACGTATCACCAACGCCATTACAAGCATAACGTCAACTGTGCTAATGCGTGTTCATCAACAGTGGGAACACGTATTGAAATGTGTTTTCAAAACAATGGCAACCATGTAGAGCATATTATATAAATAAAAATGGTTGTCCATAAAAAATGTTTATTTTTCCTATGTATGGAAACTTACGGCCCACCCTGTATATATATATATATATATATAACACCATACTTTCCTCGTATAATTTTTAAACAAAATATAGAAATCTCAAAACTACAACAAAATAATAACGATAATAACAATAATAATTCAGTTTTTACTGTGAGTCAGTCGCCAGACACAAATTTAGGCTATCTTTCAGGTTTGAGGTGTCTGTATCCTTAAGGTGAAAATGTTTTTCAAGAATAAAATGAGCACTTAAAAAACATTTTAACTTTGCATTCGTCGAGGGACGTCTAAATTCCAGGAAATCCGTGTCCATTCTTGAGAAACATCTTTCATTATCTCATCAAGAAAAACTCCATTTTAACACGAATGTTTGGCAAGAAGACTGTGCAACCTGTCACACCTTATAATACACTACTCAATGAAGGAGAGAGAGAGGATTAGAAGTTCTTCTTTGCCCTCCGAGAAATCCTGATATGAAACTTACTGAACACGTCTGAAAGCAGCTTGATTGCCAATTGAGGTAAACATGACCTCCTTTCACATTTATGTAAAATCTAAAGGAAACTCTGGATTTAGGCCAAATTTGGACCATTTCACCGTCCGTCTCCAATCCCTGTGACCGAAACGATGGAAAGGTTACAAGACAGCGACTGCATGCCTTTGCATTTATTATAATCCCTGGAGGTATATGTACGTTAAAAGTAAAATTATATCTTGTGGGTGATTCATTTTATCCTTGCGGGCCTCCTTGTTTTGCTTTTACAACTATCTTGGGATTTAAAACTTGCACTGGATTTCTTAAGAAACAAAATTAAAACAATGAAACAAGGAGTTTTTATCATCTATCTCTCTCTCTCTCTCTCTCTCTCTCTCTCTCTCTCTCTCTCTCTCTCTCTCTCTCTCTCTCTCTCTCTCTTAACAATTGCAGTTGTCAACATATATACTGTATATATACAGTATATACTACAATTACACAATTTCCCTATGCCACCACAATTTCAGTTATACTTTCTTTTAGCTTGGAGGAAAACTTATATATATATATAACTAATTTATTGAGTTAAAATAACATTAGGTACTGACTTTAGTCGTATATTTTAATCTTAATATAAGTAAATTATAAGTGCTTAACATCGTATTAATACGTACTAATCCATCCTAGTTATTTTAAGGACGTAGTGTTAACAATTTTGGTTAGTTAGGAAGTAAGAATGTGATAGGATACATTCGTACGGTTTAAGTTCTTGTGCAGTAGAATATTTGCTTCAATCAAGAGATTCGAAGGTTGTCCAGTTTTGAGATTTGCATAGTTGGCTTAAATCGGATATTTTTGCTTGCCCAAATTTGGCAAACTCTTCCCAAGGGAGAGATTTAATATAAGAGATTGGAAATTCGACTCTCGAGTCTTGGGTGATTAGATGATGCACCTTGCTCCTAAAGAATCATGCACTTGGACTGATAATAAGTGGAAGTGTCTGAAATACAAACTAACGGATTTAGATATTCTTTGGACTGGGTTAACCCGGAGCACTATCGCTTTCAGTGATGAAATATGTATGAAAGTCTCGTCAGTACACTGACCCCCTGTTTGTTTGGCAATGCTGCTGCGAGCTGCTCGTACTCTATTTAAACTATGAAAAGGTCGACTGATAAAAAAAAAAATATATATATATATATATATATATATATAATATATAAACCCCTATTTTTACGATTTAAGTCGTAAGAAAAACAAAACTCGTCTCTTTTATGGTATATATCGGCATAAAAAGTTAAAAAAATTTGCATAATGCCAAAGAGGGATCCACTCTAGGTTAGCCCAGGAGCGAATGATAAGACTGATAACAGAAGTAAGAGAGGTAAGATTCTAAACAATAAAACAAGATATGTGTATATATATATATTATAATATATAATATATATATATATATATATATATATATATATATATATATATAGATATATATTATATATATATAATAAATATTTAATTTTTATTAGTTTCAACTTTCATCTTTCAACAATGGTGAATATAATTCTCTCTCTCTCTCTCTCGCTCTCTCTCTCTCTCTCTCCTCTCTCTCTCCTCTCTCTCTCTCTCTTAAACAACACACACACACACCACACACACACACACACACACCACACACACAATCTTTGCATGTATGAACCGTTACATTTTAGAATTTATGTAGTGAAAGTTAAAATTGGATTAAAATACATTTTTAAATGTTTATTTTAAAGTAGGAAATACATCAAAATAAATATTTTTAATTAAAAAAAATTAAAATTTCTTTAGTGCGAGTGTTTTTTTGCTTTTTATTGTATTTTAAATTATTCGTAGTCTCATTTAAATTTAAAAGTAACATTTCTCTCTCTCTCTCTCTCTCTCTCTCTCTCTATATATATATATATATATGTGTGTGTGTGTGTGTGTATATATGAGAATTTTCCGCGCAAGATGAGAGCGAAAGAACGAAACAAATGAAAAAATGAGGGAACCACCTTGGAATCGAACCCGGGATCTTCCGATTGCCGGTCAGATGTGATAACCATTACACCACGGGCCTCACTCAAACAAATGTCGTAATTCCTCTACATACGCGCAGAAACCAATGCCCCAAAGGGGCACCTCCCGCATGCCGTAACATTATATACATTATAACTGCAAACGCAGTATAATTAACGTAAAGAACGACGCTTTGTATAGGAGAATTATCCGCGCAAGATGAGAGCGAAAGAACGAAACAAATGAAAAAATGAGGTAACCACCCGGGAATCGAACCCGGGATCTTCCGATTGTTATTTATACTGGCGTGTTTGTAGTTATAATGTATATAATGTTACGGCATGCGGGAGGTACCCCTTTGGGGCATTGGATTGGTTTCTGCGCGTATGTAGAGGAATTACGACATTTGTTTGAGTGAGGCCCGGCCCGTGGTGTAATGGTTATCATATTTGACCGGCAATCGGAAGATCCCGGGTTCGATTCCCGGTGGTTACCTCATCATTTTTTTCATTTGTTTCGTTCTTTCGCTCTCATCTTGCGCGGATAATTCTCCTATACAAAGCGTCGTTCTTTACGTTAATTATACTGCGTCGTGTTTGCAGTTATAATGTATATAATGTTACGGCATGCGGAGGGTGCCCCTTTGGGGCATTGGTTTCTGCGCGTATGTAGAGGAATTACGACATTTGTTTGAGTGAGGCCCCGTGGTGTAATGGTTATCATATCTGACCGGCAATCGGAAGATCCGGGTTCGATTCCAGGGTGGTTACCTCATTTTTTTTCATTTGTTTCGTTCTTTCGCTCTCATCTTGCGCGGATAATTCTCCTATACAAAGCGTCGTTCTTTACGTTAATTATACTGCGTGTTTGCAGTTATAATGTATATGTAATATATATATATATATATATATATATATATATATATATACAGTGTATGTAATATATAGTGTGTGTATATATATATATATATATAGTGTCGACGACAAAGACATTCATAACAAGAAAAACAATAACCAAAACGGTGGTACTTACGTATTAACGGGGGGGGGGCACCACATATTGATGATTGGTTAGGTTAAGTTGTAATATTTTCGTTAGTTGAAAATTTCTAATACATCATATTTTTAAAAATAGCAATATTTTAAAAAATATTTACAATGAGTTATATTTCAAATATAACAACGAAAATGTTACAACGTAACCTAACCAATCATCAATATGTGGTGGCCCCCCCCCCCCGTTAATACGTAAGTACCCAAAAAATAATAATAGAAAAATAGTGACGCTAACTCTCTCCTTCATCAAATTCCCAAAGATTGAATATTTATCCGAAAACAACAAAAGTATAACATAATTAAGTAACAAATAAACTAGTTCACGACTCCTGTCTCATCTCCCCCCCCCCCTCCCCAAACCCCCTAAAAATGGGGAAAACAATTGTTTTGGGACAGTAATAATGTAACTGTAATATATGTAGACGAAGTCTTTTCTTCCTTTAACGAAAGAAGACTGTAAAATATATTTGAAAAAGTTACAGTTAAGGATAATAAATAATTTTCTCTTACATAGAAAGAATAATTACAAAGGAGTCATCTTTTAAATTAGAAGAAAGTCATCTTTTAAATTAGAAGGAAGTCATCTTTAAAAAAAGTCATTCTTTACTGAAGTTATCTTATCTTTAAGGAAGTCATCTTTAAAAAAGTCATCCTTTACTGAAGTTATCTTTAGGGAGTTATCTTTAAGGAAGTCATCTTTAAAAAAAGTCATCCTTTACTGAAGTTATCTTTAGGGAGTTATCTTTAAGGAAGTCATCTTTAAGGAAGTCATCTTTAAGGAAGTCATCCTTAGGGAGTTATCTTTAAGGAGTCATCTTTAAAAAAGTCATCCTTTACTGAAGTTATCTTTAAGGAGTTATCTTTAAGGAAGTCATCTTTAAAAAAGTCATCCTTTACTGACGTTACCTTTAGGGAGTTATCTTTAAGGAAGTCATCTTTAAAAAAGTCATCCTTTATTGAAGTTATCTTTAGGGAGTTATCTTTAAGGAAGTCATCTTTAAAAAAAGTCATCCTTTACTGAAGTTATCTTTAGGGAGTTATCTTTAAGGAAGTCACCTTTAAAAAAGTCATCCTTTACTGGTTATCTTTAGGGAGTTATCTTTAAGGAAGTCATCTTTAAGGAAGTCATCTTTAAGGAAGTCATCCTTAGGGAGTTATCTTTAAGGAGTCATCTTTAAAAAGTCATCCTTTACTGAAGTTATATTTAAGGAGTTATCTTTAAGGAAGTCATCTTTAAAAAAGTCATCCTTTACTGACGTTATCTTTAAGGAGTTATCTTTAAGGAAGTCATCTTTAAAAAAGTCATCCTTTATTGAAGTTATCTTTAGGGAGTTATCTTTAAGGAAGTCATCTTTAAAAAAAGTCATCCTTTACTGAAGTTATCTTTAGGGAGTTATCTTTAAGGAGTCACCTTTAAAAAAAGTCATCCTTTACTGGTTATCTTTAAGGAAGTCATCTTTAAGGAAGTCATCTTTAAGGAAGTCATCCTTAGGGAGTTATCTTTAAGGAGTCATCTTTAAAAAAGTCATCCTTTACTGAAGTTATATTTAAGGAGTTATCTTTAAGGAAGTCATCTTTAAAAAAGTCATCCTTTACTGACGTTATCTTTAAGGAGTTATCTTTAAGGAAGTCATCTTTAAAAAAGTCATCCTTTATTGAAGTTATCTTTAGGGAGTTATCTTTAAGGAAGTCATCTTTAAAAAAAGTCATCCTTTACTGAAGTTATCTTTAGGGAGTTATCTTTAAGGAAGTCACCTTTAAAAAAGTCATCCTTTACTGGTTATCTTTAAGGAAGTCATCTTTAAGGAAGTCATCTTTAAGGAAGTCATCCTTAGGGAGTTATCTTTAAGGAGTCATCTTTAAAAAAGTCATCCTTTACTGAAGTTATATTTAAGGAGTTATCTTTAAGGAAGTCATCTTTAAAAAAGTCATCCTTTACTGACGTTATCTTTAAGGAGTTATCTTTAAGGAAGTAATCTTTAAAAAAGTCATCCTTTATTGAAGTTATCTTTAGGGAGTTATCTTTAAGGAAGTCATCTTTAAAAAAAGTCATCCGTTACTGAAGTTATCTTTAGGGAGTTATCTTTAAGGAAGTCATTGGGTGGTGATTTTTTTTTTTTTTTAAAGGAAGGCATATATATATTAATAAATATACCATTTAAAATTAGTTATGAAATAAAATATGGTTATTTCAATAACTCCTGATAAATTCACCATTAAAACAAAAACCTCAGCTTTAAAGTCAAGTCAACCTTGAAATAATTCACTATTAAAGAAATCATAGTAACAAATATCAGCTTCCATTCGAGAATATATATATATATATATATATATATAATATATATATATATATATATATATATATATATATATATAATAAGTAAACATTATCATGTTACTATAGAAAATTGCAACCTGAGAATAGCTGTAAACTAATACAGTAAAGTGTATTCCAACACATTGTCTCCGAAAAACACGCATATATATATATATATATATATATATATATATATATAATATATATATATATATATATATATATATATATATATTAATATATATATATATATATATATATATATAGTTGGGTAAAAAGAAAACTTTATACAAAATAAGGATTGACCATGACAATACCATGGCAACGAACGCGATATTGATCACAACAGTAATCAAGAAAATGAGATGATAGTAACTAGGCAGGCATTAACCATTACGGTAATCATGGTTTACCCCAAGAAATGGGTAATAAATTTGAAAGGAAAAAAACAATTATTTGTATAATTTTCCTCAGTCTAAGGCAGCGTTTCTTAACCTGGGGTGCTAGCACCCCCAAGCGGTACTGAAATCGATTTTAGGGAGTGCTGGAAAAGGGCTTCTGTCATGTGCAGTATGGATACGTTAGGTGCGTTAACCAAACTCCTTCACAAACTCTTAATCTTTTCTATTTTATTAACAGATATTATTGTATGCGAATTTGAATATATATTTAATTACGAAAGATTTATTGCACGTTTACATTATCACCATTAATATTAAGAAGGAAGATGTTGACTCTATGTCGCGAGAAATTTACTTTTTTTGCATGATTTTGACCCCAAGATTAGGGGGTAAGTAATTCTCCTTGATTGTTATTCTTAACATTTCTTTTGGCCGCTTGATTCTATTGTTATATTCAAGAACAAGTATTTTAATATATTGTTATATTCAAGAAAGTATTTAGGTTTGAATTTGTAAATATAATTCTTTGTGTGTCTCGTCTTAATATCGTTTTAAAATTTTCCTCCTTTATTTTTTACTCTAAATGTGCTGCTTTTAAATGTATGTTCACTTTGCTTTAACTTTTTGATATCTTTTTATTCAAAATATTATTGGTCAACTATAAATTGTACTCAAATTCTTATTTGTTTTGTATTTGCGTCGTGCTTTTTGCTACTAACTTTTGCTAACTTTTTGTTACTAACCAGGTGAAGGGGGTGCTGGACTGCCTAGACCTAACTACAGAGGGTGCTGATGTCGAAAAAGGTTAAGAAACGCTGGTCTAAGGCAATGCTATTTTCCATCCTCAGAGACTTTTCGCTAATGACAGACGCTTTCTAATCAAAATATTATTAAAAACAATCACGGATCTTAAATTACACCTCGGATTTAAAAAGTAAATAACAATAACGAATAATAATAATAATAATAATAATAATAATAATATAATAATAATAATAATAATTTATTAATATTTGTAAATACTGTATTGTATACTGTATTTCCTCATATAAATTACGCCTAATACATAGGGAATAAAGACTTCCCCTCAACCTTCTATACCTAGAAGTATTATCTTCTTTTGCCTCAAATCAGTCAAAAAAAGAAGTTTTGAAGACCACTTCTTCTATCTAAAGAAGTTACGTATCATTAAAAGAAGTTATTATATGATCTGACAAGAAGAAGCTTTGATACCCAAAAGAAGGAAAATTTCCCCTATAGAATGCAACCTTCAAAAAGAAGTTTTAAGTTCTAAATTTAGAAGGTTTTAAATGCAAAAAACTTCACTTTTTTACGTGAAGGTCAAAATATGAGAATAAAAACCCACTCTAATAGACAGAGTTTATTTCCACGACAGTTTCGACGCCCAGTGGGCGTCGAAACTGTCGTGGAAATAAACTCTGTCTATTAGAGTGGGTTTTAAGTTCTAAATTTAGAAGGTTTTATTTTGAGTGCATGCAATCATGATACGCTTCCATCGCAATGCGAATATAAAGAAATTATTACATTAATTTTGTTTTACATCCCGATTTCGATTCCAAAGACAAGTTGTGATGAAGTTGTGATGAAGTTGTGATGAAGTTGTGGTGAAATAAAAAAAATAATTATAGAAAATTAAAAGAGAGAATTTAATAAATACTTAATTTGTCTTTTATTTTTATCACAGTTTCAATCGGGAAAGTAGTTTAGCAATTCTTGGGAAACCTTAATTAGCGACATAAAAAGAAGTCCATATATATATATATATATATATATATATATATATATATATATATATATTATATATATATAATGCATTGCGTAAATATAGGTTAGGTAGACAAACAGGGAAAATCACAGATAAACATACAGATGGAAGGAATGACAGAAAGAGAGAGAGAGAGAGAGAGGAAAATAAGCTAAAAGCTTTGACCCAATCATTATATATTAAATTCGTTCAAATTCGTTCGTTCGTTTATAATTATAATTTAACATAAAAATTAAAAATAAATTATGTTTTGTACGAAAGTAAATTTTTTAGTTCTTAATTATTTTTTCCTTAATTTAATATTATGAAATGGATTGTTCCATTTTATTCGCAAAATTATACTTTACGAAATGACAACAGCTTAATTTTTCTATATATATATATATATGGACGAAACAAGGGCGGACATCGCATGCCTCACAGAAACTCATCTTAAGGATTGCCAAGGAAATTGTAAAAACTGCGAACATTGTATTGATAAGAAAGAGATAAATATAGAGGGTTTCAACTTACTAAGAGCGGATAGAACGACGAGACGTAAAGGTGGCTGTGCTATATATGTATAGGAAGGTCATATGACAGAGACGATAATAAGTAAATCAAAAAGCTATGTGGAACTCCTAGCAGTGAAAATAGAAAAACTAAACGTGATAGTAATAGTCATCTATAGACCTCCAAGCACCCCAACCGAAAAATTCTCGGAGGCCATTGATGACATCGGAAAGTTAATAAAGGCCATAAACCCCCCATCCCCCGATATAATGATCTGCGGAGACTTTAACTTCCCATTTATAAAATACAAAAAGGTGGATAGGAATATACATATTCACCAGGACAAGGGGGGCGCGAGAGAAGATCAGGAGCAAGCAAAAATGTTGATGGCTCTCACAAATGAGTTTATGCTGACGCAGGAGATAACAGAAAATACCAGAAAAAATAACTGCCTGGATCTGGTATTCACGAATAACACGAACTTGATTGCTGATATAAAAATAACCCCAACCATTATCTCAGACCACAACTTAATCGAGATATCAACAAATATGATGACAGCATTAAAAGACAGTACACATATTGAGGAAAGAAGTAAATTCGGGGCCTTTAACTTAAACTCCAAGACTATAAATTGGGAAGCAATCAGATCGTACATGGCCCAATTAGAATGGAGAACAATTTTCGAGAATAAAACAACTGAAGAAATGCTAACAACCTTGGAAGAAAAAACGCTGAGAATTTTAGAAAAATATGCTCCGAAATCACAGCCAAAAGGAAAGAGGAGCTGGCTAGAGAGGCAAAAGAGAAGACTATTCCGCAAAAGAAAGAGAGTGGAGGCGAAGTTAGGCAACTGCGGAGATAATGACAGGAAAGCAATAAAAGAAAAACTGGAGAGTATCGATAGGGAAATACAAGCCTTGATTAAGGACCATACAGAGAGGGAAGAGGAAAAGGCGGTAGAAGCAAGAAAAGAAAATCCAAAATACTTCTATAGCTATGCAAAAAGGAAAACAAAAACGCGCGCCGCTATTGGGCCCTTAAGGACGAGAAATAATGAACTAACCGACGATCCAAAAGAAATATCTGATACATTGAGAGCTCAGTATGAATCAGTTTTCAGTACCCCAAAAAGTGACAAAGTGATACCTGACATAAATGCATTCTTTGAAGAGGAATTGCAAGGAGAGTATATAACAGACTTTGATTTTACCCCAGAAGATGTAGCGAAAGCTATAGGCAGTGGTGGGCACCGTTAACCAAAAAGTTAACTTCGATAACGATAATCCGTTAACCCCAATTTTTAACTCCGATAACGATAATCCGATAATTTTACTACAAAGTTAACGGATATTTTAAAAAATCAAGGAAAAAAGCTTTAAAACCCATAGAAAATGTTTATTTATGCAAAATCCAACAATAAATAGGTATTTAACTGTATTTTTATCAAGTTTTGCAACTTTTTTGCTTAATAACTTTTTTTTTATTTTTAATAAAAAATGTACTGATTACATGTTTTGAAACCCTTGTAACCACTAACCATTAACTAAATTTTAATTTACCAGAGAATTATTATGGCGGGAACTGAAAGGTAAAATTAAATTTTAGGCACATTTATTAAAGACTATGACACGATGTGCTGGTTGCCCTTCAGAAAGACCAACTTCTCAAAGTTAGGCCCAACTGCCAGTCTTGACCTCTTGGGTCTCAGGATGTCCTTGCCGAGAGAGAAGAGCCGTTCCACTGCGGCAGAGGACGGAATTGGCAGACTGAAGTTATGGCGGCTTGAATTCATTCGCGGAGCGGTGATCTTCCGTGAATGACTCCTCGCAGTTAACGTGTTAACGGACTTTAACAGACTAAATATCGAGTTATCGGAAGTTAACTGGTCCGATAACGATAAATGGAAATTAACTTCCGTTAATAGTCCGTTAAAAAAAGTTAACTTCGTTAATTAACTGTTATCGGATTAACGCTTTAGTGCCCAACACTGGCTATAGGACAAATGAAACCACATTAAGCTGCAGGTCCGGACAATTGGAACACATTATTGATTAAAAACTGTAAAAATGAAATAGCTACACCCTTATAGGGGAAGGTGGGGTAAGACGGACCCATGGGGTGAGATGGAACCCCCCCCTCTAAACCCAAGCAGGAAGGGCGAGGTTCAGATATTGGTTGCTAGATGTCCTTCACGTCACCAAACAAAAGCATGACACAAAAGAAAAAAGCAAAGCAAGCGAAAGCTGGGCCATCCTGGGCTCATGACAGTGACAATGAGGATGGAGATTCAACCAAGTGCTTGTATTGCAATGACATGTTTGGTAATTCTTTGCGAGGGGAAGGGTGGGTTTGTTGCGCCATTTGCAAGAGATGGGCACATGAGGAATGTGCAGGGGTAGGATGATGAGGAAGAGGTTTTTGTGTGTGAGTTGTGCCAGTAAGGATGGACCCTGGGGTCCATCTTACCCCGTGATTCGTTTTTGGTACAATAAAAATATTGATTTGGTAAAATCTCGTGTTTCAGTCTTTTCCTCTAAAAACCGTGACCAGGGTGTGGACTTTAAATATAACACCCCAAAGCACCACCACAACCCCTAAAAAAAACCAAAATTATATAAATGTGGTTTCTAGACTCATTTTTGTGTTAAGTAGTCCGTCTTACCCCACCTTCCCCTACTGGATATAGAGAAGCTCCCTAGACACTGGGGAAATACCGAGCACCTTGAAAAGAGCAAACATTGTCCCTATATATAAAGGAGGAGACAGATCTCAAGCAAAGAACGATAGACCAGTGTCATTGACGTCCCACCTCACCAAAGTGTTTGAAAGAATAGTTAGAGAGAAAATTTATGATTTCCTGGAGACACGGAAGGCAATGACAACTACGATGTTATATACACAGATTTTGCTAAAGCTTTCGACAAATGTGACCATGGTATAATAGCACATAAAATGAAATATATGGTAATAACAGGCAAAGTGGGAAAATGGATCTACAACTTCCTCAGAGAACGTCTGCAGGGCGTCAAAATTCAAGGTATATCATTATCAGAATCGGAAGTACGCAGCTCAGTACCACAAGGGACAGTACTGGCCCCACTCCTGTTCATTATCATGCTAACAGACATAGACAGTGGAGTAAACAGCAACAGTATAGTAACATCCTTTGCAAACGATACAAAGATCAGCAGAAAACTCAGCGATGTACATGACGTGGAGGCCTTGCAGAGGGACACGAACAAAATATACAAATGGTCAGAAGAAAACAACATGTCATTTAACTAAGAAATTTCAGCTCTTGAGATATGGTAGAAAAGAAGAACTTAAACAGACTGCATATTATGCTCCAGATAGACAGGAAATTCAGAGAAGCACGAAAGCGATCGATCTCGGGATGATAATGACAATGATGCGAAATTCGAAACATAAAATCAGATAGTGATAAATAAAGCAAAAAGAGTCGCTGGACAGGTAATAAGAACGTTCAAGAGAAGGGACAGGACAGTAATGATTCCCCTGCTAAAAACACTGATTATACCAAAACTTGAATACTGTTCAGTTTTGACGTCCCCATATAAAAAGGAAGAAACTAATAAACTAGAAGAAACGCAAAGGCATTTCACAGCCAAGATTGATGGCTGCAAAGAACTCAACTACTGGGAAAGACTACGTAAACTAAATCTGTACTCACTGGAAAGAAGAAGAGAGAGGTACACCATAATCTACATATAGAAAATTATCGAAAAACTGGTCCCAAACCTACAACTAAACCCAATTACCATTCAAACAACACTGGAAAATAGGAAAGGCAGAATGTGTAGTGTTCCCAAATTAAAGGCCCGACAAGGGACCTCCTCAACTCTGAAGGAAAATAGCTTGGTTGTCAGGGAGCCAAGACTTTTCAACCAGCTTCCAAAGGACCTCAGAAACGTAATGGGGGTCAAAGTTGAAGTCTTCAAGAGAAGACTGGATGCCTGGCTCAGGACGGTACCAGATGAGCCGGGCGTGCCTGGCTATGTACGGTGGAGAGCGCAAGAAAGCAACTCGCTCCTCCACCAAGCCAGACCTAGAGGCGGGGCCACCAGCTTGACCTCCGTGTGAAGAGAGACCAACGCACGAAACAACATAAGTATAAGTATATCGATAATGCCAGTGCCAGGATTACGGTCCCATCTGTACACGGAAATTCTTAATTTCCGTATGCAGAAAATACAGTTAAGTACAATATATATACAGTGTGTCCGTAAAGTCATGGTGGGATTTTAAATAGCTATATTATTGCAACGAAACATGATAATGAGATGAAACAATGCCAAATTTAAGAACAACTCTCAAAGTTTTATCTTGTAGTTAGTCTAGGCTAAGCTTAACCTTTATCTCGTAGTTAGTCTAGGCTGTCCACATGCCTATGTTGAACATGAGCGTAATAGCCCGAAAGTTAATGTGTGGTGTGCTCTAGCACGAGATCGAGTGATTGGCCCATTTTTCTTCGCGGAACCCACTGTGACGTCACACAACTACCTCGCTATGTTGGAACATTTTGCAGTACCCCAATTTATTGACAATAATGTCATCTTTCAGCAAGATGGTGCTCCTCCGCACTATGCTAACGTTGTTCGAGAATTCCTTAATGAAAAATTTCCACAGAGATGGATAGGAAGAGGAGGATGGAAGCCATGGCCTCCACGCTCTCCGGACCTGACACCTTTGGACTTTTATTTGTGGGGTTACGTCAAGCAAAGCGTGTACAGTGTACCCATTAGGGATATTCATCACTTGCACGAGCGAATCACAGAAGCTATCGCATCCGTCACTCCTGATGTTCTTGGGCGTGTGTGGCTGGAATTGAATCACCGCCTAGATGTCTGCAGGGCTACCAGAGGAGCCCATATCGAACTACGTTAAAAAAAGTTATTCTTTTAGAGTTGTTCTTCAATTTGCCTTTTTTTCATCTCATTATCATGTTTCGTTGCAATAATATAGCTATTTAAAATCCCACCATGACTTTACGGACACACTGTATATGTATGTATATATACGGCTATAAATTCAGATGTGCAACAAATATTCAACAGTTTCGTAGTATCGGTAAAATATGCATATTTTGGGTACATAAACCAATAATTTTACGATATTATCATCGAATACAATAATTTGTACAATAATTTCAAAAATGATTCGTGTAAATGTTCTCAAGTTAACGCTTTTATGACGATGAAGAACTATTGAATTGGGCATACGTGTATATTTTTTCAAACTGTTGTTCTTACGAATGTCTATTAGTTATTAATTAAGGAAGTATACACGCGATATTTTGGCCTCTCTCTCTCTCTCTCTCTCTCTCTCTCTCTCTCTCTCTCTCTCTCTCTCTCTCTCTCTCTCTCTCTCTCTCTCTCTCTCTCTCTCTCTCTCTGCCATTATTAGTTAATCTATATACTGTGTATATCATTATACAGTGTATATATATATATATATATATATATATATATATATACAGGGTGGGCGGAAAGTAGCTCCCTAATTTGGATTGGTAAAAAAATACGTATATTATCCATTTATTTCAGAAGAAATAATATGAAAAGGTAGGCATACATGGTAGGTTTTCTCTAAAATTCAATGTGGGCTCCAACTCTTTCCACCAGCTTCTGGAGCCGCCCAGGAATGGCGTCCACTGACTTTAGCAGGAACTCCGGCGGGATGGAGGACATGACTTCCCGAATTCGGTCCTCCAGTTCTTCCAATGTCCTCGGTTTGGTGCGGTAGACTTCTTCCTTTACCCACCCCCAAAGAAAGAAGTCGCACGGTTACCGCTGAAAAATGGCAGAATCGGTTCAGTGTAACGGTGTGGTGTGGTATGACCTCAGATCAGGTTGTGGGCCCGTTCCTTCTGCGCAACACCATGAATGCTGAGCAGTACCTTGCTATGTTGTGAAACGAGGTCTGGCCGGTTGTCAGCACATGGGAGAACATCGACGATCTGATATTTATGCAAGATGGTGCCCCTCCGCACTTCGCTCTTGTTGTCCGTGAGTGGCTGGATGCCCATTTCCCTGGGCGTTGGATGGGTCGTCGTGGTCCACATCAATGGCCAGCCAGGAGCCCCGACTTGACACCGTGCGACTTCTTTCTTTGGGGGTGGGTAAAGGAAGAAGTCTACCGCACCAAACCGAGGACATTGGAAGAACTGGAGGACCGAATTCGGGAAGTCATGTCCTCCATCCCGCCGGAGTTCCTGCTAAAGTCAGTGGACGCCATTCCTGGGCGGCTCCAGAAGCTGGTGGAAAGAGTTGGAGCCCACATTGAATTTTAGAGAAAACCTACCATGTATGCCTACCTTTTCATATTATTTCTTCTGAAATAAATGGATAATATACGTATTTTTTTACCAATCCAAAATAGGGAGCTACTTTCCGCCCACCCTGTATATATATATATATATATATATATGTGTGTGTGTGTGTGTGTGTGTGTGTCTGTGTGTGTGTGTGTGTTAAAGTTTATTTTCCAGCTGCACACATACATATATTTATGAGTGCATATAATTTTCAGAGAAATGTCTATTGTGTCATGTTTAATATATGCAGTATAGAGATGAACACATGATATTCGTCTACCTGTCTATCTATTGGTGCGCTCGTAACCATGTTGTTGTACAAATTATCATTATTCACACAACGAGGATATAGATTCACACACGCAAGCGCTTGGAAAAGGTACATACTGTATTAGTAACAAAAATAAATTGAGGAACTAGTCTTCCATGGTTCATGCCTATAACCTTGTGACAGGTTCAATGATATTAGTTTTATAGCTTTTTTATAGTTTGTTTTATAGCATACCTTAAAAAATTTTAGTACAAATGCTTTGGACGAAAGTGCTAGGTTTGTGTGTGTGTGTGTGTGGTGTGTGTGGGTGTGTGTGTGTGTGTGTGTGTGTACTAGTTAACGAGTTTTATTAATTTATCCTTTTGTCATTACTTAAAATTTCTGCTAAAAATTTTTCGAGTGTTTTGCTATTTCTATCATAAAATAATAATAATAATAATAATAATACATTAGGACCAAAAACTGGTACAGTGCTCAGGTCAGACGAATGAGATCCATTGTGCTAAATCCTGGATTAATGTCACCTGGTACCTTCGGTATTCGAGCCCAGACTTCATTGACCTTACTTCACAAAATTATTAAATTTCAGAACACATTTTTTGGCTGCAATATTTCTTCAAGTACTTTTTAGTATTCAGATTGTTATAACCAAGGCACGCAAATTTAGCACGCAAATTTGGCACGCAAATTTTAATGCTTGCAATGAAAAGAAAATTCAATATTAGAGGTACAAAAAAAAAAAAAATTCAAAATAATGAGGCCCAATTTTTTTTTTTTTTTATTTAATAATAATATTGATTTTACTCGAAATTAAATTTTATTTAAAATTTACTTGGAATTGAGCTTGATTTCATGTGAAAAATTTTAAAAAAAGATGATTAATTCTAAGTAAAGAGAATTTTATATTTGTTTAATCTAAACAATTTTGAAGTAACATCGTTTATTTTGTTAAATTTGGACAAAATTGGGACCCCCATAATTTTCAACACGGTAATTTATGTTTAAATTTAAAAAAAAAATTGTAGTATATATATATATATATATATTAATAATAATATACTATAATATTTTTTTTTTAAATTTAACGTATTAATCTTAAGAATGATTCAGTTTAAGTTCACACGAAGTCTGAGTTAGCTTGGTGACAAGTAATTTTTTGCTGACACATTTCGTATCAGGTCAATGTCCATTAGGTTTAAAAAACAATATAATTGTAAGATATAATGAAACTATTGTTTAACAAGTGTTGTAGTTAAGACGCGTGTGTATATATATATATATATGTTGAAAGTACAATAATTTTTTTACTTGTTGTAATTGTTAGTTAATTAATAAAGCATGTTAATAAAGTAGGAGCGGAGTTGAAAGCAACTCTCTCTTTCATCAAATCTTATACAAATGAAGTGGGATCCTACTGATGGGTGAATCGCAGGCCGATCCTGCATGAACATTCATTTGAAAACAACGAAAGTAAAAAAAGTAAAGTAAGTTTCTGGGATGTCAGAAACTGGCAAAGAGCTCAGGCCAACAAATGCGGTTCATTGTACTATAACTTTTATAATATTATTATTACCAGGTTCATCGGAATTCGAAACCCTGACCTTGGTGTTTTCATTTCGCTTATAGAAAAATGGTGTTATTACCCACTCAGCTGCGGACGAAGGTAAGTAAGTAAAATACGTGAAGTGTAAGTAAGCGTTTTGGTACTTACTATTAGCAGAAAGGTACCCAGAAATTCTGCGAGGAATTCCTTGGCGGCTTGATTTCGTAGACCAAATTTGTTGCGTAATAGCGGCACAATATCAACGCTTGTATTTTTCATTCTTGGTTAATTAATTGCTAATTTTTAAATAATTTACAATAATTCAATTAGTTTTTTTGCTCTTTAATGAAACTTCCAACACGTTTGTATTATTATTATTTAGCTTAATATGCGATTATTTATGAAGTAGACCAACATTGGATTGTAAGCGAGTGATTGCTTCGTTTGAATAAAATATTACTTCAGTTTATATGTGTTAAAAATGTCTTCCTAATCCTTTCAAATACATTCCACCAATATTTATTTCTGTCGTGGCACTCACGAGTCACTGCCTGTCATGAAAGGGAAGAACAATGCCGGAAATATGCGTGATCTCAACGGTGCCTGGGCCAAAACTGAAGGGATGAGCGCGGTCTCACTGCAACTCAAATATAAGCGCTATCAGACTGCTAACAGACAAACGAACAAAATTAGCTTTCGGAGGAGGATCTAACGAGAATCTGATTTTATGACGTACTTTCTATATATCTGTCTGTCTATCTCTCTATCTATCTATCTATTTAGCTTTAAGAGGAGGATCTAACGAGAATCTGGCTTTATGACGTACTATCTATCTATCTATGTACCTGTCTGTTTGTATGTCTGTCTATCTATAACACAGGAAAGATATTTTGTTGAAATAACCCAATTATTCTACAAACAATTCAAATGATTAAGCCAACCACTGAATAATTTTGTTACCTCACAACTAAACACATGGTTGGCGCAATCACTGTACATATACATGATTGACTAACCCATCTGAAATGGTTCTCAAATGGTTGACCATGCATTTTCGTTGTTTTAATCAAGAATGTTTTTGTGTGTGTACACGTCCAGTTTCGAGAAAGAAGTTGCCCTAGAAAAAATTTTAAAACACAAAAAAATTAGTAATTAGTAACACTGTTTTGTTTTTTAAAATTCCATTACTGTTACCAAAACAAGCAAAATATCTAAAGAAAAACAGAATATAACTTTTTAATTTTTTATGCTTCTTACAAATTTTGGGTTTCTCGGTGAATTTTTTTCTAGAACTGCATTTGACGTGTGCATACTAACGAGTTACTTCTCCTATCTATATAATAAACTAATGTTTGCATATACTTTATAAAGCCTTCAATGACTAAGATACCTTCCTGGTTTCGAAATGGCAAGTTATTAATTGTAACTGAACTGACTTGAACAACTTTACATAATTTTGGCTAGAATTTTGTTATTTTTTTTTAATATTATGACGTATATACTCTTACAAAGTGTTCACATTTGTGAACAACGGACATTCTGGGAACTGTATGATAGTCCCATTGAGAAAACATATTGCCCTCTATTGTCTCAAAGGTGCACAATTTGTCCATACGCGTGGAGAAATGTACTGGTCTATATTAATGAAACCAACCAATCAGATGCGAAACATTAATATATAATAACAATGTGACACGCGTAAAAGTATCCACAAAGATTCATAATAAAATGTATGCAAGTTTAGATATGGTTTTTGTCCTACAATACTCGAAAGAGGGTTATCTAGTGATGTACCGATTCCAAAAGTTAGCCGATGCCGATGCCGATTCTTTGCCTATATTTTTAAAAATTAATTCCCTTTGTAAATTTTACTAATCTAATGTGAAAACTTTCAATTTTCATATGTTTATATTTCAGATTTGTTTAGATGTTTTTCCTTAGCTCACTCCACAATATGCAGTACCAGAATTAGTTAGTTATTCATATACTGTAGCTAATATTATGTTAAATAGTTTTATTACTTAGTAAAATTATAAAATAATTTTATTCCGGCTTCAGAAATTGAATACTAATATTTTAAATTGTTTTTTCTTATGTTGACGGTATTGTCTTTCTTCAACACTGTAAACAACAAAAATTTTCATTAAAATGTCAAGGTCCTGGGGTCCAATTGAATAAAGAAATGGGTATACGAGTGCAATTTGGGTTTAGAAAATTATTAAAATACTTAAAATAAAGTTACCATAATAAGATGGTTTAATATAAAAATTATAAAGTACAATTTAATATACAGGGTGGGCCGTAAGTTTCCATACATAGGAAAAATAAACATTTTTTTATGGACAACCATTTTTATTTATATAATATGCTCTACATGGTTGCCATTGTTTTGAAAACACATTTCAATACGTGTTCCCCACTGTTGATGAACACGCATTAGCACAGTTGACGTTATGCTTGTAATGGCGTTGGTGATACGTTCCTTTAGATGATTTATGTCTCTTATCTTTTCCTGATACACCATGGCCTTCAAGTGCCCCCAAAGATAGAAATCAAGGGGGGTGAGATCTGGGGATCTGGGAGGCCACTCCACAGGACCACGCCGACCAATCCAAGCATCCGGAAACTGCTGATCCAAATACCGACGCACGTGAAGACCATAATGAGGTGGAGCTCCATCTTGCTGGAAGTAAACTGGGAAGTTACCTTCCTCGTTTAGCAGGGATGGGAAAATCTCTTCTTGCAACATGTTAAGATACCTTTCGGCATTAAGATTTCCACTGACAAAAATTGGTCCAATAATTCTGTCACCCCATATCCCGCCCACACCATCACTTTACCGGCACCTTGCATCTTCGTCGGACTCAGCCAGTTAGGGTTAGCATTACTCCAATAACGTATGTTTTGCCGATTAACCTCTCCATTGACGTAAAAATTTGCTTCATCAGTAAACAAGATCTTACGTCAAACGCATATTCTTAGGGTATCTGAAACATAAAAACAAACGTTTAATTTTTCCTATGTATTGAAACTTACGGCCCACCCTGTAGAATTATTATTAATATGAGTAAGAGATTATAAGAGTTTATAATATATTTAGAGATCAGATAGTTAAAGAAAATATAAATTTATGGGTAACTTAACTTATTAAGCTTTACCTTTTTCGTGAATACAAAATATATGTTATACAATTACGCTTTGAAATGAGTATAAATTATCGTAATTTTCTGTACGTTCATTTTTCTAAAAATATAGATTTTGTTTCTAATGAAAGTTTTAAAATTTCAAAGAATCGGTAAAGGAATCGGCTAAATTTGTCCGATGCCCAAATAGTTGTCGATTCTAGCGTTGTCGATTCTAGCGATGTCGATGCCGATTAATCGGTACACCATTAATTGGATTACATCCTTATCGACAATTAGTAACCAGCGTCTGTACGAATCGACAATTAATTGCATTCTCATTTTTTCAAATGAGAATTCCTTCTTACGACAGTTCAGCAAATAAAATGACTTGCCATAATCTGTTTTGAACGCATCATGGATTTAATTATAGCAATGACAGCTTTTGTTTAACTAAGGAAATGAGAACCATATACATATGTGTGTGTGTGCACGACAGCAAATACCTCCCCAAATGTTATCAGTATAACCTTGGTTAACCTTGGTTTTGCTTCCACTGAGTTGTTCATTCTGACGAAGGTCAAGTTTGTCACTTCACCTTAAATCTACAGTTTAACGTGGAATCCGAACCACGCCCCACCAGGAGCACAGAGTCTTAACCACTGGACTAGCCATTTATCTACCAACCAATTTTTTTTTTATTTTATGGAAGGATGAACAGCTGAGTTTTGCTGCGCGCCGCCTGCCGTCACTGGGTCTCGATTCCGGGGCCGATGGATTCGTAGTCAGCGACTCTAACCACTACATCACCGAGGCGCATTCTAGGCGCATAATAGAATAGGAATTATATTATAATTTATCTTCTAATAACGTGTGACAAAAGGTTCTTCTTCATAAAAGGTGAGTGTGTGAGTGAATTATCACGTGATAAGTCAGTAAAGGTACTTACTATCCCATCCCTCTCATTAAAGACGAGCAACTATGGATTTAGGATTCATTATTATCATACACAAATAATAGCATTGGATTTTTTAAACAAGTGTACAGGTGATTTATATATATCTATATATAGTGTGTGTGTGTGTGTGTGTGTGTGTGTGTGTGTGTTTTATTAACTATCAATGCAAGGAAGTTATATTAAATACTGAAATAATGACAACCGCCCATAAGTTACTGCCTTTCCGGGATGTATACTGAATGATTAGCCAAAATTTTCAACAAATTGCGGAACATAGTAATTATAGATAAGAAAATATGGTATAATTGTTATAATTAATAATAACTAAATATATTGATTACTAATAAACGATATAATATTATTATTATTATTATTATTATTATTATTAATTTCAAAATAATATATAATTGAAAGTAAAGACAGCGTGAAATTAAATGAAAGTTAAAAAGAGAGAGAGAGAGAGAGAGAGAGAGAGAGAGAGAGAGAGAGAGAGAGAGAGATGATTGTTTTAACCTTCTCTTACATTCTTCACCCAGTAAATCTGTCTCCCCTTATATCGTGCCCTCGAACCCAAAACCCTGATGCCAAATGCAGTGAGGGGAATGAGATGGAAGGCGTCAACTCGAAGGACAACCGGTTTTATCCGATACATATCCTGATAACCTCAAAACAAATACATAACTGCAACCTGTAACAAAAAATAACATAAAATATTATAGTACGGCAAATGAACAGTGTTTTCATTTAGTTAGCTGGTTGATTAGTTAGTTAGTTAGTTATTTCTTAATTAGTTTGTTAGTTAGTTAACTAATAAAGTAATGTATTGCTTAATTAAATAAAGATAACAAACTAACAAAATAATTAATTAATTGGAATTAATAAATAAATGTATTAATTAACTAAATAAAAATTAACAAATTAATAAAATAATTACTTAATTAGCTGTTAGTTAGTTTGTTATTTAATTAATTAGTTAATTAGTTGATGACTAAGTTAGTTCATTAGCTAGTGAATTAATAGGCTATTTAATTAGTTAGTTAGTTGGCTGCTAGTTCAGTCACTTAGTCAATTGGTTAGTTAATTAGTGAGTTATTTAGTTAGTTCATGAGTTAATTGGTTCGTTAATTAGTTAGTAAGTTAATTAGTTAGTGAATTAGTGAGTTAATTAGCTAGCTAGTTAGTTAGTTAGTTAGTCGTTAGTTGGCTGCTTAGCTAGCCGGTTGGTTAGTTTAACTTTATTTATTGTCCTTTAAGTTTTTATTTTTCTGAAACGAATGTTGTCTCTTACTGTTAACACAATTCCGCAAACAATGCAGTTTGCAACAAAATGTATTGATATTTATTTATAGGATGTTTATAACAAATGTAAAATTACATACATACATACATACAGTACATTATAAAAAAAATCTCATTTCCCAAGGATTTGGGGTGAGAAGGAAGAAAACAACCCGGATGTAAAGTATAGAAGTTAGTGGAAAGGAAGAAAGGCAGAAAGTAAAGCGTACACATCCATTCACACAGGCGTCCTAGTAGACCAACGCCCCCGCCCCAACATGACAAAATTTCACACCTGCGGCGCTTCATACGCTTTGCGTGGTGGTGGTGCCTCCAGGCCTTGTTGAAATTTAAAGCGATAGAGTCCCGAACATACATACTTCTAACAAACCTTTTCTATCCCAACCGACTTGCAGCCACTTCTCTTGCGTCATCCACCTCAAGTCCACATTTCCTCACGCAATTATTCAAGACGTCCATCCATTTTCTTCTCGACCTTTCTCTCTTCCTTATACCTTCGCAAACACTCTTATACACTCTTTTCACAACTCTCTAATCCTCCATTCTTTCAACATGTCCAAGCCACCTTAACACACTTTCCTCCATTTTCACTTCCACTGACTTCTGAACACCACATCTTTCCAGAACCACGCGATCTCTTACTCTATAAATCCAACGCACGCTACACATACTTCTCAAATTATCCATCTCAACCGCTCGTACTCTTAACTTCTCTCTTTCATGACATATCCGTGTTTTACACCCATACAAAAGTGTCGGCATTGACACTATGTTCCAGAGTTGACCGGTTGAGTAGATGAAAGACTGAAAATACCGATTAACCATTGCGTTAGAGAGTTCCACAGGAAAGGAATGAGAATGTGTCGAAAGTCTAGTACTCCGTGCTCTCCTTAAAGGAGGAGGCATACAGGCATACTGTTCAGAAGAGTGTCCGTTATAATAGCGATAGTAGAGAGAGAGAGTGAGGCAACATCGCGGCGAAATGAGGTGGATTGAAGAGAGTCAGTAAGAGGCGGGGAAGTGATGAGACGAAATGTCCTAAGGCGATACCGATACATCGATACTCGTAAATCGTCTAAAGCGATACCGATACATCGATACTTTATAGATGGCTAAAGCGATATCGATACGATACATGTATCGCGATACATTACTATAAGAATGAACAAATCTTACTAATATGTAAGTAAATTTTTACTTCGTATATTGGGTGTAAAAAACGATCAATTCAGTTAAGAAAAAATGTATTTTATACCAAGTTAGCTCACAGAAAAACTTAAATGTTATAAACTTTTAACGAGGAACATAAGAAATTGTAAATAATCATAAATATAAGGTTGTAACATATATTCTGCTCGATTTTTTAGTTCATTCAGAACAAAAATTAAATGACTTATAAGGACAAATTTGCTCAAATTTTTAGTTTATTCACGACAAAAATTCAATTGCATAATGACAAATTAATCATCAGTATAATTCCCTTCTTTTTCTATAACCTCCTCCCACTTGTACAGTAGAAAAGCTTTTTTATGCCACGTTCGAAGAAATCCCTTGGTTTCGAGTTAAAAAAAACGATCACTTCGTTTTCGATAGCTTCCCTCGATTGCAACTTTTGTCCATCTAGGTGGTGTTGCAGACTTCTGAATAAATGGTAGTCTGAAGGTGTAATATCCGGAGAATAAGGTGGATGAGGCATTTTTTCCCAACCAAATGCCTCCAATTGGGCAGTGGTGATTCGAGCAGTGTGAGGGCGTGCGCTATCCTGGTGGAATAGAACACCTCTGGATTAATTAATGCAGGACGTTTTTCTTGTAATGCTATCTTCAATCGTTGGAGTTGTTGGCAGTAGACTTCAGCTGTGATTGTTTGGTTATCTGGCAGAAGCTCAAAATGAATAATTCCTTGCATATCCCACCAAACGCATAGCAAAATTTTCTTTGGATGGGGTTCATTCCTTGGCTGAGGTTCAGGCTTTGTTTCACGGCTAAGCCACTGATGTTGACGCTTAATATTGTTATAGAGGACCCATTTTTCATCCTCAGTGACGATCCGATTCAAAAACGGTGTCTGCAGTTGCTGAGAATGTAGTGATGTGCAAATATCGATTCGATGTTGAAGATTCGCTTGTGACAAATCATGCGGAATCCATTTTCCAACCTTCACTACTTTTCCTAACTTTTCCTACTTTTCCTACTTTTCCTTCTGTATCATTCTGTATCGTGATAAAACCTGTGCGAACCTGTCGCCGCGTGTATTTTGCAACATTTCTAAAACTATTTCACATTATCTTGAGGTTATTCTATTATCTATCGTCCGTTTTCTAATCGAGCAGAATTTATGTTACAACCTGTTACAATGACACATTGATGTGTTGTATGCATGCATTGCGCGTTGGGTGAAAATTGCGCACAGCGTAGCTTCTGTATTCAAATTACGCATCTAAGGGGTTAATAGCTTTGGAAAGAGAAATATTTCTGTGGATGCGCGGAGCGAAAATATTATTAACGTGATATCTAAAAATAAAAACCCACTCTAATAGACAGAGTTTATTTCCACAACAGTTTCGACGCCCACTGGCATCCTCCTCGGGTGGATACAGAAAAACGAATTCGTTTTTCTGTATCCACCCGAGGAGGATGCCAGTGGGCGTCGAAACTGTTGTGGAAATAAACTCTGTCTATTAGAGTGGGTTTTTATTTTCATATTTTGACCTTCACGTAGAAAAAAGTTAAGTTTTTTGCATTTATAACGTGATATCATTGATATGTGTGATATAATTGTAAATATCAGATCCCTTCAACATTATAAATTAAAACCATATTATTTGAAAAAAAAACAGAAGTTCAGAAAATTTGCGGATTATACAACTTTTTACAATTTTGCTTACTATTACTTTCAGTTATTTGCATGAATGTATCGGTGTATCGATGAATCGATTTTTTTCGATACGTTTAAGAAAAATGACCTTGGCGATACCGATACCGATACATCGATCAAGTAGCTAAGGCGATATCGTTACCGATACATCGATCAAGTAGCTAAGGCGATACCGTTACCGATACAAAAGTATCGCTCGATACGTAACGCCGATACATGTATCGCGATACTGCCCATCTCTGCGCAATGCGCATGAGAAGCATACTCCATACAGGGCAGGGGCGAACAAGACCTCCGTATAGAGACAGCAACTGAGTAAGGGTGAAGAAACAGCGGAGCCGGTACAGTACACCTAACCTCTTAGAAGCTGTTTTAGAAAAAGAGTATATGTGATCTTTCCAGGAGAGATCACGAGAAAAGAAAACGCCAAAAGAAGAGGAAGGATTGAGTTGTGTATTGTTGAAGATAAGGGCATAGTCGTGGGGAAGACTGTGACAAGTAGACAGATGAAGGAACTGAGCTTTTGAGGCATTGAGAGCCACAAGGTTTTCTCTGCCCCAATCAGATGTAGTAGAAAGATCAGAGGTCAGGGGCATCATAGCCGCGTCATGCGAAGCATGGCGTGACTGTTGAGAGGGGGACGTTTTGTAAAGCGGGTGGAGAAGTGAAGAGTGGAATCATCGGCGTAGGAGTGGATAGGACAGGAAATGAGAACTAATAGATCATTAATAAATAAAAGGAAAAGAACAGTGTCTCTCTACAACCGTAGCTATAGGTCGGCCAGAAAGGAAATCAATTACAGACGCTGACATCCTGAATTTACAGTATATCCCGTTTAAAGTTGAGACCAAGGAACACGTTTTCTATTCTCTTTTCAGGGGTAACCTTTATTTTTAGTACATATGATTTTTAAATAGCCTGATTTGATGTTTTTAAAGTACCCAACTGAAGCCTACGTATGTAGTACATTGTACTGTACAATATAAGTATGTAAGGTTATTAATAATAAAAACATTTAGTATATATATATTTTATTCATCGATGCATTTATAGTTTAGGTAGAAGTATGAAGAATTAAACAGCTTTTCACATAGAACACCAATCCGCCCATACGCCCACTTCAGGGTACGAGCAGCTCGCAGCAGCATTGCCAAGCAAATAGTGATGAAAGTAATGACGAGGCTTTCATGCGTGGTTCATCACCACTGAAAGCAAGAATGCTCTGTGTTAGACTAGTCAAAAGAGCGTCCATATCCGTATTCAATTTATTTCAATATTTGTTAGTTCGTATCGCAGACCTCCCCCCCCTCCCTCAGTTATTATCAGTCCTGGTGCATGATTCTTCGGGAGCAAGATGCACCGCAAGTTTGTGTTTCCTCCCAAAGACAGCACAAATTTACCTGTCACACAGTCAATTAGTCATACTCGTACTACCTCATATATATATATATATATATATATATATATATCTTACATAAATTACCCCCGAGATGCTCAGCTTCGCAAATGTTTGCTACCCGCAATGTCCCGAGCTTCCCGGAGGTAACAAGACGTGCTCAACACAGTCTAATGCAGGGGTCGGGGAACCGGGGTAAATTACCCCAAATGGAGTAAAAATGAAAATCTCGGGGGTAATGAAGGCTCAATAAACATATAAATAAAATTGCACAAAAATTTATTATTTAATAAGCGAGGCTAATTATCAAAGTTATATTTTTTTCGAACAAATAATTTCAAGTCTAGGGGGTAATATCGTTGTACACAAATATATTTTGGGGTAATACCCAAAAAAGTTCGCCGACCACTAGTCTAATGCAAAGAATTAAAAAATCAACCAACCCGATCATCCAAGCTATCCATGAGTCCTGCCATTTATCCTCTAAGGCCTAAGCTATGGAATTCTTGGTACGAAAACGTCTGTCTGTAGCTCCACTTAACTTCGCCATTACAGTATTATTTCTAACCAATTGTATATATTTCTATCCTTTATCCTTAGTATATGAACTGTCATTGTATTAATAATATTTGTCATGTGGACTATATAGTCTGCCAATAAACCTTTTCATTTTCATTTTCATTTTCATATATATATATACAGAGAGAGAGAGAGAGAGAGAGAGAGAGAGAGAGAGAGAGAGATTATTGAACAACTTTCTTTTGCTTTAAATTGTATGTAAAAAACTTTGTTAATAAGAGCTTTTATTGGACAAAAAAAAATTATAAGAATGCTGTGTTGTTATGATGAGAGTTTTTGTCGTGTAATTTTAAATTAAACTTTAAAGTCACTGATGAAAGATACAGAACTTTATAAATAAACATAAAATAAACTTATTAAATCATTCAGTTTATTCAAACTGTAGTACAATATACTATTAACGAATACGATAGTATGAATAGTATGAAAATTGTTTATGTGGATAATGATATCGACATTAAGTCAAAAAAATAACTATAGGACAATCGATAAACATGGTATTGTATAAATGAAATGAGTAATGTCGACATTAACATATCATATATAATATATATATATATATATATATATAATATAATATAATATATAATATATATATATATAATTATATATATATATATATATATATATTATATAATATATATATATATAAAGAAATCAAAAGAACAATAAATAAATATACATGAATATACGATTCAGTGTTACAAATCAAATGAAATTAAGTCCCCAAAACAAGTTGATTACAAAGACATTTTTATGAAATATTTAGAATTTTTTAAGGTCGTCTTTTTAATGTAATGAAAGTGTCATTAACCAAACCAGGAAAAAATGAACTAAGGAAATTATTATGAAAAGGTACAATGGACATATATATATATATATAAGATATATATCTATATAATATAATACTGATATGGGAATTTCATGCATGATCCCAGACGAAGTTTGCATGATGCATATTAGTCCTCCCAGGACTATGGCATGATCATGTGATCAAATACAGTTAAAGTACCCCACTGTCATATCAGGTAGATTTGAATTAAATGTTGCCATTCCCTCGAGTACAGGGGGACTAGTACGTAAAACACCTCTGGTCGCGACAGCGGTATGTGTTCCCTTTAAAACTCCAGTTAGAATCATTTGTTAGCGCTTAAAAGTATTTGTAGAATCTTCAATCGGCTTCGCTCCTTTTTACTTTAAAAATTTCACTTTATCTTTAAAGTTATTTTTTTTTCAATCTTTCCATTCTTTGTTTTGCTTCAAACTTTTCACTCGTCTTTACATTTGCTTTCATCTTTTAACCTTTCTTCTTAATCAGACAGCCTCGTAGGGACCAGCAGGTCTGTTGCTGTTTGGTGTCCTATGTATTCCTTTGTGTGTGTGTATATATATACACACACAACTTTTGTTGACCAGAATTGTGACCATGTCGGACAATTTTTCTGGGACAGTGATCGTAGAGGCATATTTTGCCACGAAGTTATATGTTACAACACAGAGTCAATTTCATAGGGACTCTCCGAGCACAAGAATTCTCAATTAAAAAACCATCAAACATATTGCGGAGAAATTTAGATATACGAGAAACGTTAGTGACCAGATAAGAGACCAAAGTGGAAGCAAACTTACTGCAAGAACACCTGACAGGATCCACGTTGTAAGACAAGAATAGTAAGAGTCACCAAGAAAGTCAACATGCAGACTTTGTCCGTTGGTGGGAACATCACTCACTACTGTGAGAAAAATCATATACCAAGATATGAAAAATGTATCCGTACAAGATACAAATGTTGCAAAGTCAAACTGACAGATATGAACGAGAAAGACGTGAATTTTGTGTCAGCATTTCCCAGCAGATTGAAAACGAACCGGAATTTCTGGACAATATTTTCTTAAATGACGACTTGGGGCAGAAACCACATGAACATGTAGCACCACTATTTTTCATTGATAAAGTGACAGTTTGGTGTGCCATCGGACGTAATGGTATCACTGGACCATTCTTCTTCGAAAATGAAGCGGGAGAAAATGTCACTATGAACACAGAAAGATACGTGCACATGTTGAGAAAGAAATTTCTCCCGGCACTGAGGAGGAAGCGAGGTGTGAACATGAATAGTTACCTCTCAGCAAGATGGTGCGCCCCCACATCAAACGTTGCCTTAGAATTCATGAAACAACACTTCCCAGGAGTTTCATTGATCTCGCGACGTACTGATAACACTGGCCTGCGTTTCAAATCTTTTTTTCAAAGGTCAGAGGTTTTTCAACTGATTTAGGATCAGTTTTGCACGCTGAATTCAGAAATGTAATCCATTCTTCTCAATCAGGTCAGGTTTTTTAGATATGCTGGCCGACTACTGCTGGTGCCTGAAGAGGGATGTGGTGTCTGCCCGGCACAAGCGGAAGTCCCTGAAGAGGCCATTCATCCCTGATTAGCCTATTATAGTGTGCTGTACCCTTCTTGAGATCTATAAGAACAGCCTGTAAAGCCTATATGTATATACCAGTCGACATATGCTACTACATGTATCGCTCACCTACCAATAAAACGGGAAATGAGAATTTCTAGAAAGTGTTTATATTTCGAAAAGTTGACCTGATTGAGAAAAATGGATGCGATTTTCGGAATCAGCGTGAGAAACTGACCTAAGAACAACAAACATATCCTTGACCTTTAAAATCACGCAGACCAGTGTAATACATGGCCACTAAACTCCCCTGAATTGTCACCCCCTGACAGGGCCGGCCCTAGCTTCTGAGGGGTCCTGTGCAAGATGGTTGAGGACCCCCATTCCTTATACAACCCTCCCAGGGCCCCACATATGTTTCTGATTTTCTGAGAACATCATCTTGATAAAAGCAAACACCCAATATTATATATATATATATACCGTGGCGCAAGGGTATTTGGCGCCCTAGGCAAGCTCTTATGTGGGCGCCCCATTTTATATATATATATATATATCTGGCGGAAGATCCCCGTCTCTGGGATCGGGTGGAAATCTATAAAAACAACTATAAGGAAGCAAGGTGCACTCGGCCTCTTCCCCGATGGCTTCCGCCGTCAAGAACGAGCAAATGAGACGGTGGTGGCAGTTTTCTCCGGGTGAGAAAGGGATTGCGGCCGAGTTGTCCTTCCCGAGGGTGCTCGAGACGAGAGAGTAGAGACGAGGCGAGTCGGAGAGATATGAGCGATATAGAAATTCCTCCGCCGCTAGACCAATCGATCCCTCCCTCTCTCTCGTGGCTCCTCGGGCTCCGGAGGCGCAAATCGCATGGCTTCCCCGCGCACCTCCGGTGGTTGGTCCTTCCCGTAGTACTAGAAGCGGATCGTTTGGCTTTCGCGCCGCGTCGCCTCGACAGAATCAGGCGAGCGAGCAAAGACGCGCGCGTAAGTTGACGGCCACTTCCTCTTTTATTATTTAAAGAATTACAAATATTCAAAATTCATTATAAAATTTGTTATAAACGAGCAACTTCTATTGCACCGTTCTTGAAATAATTACATCCAAAAATATGAAAGCATCTCCGACACAAAGTACTTTCTACTTTGACATGCATAGATTTATACAATTATAGCATTTGATTAATAAAGCTACTTAGGAAGATATATCAAAACTAAAGCACTATGCTCAAACCTGAGAGAGAAACATACCCTTCCATAAAACAGTTGCTTGCCAACTGGCTGGTGGCTACAGAGTACAGATCAAGGTTTTAAATTTTCGGATGACGTCTCTATGGCAATACTACATGAGGCGCCGCTGAGGTGACGGATGGTCAGATTTATTTGTTATGTCTCGATATTATGATCAATAAACTGATGATATAATAGAGAGTTGATATATTAGATTTAATTGATATATGCCGTATAATAACCAAAAAAATATACCGTCACAAAAAATAGATTGATACCCGAACAGAAACACTGATAATAATATCGTATACGCCGCGCACACGCCACATTACGTACGTAAAGAGACGAAAAAAATTAAACGAAAAGAATTTTAACAGTGACAGTTCTGAACACATAATGACAAAAAATAGCCTACAAATATAAATATAATAATACACGCTTATTTATGCTGCTTATTTACATTCTTTTATGTGGTTTTGTGACGTTTTTATAAGTTTGGTGATGATATAGCAACTAAAAATACGAAGAACAAATGAATTTTGGAGGAGCCCTCTAATTGATGGGGGCCCTGTGCAGCCGCACAGGCCGCACATAGCTGAGGCCGGACCTGCCCCCTGACTTCTTTCTCTGGGAGTATCTCAAAGCGAAAGTCTATGAGAACAATCCTCAGACACTGGACGAACTGAGAATCAACATTAGAAGGGAGATAAGAGGCATCCCAGCAGAGATTCTTGGCAGAGTGTTTGAAAACTTCAATGTCCGCGTCGCCTCTGTCACCGAGAGCCGAGGTGCTTGGATCGAGCATGTCATTAATTATTGATAATTTCCGCTTTCTTCTTCGTGGGAAGGAAATGGTTTTGGTTGAAAACAAAACACTGACCTGTTCTCTTTTATTGAAACCAAGAATGAACAGAATCAACCCAACAATTAAATTTTATATCCAAATCAAAAGTCGTACAGCATTTTGGCACGCCCTATATATATATATATATATATATATATATATAGAGAGAGAGAGAGAGAGAGAGAGAGAGATATTCTCCAAAATCTTCAAAAGATCTCGAAAGTCCTCCTCAACTAATTTCACGCAATTAAAATGCTCTCTCCGTGAAATGTCATGCACGCAATTTATCCACGCTTCATTCACTTAAATTTCACGCAAGTTTCATCATTCGATACAATCCAATCATGCAAATTTTCAAATTAAGAATTGAAAAAAATGAATAAAGTTTATCAAAATTTTGAACTTCACAATCTATCGAGTCTATTTTTGGTTTAAAAAATTGTATGGTAAAGTTATACGAACGGTATAATTCATATAAAAGAGTTTCGTTCTTAAATAATGACTAACCATGGGTGTATATATATATATTGTTGATTCTAAATTGATTTGCATATATTATATAATTTGTATACAGAGAAAGTAAATGTATACTGGTTTTACGTTTCCATTTCACTATAACCACGAGCGGTACCTGTTTATTTGGTAATGAATAGTTAAGTTACAATTGTACAGTTAGTTTACTGTACAAATGTGAAACTGGTTATAAAGTTTGGTGAAGATGTAAATACTTTACTATTTTCAATTAATTTTTAGTTAAATGTTGAAGATTAGATGTAAGTTACAGTTTGAGCGCCATTTTATAGTTGTTGAAATTTTTTTACAGTCGTTTCTAAAGATATTATTATTAATTATTATTATTATTATTATTATTATTATTATTAACTATTATTATTATTATTATTATTATTATTATTAATAATAATAAAACGACTTGTCAAGGAGTGTCAGTATAGATATGAAACATACCATTCTCACCACAGATACTTTTCTAAAGAGAATACAGTCATATAAACATTTAAATTTTATGTTTAGTCATACAAAAAACGGGTAGTGGCTGCAGGAGGGTACAGAAAACTCCAGTCAGAAAGGTTGTACATCTAGAGGGGTATTATGTATCATGCCAATTTTGTTAATAAAATTTAATTGTCTTTAAAAAGTTAATAAAATTTATTTATATATATATATATAATATATATATATTATATATATATATATATATATATATATATATACACACACAGTGGCGTACTAAGGGGGTGCCATCGGGAGAGTTGAAATACCAGTACAAGTTTTCAAACCAAATGAAAAATTCGCCAAAGTAAGAAAAAAAAAATTTAAATGTTCAAACTATTACAACAGCTTAATGTTAATTTCCACTATAAAATATATTTTTATTTTTATTGGCAATACAAAATTTACAAACAAAAAATTAAAATATTTGATAAAAATTACATCGAAAGGCGAACGTTTGTGAAGCTCCAAGCTCTAAAACTGTTTCTTGAAGATCAGCGCAATGAAATTGTGGAGAGGGCCATTCATTATGCAACTACAAAGTGTGAAGAAATGAACATTTCTATGGAGAGAAGAGGGAGAGTAAAGCTCCGAAAAAGGATGCCAGGAGAGATGGCAAAGGATGCTGGTCTCACATTGCCAGAGGAAGTAAACAGGGCTATGTTTAAATCTCTTGATCGCTTTCATCAAGAATTGGAGATTCGTTCTAAGGCAATGGATCAAATTCTGTCAATCTTCGCTGTTATTCAGCCAAACACTTTGGTTGTTGCAACAGAAGAAGAACTTCGGAAGTATATTCAAAATTTGACTCAGATTTTCGATGAATTCTCTGATGAAGATATCAGTGTGGAAATTGGACGACTTCGGAGGCATTTGGAAGCTGCCAAAATCAGAGTTCAAGAGGCAAAGAAATGGACAGTATTTCAGTTTCTGGAGTTTATTGTGAAATGGGACTTTTGTGAATCTTTGCCAAGCTTGTCACTGTGTTTGAGATTCTTTTTGACTGTCTGTGTGTCTATTGCTTCATGTGAAAGAAGTTTTTCAAAATTGAAATTGATAAAAAATTTCTTTCGCTCGACCATGAGTCAGACAAGATTGACAAATCTGGCTTTACTGTCAATTGAACATGAATATGCAAAGAAGGTGAATTTTGATGAGGTCATTGATCAATTTGCAGAAATTAAGACTCGAAAGCAGACTGTGAATCCTCTCTATTTACCTTTGAAGAATAGGCTAAGCGTTGAGACTGGATTTCCTGTGTTTTTTGTATAAAATAAAATGCAGTATTACCTGTTCACTGAATTTTTAATGTCCTACATTTTTCTTATTTCCAATTTGCTTATGACAGTACTGTACTGTTTAAAAATCTACTCGCAAACATAATATATTTTTCTGTGTTTAAATTTTAAAATTATTTATAGGGGGTGCCAAAGGAAGGATCCGCCCCTGGTGCCAAATACTTTAGGTACGCCCCTGTGTATATATATATATATATATATATATATATATATAGTATATAAGCTTTAAAACAGATATACTGATGTTAAAAATACAGATCAAGCCTAAAAATATGAATTTGTCGAAAGTATAAACAATTATTGATGATGTAACATTACAACGTGCAATAATAATGGTTTTGAAAGTACAAGATCTGATATATATATATATATATATATATATATATATATATAATAGGAAAATGAGAGACAAGGAAATAAAAGTTCTGAATTACTTTTTCATTACTATGGTCACGTGACGATAAAAGCGGAAAGGTTTTGAGGTGAAAGATTGTTTATACCGAATTTTTTTTTTTTTTTTTAATTATTACAACACCCACTCGTGTGGTTTTAGTTGAAAGGAAGAGAGTAAAAAACAAATGGTTGAAGATTTTTTTTATGTTAACAAAACAGTATAAGTTACAGTTGTAGTTTTTATGGTAAAAATGTGCTTCCTGAAAGAGTTGCTAACCAAAATATATCCTCTTTAAATAGTTACTCCTTCAAATAACATTGAGACGTTTTCTTTGATTAGGATAGCCAGATTTTAGGTAAACTATTAGATAATGACGCAAAGTGCATTTTTTTTTTTAATGAAAAATCTCATTCACACTCAAGCATGGGATTTCCTTAACGCTTAATCAGATAAAAAGCACTCGTAAAAGTGTTTTGTTTTTCATAATTGTAATTGCTCAGTTAACTAGAGCTAAACGATTGCAATGCAGGTTTTTCTTTCCCAATAAATAACACACTTCATGACCTAATTGAAAACTTTCTATGCATCGTTAATGGGTGGACATATTTTTTGTCTGCTATTGTATTAAAAGTAGGGTTTACCAAAAAAATAGCTTCACATTGTAGAAATTAAAATTCCTATTTATATTAAGCGTATCTTCCTCTAGTTTTTAATTATATCATCAAACATTTTATCGCTAAAACTTTACACAAAAGTAATTTGACTTTTTATGGGATAGTTCTCCTGCTAATAAAATTTAGCATTATCATTATCAATTTGTAATTACGGACCGTGTGAAAATACTGTTATAGGAATTAAAAATATAATTAAAAGTTTATCTCTTAAAGCAATTCAAGTGTTTGAGACTTAATTCTGTGAATATATATATATATATATATATATATATATATATATATATATATATGGGATTGAACTCGGAATAGTCCCCTGAGGTTTTTTCATGATACACACAGACCGTGCATGGAACAAGGAATTCTTCTGGGAAAATCCTGTCCCAAAGCTGGATCCTATCTGCTTTGCAGATAGGGGAGCTATATTTTTGGGGCCTCTTCGCGAGTGACCCGTTGCCCACGTCGAGCTAACATCATGAAAAAGATAAAACTATAGTGTTTGTCATTTACCATTACTTATTCAAACTATAGTGGATTTAATTTTCCCAGAAGAGTTCCTTGTTCCATGCACGGTCTGTGTATATATATATATATATATATATATATATATATATATATACCGGCGCCTCGGTGATGTAGTGGTTAGCGTCGCTGACTACGAATCCATCGGCCCCGGGATCGAGACCCGGCGAGCAGCAAAACCCAGCTGTTCATCCTTCCACAAAATAAAGAAAGTGGTTGGTAGATAAATAGGTACCCTGGGTGGTCTAGTGGTTAAGACGCTGGGCTGGTTAAGACGCTGGGCTAGTGGTGGGGCGTGGTTCGGATTCCACGTTAAACTCTAGGTCTAAGGTGGAGTGAAAAGCTTGACCTTCGTCAGCATGAACAATTCGGGCGGAAGCTAACCAAAGGTTATATATATTGTCGTATAAGAAGACGGAAAAGAATTCCACAGTTATGGCGTAAATTACTAAAATTAAATCATCTTAACAGCTTTTTCAAGAGCAAAGCAATTTTCTTTCTGACTAGATCTGTTCACTCGAGATATGTACTGAGCTGGGTTGGGGAAATGTCACAATTTAGAAGAGTTTGGGTCAACCTTTGAGTATTAGAGATATGTAAACAATATGGTATAGAAAATGACATCACCTATAATGGGGCAAAGAGTTGTATTCTGAATTTTAGGTGTAATCTACTGAAACATGTATCATGTGGGTCTTTTGAAATGAATGGTCAGACTATACCTGTCAAAGACACATGTAAATACTTAGGTTATGTAATTACTCATGCGCTGCGAGATGAACTTGATATTGAGAGGCAACGTAAAAAGCTGTATGTACAGGGTAACATGCTAGTAAGGAAATTTGCTCTGTGTTCAGACTCGGTTAAAACTTATCTCTTTAGAACTTACTGTACTGCATTGTATACATTCCATCTGTGGTGGAACTATACAAAAACTGCTACGAATAAACTCTCTGTTGCTTATAATAATATTTTCCGTATGCTATGTAGGGAACGAAAATGGTGCAGTGCCAGTTTTATGTTTACTACGCGTAACCTACTTACCAGCCAAATATTAATCCAAAAAAATATACTGTATTATACACTGAACTTAATACAAAAATAAGGCCAACGTAGCCACTTAACCTGACATACAAGTACAAAAATAAGGCCAGCATAGCCATTTAACCTAATATACAACTGCAATCTTATTATAACACTTAACTTAATATGCATATACAATTTTTGCTACATTACAAAAATAAGGTATTGTAAACCAGCAGTTGTCTAAACCACATCTGCCATATAGGTGACAGGTACACATACAGTATCTGAAGATAGGACTTTGCACAATAACACATTAGAGCTGTTTTGAACCCAAGTAATGAAATTATATACAGTACGTAAGATTGTACTTGTATGTTAGGTTAAGTGGCTATGGATTGTGAATGATCGGCAATAAAGCTGTTTTGTTTCGTTTGTTTTTGTTTGTTTATGAAAAGGAGAGAATTTTCCCGGGGTCAGTTTAAATAACTTTTCCGTAGACCTTCGACCTTCACTGGAGTGCCCTCGCTTGTCAAGGGCAGTTTCCATTGAACGGTATACTCGTATGAGTAACTGTAATATGTTGAGTCTTTGCAAGTTGTAAATAAAGAAACGAAGAAACGAATGAATGACAATGGATTTGTTTACCATTCAAATAAAATTTTGTTACTATACTAAATATTAAGGATAATGCTAAATGGTGAACAGAAAATAAGAGGTGGATAGAAATTCAGAGCATTCAAAGTTGATAAATTACTTCGTTCTTTGTCGGTTGGCTTAAATTTTGAATAAAAAGGAGCTACAGAGTGGATTGTGTTATCGCCTCTTTTACAGAAACAAACACACACACACACACACACACACACACACACACATGTAACCCCGTGGACGGTAAATACACTCGCATATAGTAATATTTCCAACTAGCATCATTTTCACTAATTAAATTTACGACTTCAGTAGTTCTCAGTAAATTTAACTGAAATTTACTGAAACAAATTTTGATTTACTACTACTACTACTACAGTAAATGTAATTTAACAAACCTACTTTTAGTTTGAAACATAAGAATTAAATCCTGTCTTATACTTGTGATCGAATTCTCTTAAACTGACTGAGTTATGACTCAGTTATCTTTAAGAGTGTCTGGAAGTTTCAATCCAAAGGTAAACGTATTTTTTAGAATCAACACTTTCGATTGAAAAACTAAACCTCTCCACGGGATGGTGGTGGGCGTAAGGAGGACTTCGATCGAAAAGCAATGACAGCGTAAATGTTGATCTCTCTTAATAATGGCAATAGGCAGATATGGTTTTAGAAAAAAATCGTATAGAAAGCATAACAAGCATAAAATATTATTAATCATTAACAACTAGGTTTTGTTTTTTAAATTTAATTACTGTCACCAAAAAAAAATAAAAAATATTCTTCCCCCCCTCCCAGAAAAACTAATACCAATTATTAACTTTTTGTGTTTTTTATAAATTTTATTGGTCGATTTATTTTTTCGAAACTGCAGGTGAATGAATGATTTAGCCTCTGTATTAACAACCGAGGAGTTCTATGACAGAGACGCCCTACAACTTAAGGTGGAATCCGAACCGTGGGTAACTACGTCATCGGGATGCAGAGGAAGGTGGTGACGCATCAACTACCCAGAACTAACGTCGCTCAACTTCACTGATCTTACAGGAAGTGATATTAATAGAAAGTAAGGTGATCTATTTAGGATTCTCTTTCTTATGAAAATATTTACAAAGACATTGTTCTAAACAACCTTAAAATCCTATAAGAACGACATGATATATTCTCTCTCTCTCTCTCTCTCTCTCTCTCTATTTTCAACGAGATATGATGAAAGTAACTTTCACATAATTCATTTTCTCATCGGAATGTATAAAAAGCTAAAAATTAAAAATATTTAATAGGCGTGATGTATGTTCCAATAATTTTATGGATGGTTGATTTTATAGTTATTCTTTTGCTTAAATTTTTTATAAAAAATAAATGCTTTTCTGTATTTTGATGATTTGATGAGGTTGTGTAAAAAACATAATTTGATCGCAAATTAGTTGTATGTGTGTGTGTGTGTGTGTGTGTATATATATATATATATATATATATATATATATATATTATATATATATATATATATATATATAAAAGACTGGTTCTGCGTCAGGAGTAGATGACTTATCGAATGAGCACTTAAAATATGCAAATGACGTAGTATGTCTGCGTGTATCATTGCTCCTATCAGCCATGCTTGCTCATAGCTATATCCCTGCAGAGTTCATGAGGGTATATATCTTGCCCCTGGTCAAAAATAAGTAAGGAGACATTCTGTCCAGCAATAATTACAGGTCTATTGCTGTCGCTTCCTGCTTCTCGAAACTACTAGAAAAACTCTTGTTACTCCGATTAAATGATTTCCTATGGACATCTGCTAATCAGTTTGGCTTTAAAAGGTCCCACTCAACTGACCTGTGTATCTATGTACTTAAAGAAACAATATCTAAATACATTGACAGTAATTCAACCATTTATAGCTGTTTCCTTGATATAAGTAAGGCATATGATAGGGTGAACCACAATATTTTATTTTCAAAACTAGAAGAGAGGAAGGTTCCCATGTAAGGGGTTCCAAAAAACCTTAGCCCCCCCCACTTGCAGCTTACATTACTTATATCGAAATAGTTTTTAGTGATTGTAAAAATATATAAAATTCTTTATTTATTGCAGGTATTAAAATTACTCTAGCTGATAAAGTGATAATATAATGGCTCCTCAATTAATTGGTGATTCGGAGAGGCAACGTGTGATAGATCGCATACGAGCAATAACATTTCGGGAAGCTCGTGATGCTGGAGCCACCTTTATAACACGTTCATGGGTTGCCAAAAAGTTGCGAAGAAGTGAGGACTTCGTCAAAAGAAATTGGAATAAAACTTTGGATCAATGTGAAATGGATACAACCAAATCTAGGCGCCCAAATTTGCCACTCTCTCAGGAAACAAAGGACATCATTGAAAGTGGTACGCGTAAGCGGAAAAACAGCTGTGCTAAACTTTCTAGAGAGATCGAAGTGTTGAGAAGAAAGATCGTTAGTGGTGAGATCATTCGACTGTACCGTCATAGGCAAGGTTTAAAGCCTTGGCATGAACTTCCAAAGCCAAGAAAAACTCAACTTAACATCGATGACAGAATGTGGTTTGCCCATTATCTTGAAGATTGGGATGTGGATGATTTCATGCATTTAGCTGTCTCCGATGAATTTTTTGTTTACGTAACACGTCGGCCTAACTACCAAAATGATCGAGTGTGGGCCACAACACCAGATGAAATTGATGACAATGAACATTATCGCGAATTATTAAAAAGTCCAGACTGTGTTGGTGTGTTTGTTTTGTTCACTGCAAAGAAGCTCATGTGGGTGCTGAAGCCAAATGGTCAGAGTTGGGATGGACAGTATTTTCGTGATATTATTCGATCCCAGCATGTCATTCCTTTTCTAAGAAACCCAAACAATGTTATGGATGTCGATCAGGTCACACTTCTGCACGATAAGGCCCCATGCTTTAAGGCATTAGCCCAGTGGTTCCCAACCTTTTCACCACAAAGGACCCCTTTTATTTTTATTTTTTTCCCACGAACCCCATGTTTTTGGAAGATTCCGTCTACCAAACAAACTGTTTTTATTAACTAATAATTAACTCATTTTCTCATTTTTCACTATCAAATAAAGGACATATAAGTGAGTATGCAATTCAAATACAGCGTATTAAAAAAAGTATTAATAATTCCAGCCAAGAGCAAGGGAACTTGAAATTTTAGCCTCTCGAAATATTGAAAGCTCACGGACCCCCAGTACTACCTTCGCTGACCCACAGGGGTCCGGGGACCCCAGGTTGGGAACCACTGCATTAGCCACTCAACAGTTGTTGCGGAACCATGAGATCGACTTCTTTGGAAATGAAGAATGGCCAGGAAATTCTCCTGACCTGAACGTCTGTGAACACATTGGATCAGTTATAAAGGACAAGGTTGAATGTCTCTTGTTTCAAGAACCTGCAGCAAATCGATTTTCGAAGGATACAATGACGCAACACATTGAAACTGTTTTAGCAAATTTGCGTAACGATCAAGATCTATTCACGTCACTTTTAGCAAGCTACCCAAAGCGAATTCAGGCTGTCTTGGAAGCCAATGGCGGGAACACCAAGTTTTAATTGTTTCTCATTAAATGCAGGATTAAATTCTCTTTTGTAAGGTATGTTTAGTTTTACTGTACCTCTAATGGTTTAGGCCATGGGCGGGGGGTCTAAGGTTTATTGGAGCCCCGTACATATTAAATTTATTGAAATTTTGGTATTTCCACTAATCTTTCACTGTTAAGTGGGGCAATGTACTATCCGAGTGTTTTGGCTCCTCTTGCGGGGTGAGACAAGGCTCCTTGCTCTCCCCTATGCTGTTTAATGTGTATTTTGACGGATTAATTGCTTCACTTAATGAGGCAACAGTGGGATGTTGTATAGATAACACAAGGATAAATAACTTAGTTTATGCCGATGATATGGTGTTAATAAGTCCCTCTGTTAAAGGTCTGGATCGGCTACTAAATGTCTGCGAAGTGTATTCGCAGAAACATGATATTCTTTTTAATGTTACAAAAACTAAGGTTATGCAATTTCATTCTAAAAGCTGTAATCAGCTAGCTGATATAAGGTTTAAAATGAATGGTGAAGTAATTGAGGAAGTACAAGAGTTTAAGTATTTGGGTAAAACTATTACCAGCTCCTTGAGTGATGACTCGGATATAAGAAAACAATTTCGAAGCCTGTGTGCTAAAGCGAATATGACCATAAGGAACTTTCGTTTCTGTACAAGTGAGCTAAAGACACACTCTTTCCTACTTTCTGCAGTAATATATACGGTCAGCAACTCTGGGTGAATTATAAGAAAGGTTCTGGCAGAACCCTAAATTTGCTGTACAACAGGTCTTTTAGACTCTTACATAAATTATCCCCGAGATGCTCAGCTTCGCAAATGTTTGCTACCCGCAATGTCCCGAGCTTCCCGGAGGTAACAAAACGTGCTCAACACAGTCTAATGCAAAGAATTAAAAAATCAACCAACCCGATCATCCAAGCTATCCATGAGTCCTGCCATTTATCCTCTAAGCTATGGACTTCTTGGTACGAAAACGTCCATATATACAGTATATATATATATATATATATATATATATATTAAAACAGAAACTGAGCTTGCGATTTTTCATCATATACATCTGGGAACTCTGCTTCGTCAGATATTCATTTTTGTTTCAATTGCAGTAGCGTGCACACTGTAAGTGATAATGCCAAAGTTGAGTGTTTCTTCAAAACAGAAATTGAACAATTTTGTTAGACAGTTTGGTAGTGATGTATTGTCTACCGATGGTACGGTGTTATTTTGTAGTGTGCGAAAAAGCAGTGAATTTCGAGAAGTACTTTGTTTCTCAACATTTGGCGACTTCTAAACACAAAGCTGCTGCTACTCGAAAAACGGGTGATAAGCAGACATGTCTCATTTCTACGTATTCTTCAGCTTGTAGCCGGCAATCTCAGTTTTCGTTGGATTTGTGCAAAGCATTCATCGATGCTGGCATTCCTCTGTGGAAACTTGAAAACGATTCTTTGAAATCATTTTTGGAAAAATACACAAAGGAACACGTACCAAATGAATCTACTTTAAGGAAGAATTATTTGGGCACCAGTTACACTCATGTTATGCAGAAAATTAGAGATGAAGTTAACGACAAAAAGATTTGGATCTCCATTGACGAGACAACGGATGCTGTGGAAAGGTATGTTGCTAACGTGATCATTGGAACCATGGAGGCCAGTCAACCCTCAAAGGTGTACTTACTTACATCTGAAGTATTTGAAAAGGCAAACAGCTCAACTGTTGCTCAGCTTTTTACAAATGCACTGACTCTGCTTTGGCCGGAGGGAATCAAACACGATAGCGTCCTTCTGTTGATGACGGATGCGACTCCCTACATGAAAAAAGCGTCAAGAGCTCTTCAAGTCATTTTCCCTGCAATGCTTCACCTGACTTGTTTAGCGCGTGCACTCCACAGAGTTGCAGAGGAGGTACGTGGTTTGTTTTCTGATGTTGATCTATTGGTGTCCAATGTCAAGAAGATTTTTCTGAAAGCTCCATCACGAGTTCAGGCGTTCAAAGAAATTGCGCCGGAACTCGCGCTGCCTCCTCAACCCGTTCTGACGAGGTGGGGGACATGGATCTCTGCCGCATTCTATTATGCCACAAATTTTGACAAAGTAATCGAAATTGTCAACAGTTTTGATGAAGAGGATGCTTCGATACGGATCGTGAAACAACTCCTGCTCAAGAAGGCGATCCGCAAAGACCTGGCGTTCATTGCTGCTCACTTTTCGAAGTTACCAGACGCCATTACTTCGCTTGAGAAAAGGGACAAGACTTTGGTGAATTCCTTGCAAGCAGTTAATGATGTTGTGAAGGAAATTAGTAGTGTTCCAGGTGATAAGGGTTGTGCTGTACGTGAAAAGTGTGAAAAGGTGCTTTCTGCTAATAAAGGCTTGGACCAAATAAAGAACATTGCCAGGGTTCTTGAAGGAGATTCTGTTTAGACTGAAATGAACCCCAAAATTGTAGCATGTTTTAAGTATGCCCCACTGTACATTGTACAATAACTATATGACCTTGAAAACACTCCATATGCGATCAGTGGGATAATTCTGTGACAGATGAATAGTTAATCAATTTATGTCCTATTATTAGTAAAAGAGTCAATTTCTGAAACTTTAAGGTAAAATTGATGTAGGTAAGGGTTATTTTATTTCATTTTGGTTGGCCAATTTCAAGTTTTTACATGAAAAGACTATATTTTCACTACCAAAATTGATTTGAAAAAAGTTGACAAAATTGACACACCCTAATGCCCCAGTCACCTCAGTTGAGGTGGAAAGATCATTTTCTCAACTGAAAAATCTTCTCTCCGACAGGAGGCAGAGTTACCTTTTTGAAAATTTGAAAATCCTGGTCATTATGTGTAACCAATAATTCTATTTCCTGCTGTTTTTTTTACCAAGGGCGTTGTAATATATATATATATATATGTTATTTATACGTGTATAATGGTATTATTCTATACTAGTACAGTTCCCGTCGCTTCGCTGACGGTTAGACACAGACAGGCTAAACTACAAAAAAAGAACCCAGCCGTGAAAATTTTGAGCTTCACATTGTGTCAACATTTCTGAATCTGGTATCTCCCAAAACCTCCTCACCCCCATTCATACAACTTGGGGGCTAACCCCCTCCCCCATTAACCCCACCCCTCCCCATTACCACACCCATCCCCCATTACCCCCACCCTTCCCCCCACCCTCACCCTTCCCCCATTGCTAAACTACAGAAAAGAACACAGTCATGAAAATCTTGAGCTTCACATTTCCGCCCGTAATACAATTTCTGAATTTTTTTCTCACAATTTCTGAAAGTGTGACGGACAGACGGACAGACGGACAGCTCTCTTATTATAATATAGATTAAACATTATTTTAGGAACTTAAATCATTGTTATTACTCGTATGTGTAACTAATATTTGCATTACCTACTGTTTTTCTCACTAAGAGCGTTGTAATATGTATTATGCGTATATAAAAGTATTATTCTACAGGGTGTCCATAAAGTCACGCATCGTGGGAACATAAGCAATGTCTATTTATTTATGTCTCCATCAGGCCAAATATGTTGAGGAACATTCAAAGAAACCTGCTTTTTCGTTTACAAACATGTTTTGAGATTGGTGGGAATCATTTCGAACAAATAAATAAAACAAAATAAATGTATTTTCCTATGATGCGTGACTTTACGGACACCCTGTAGATTAAACGTTTTTTAAAAGCAAATATATAAATATCTTAGGGGGGGAGGGAACTGACTAAATCGCTCTTATTCTACAGATGAGGAGGTGGAGTTGTGTCCAGTAGTTCAAAGAAAAGGACACACATACTCAGGGGAGTAACACTTTTTATTTGAATTGTTAATACATTACTTTCATTGTTTTGTTGTTGTTACAGGTGATGGTGCATATATGCCCAAAGACAGGCTCGCATATATAAATAAGATAGAGATTAAATTAAATAAATAAACGAGATAATAAAGACCCTTTCTAAACAAGGGGGAAAACTGAATAATAAGAACTAATAACAAAGAAGAATCAAAAGAAGCGCAAGATCATCTATTGCAAAGAAGAGCTAAAGCATTATTTCTAAGGGGTACCTAGACCGTGGTATTTAGGGGATAGCCGGCTGTTCTGGGTATACACGGGGTGGGGGTACTTTCTTAAATATTGAGAAGAGAAGAAACACGAGGAACACCTTAAATAAATTGAAGGTGAGAAATTATTTTACTTTTTATCAGGAACTTCTTATTTTGCATGTTTATTTTGCTTATTTGCCTACCTTTTTTTAAGGGTTTTTAGTGCCTAAACATCCAGGCTCTATTTATAAGTAAGCTATGGTGTTAGATTCAACTAAAATAAATATCTACCTTAACTAACCTACTTACATGTGTATAGGTGAAGTCAGACCTGGATTAAGAGAAGCTAAGGGGTCCTGAGCAGCATCTCTCTCTCTCTCAAACCTGGTTTTGAAAAATTCAGAGATCTCTTCCGTGATTAATATATAGATAAATATACATTTAAACCTACTTTGGAGAGACGTCTGGTTGCATTTGTGTCCCACATAGCTGATCACCCATCGAGTAACCCAGTTTTTTATCAATTGCCACATAAACATCTCTAGGTGGGAGATCTTAAATTCGCAGTAGCAATAACGGGTTATCACCCACAAAAACTTTCATTTCCCATAAGGCACAAGTACACTCCCGTGGTAGCACAACATCGCGAAGTACGAACGACTCGGTATATCACTTGCCGCATAAACACCTTTCATGGCGGGAGATCCAAGTTGAAACTTGGCGACATTCAGAGTTGGCAGACACGTACAAATGAAACATCCAATTACAGAAAACGCTCCCAAACTTGCCTGCCTTCTTAATGTGTCTAAGAATAGAGTAGATAAGTATTTTGTAAAAATACAAAATTTCCTAATGAAACAGAAAACCTAAGAAAAAAATGCGTAGCATGGATTAAGTAAGGTAGAGTTGCATTTCTGTAGTCACTTTTTTTCTTCTTTCTCTTGGATTGCTGGTTGCACGTGATGGATGAGGGCATGGTGTGGAAAATCTGATTTCCGTTTTCATTTCGTTTCAACCCTTTTCCTGAAGAAGTATTTAATCACTTTACCATGGGGTCTTCGTTGATCTGATACTTCGGTAAATAGAACTGTAGATATTTTGTATAAAATCAAAACCATATGTTCGAGTTTTTTGTGGCAATACAAAGTACTGTAGTTGATATACAATCAGCACAAATATATTATGTTAGTTTGTAAAATGGTGCTATCTAGTATACGATTTCTGCGTGTGCATAGCGTAATTGTAGAGCTAGTTTATCTATTCTCTTTCCTATAAAATTTCCTTGGCTACTTTTCCAGGGTCAAGGTATTTTCTTAAACCTTTTCCCCTACCCGCCTCTGGTGAGGAAGGGGTGGAGGGTGGGAAGAGTCTTATGCTTTTCTATCTAGTTTTCTACTACTGCTAGAATACTTGAAAAAATGCACGAGTTTAATAACAGGAACCTCCTAGAGTGGACCGGAAAGTCTCTCAGGCTTCCTCTTGACCTTTTAACTCCTTGTAAAAACACACAGGTCTAGGGTTTCACTCCCGGCTTTTCCTCGAATTAGGTTGGACCGGGGTACTTACTTTGCTAATACCCGGGCTCAGGTGATTCTCCGAGTTCACGCCCCGCCACCAATACTCTCACCCTTCTTTGTGGGAAAACAGGGTTCTCGGATGCTATCCATCTGACTTTCTACCGACATAGGCTAAATAAAAAAAAAAAAAAAAAGCGTCTAGTGGAGCTCGATACCACGTCGCGTCGCGATCGAGCTATTTCGAACCCCCAAAACCAGGCGAAGTGGGGTTCGAGTCCCACTAACTCCAAATTTCCAGCTTTATTGCGTTTTCACTTTCCACTAACTTAGTACGGTTATTGTACTTATGGTTAAATTCCAAAATCTCAAAGGACAAAAAAAAAAACTTACAACCACATTAACTAAATTAAAATTTTATTGTCTAAATTTTACCTAAAAAGTAGAACTGGAATGAGAATATTATAATCATCAATTGTAATAATTAACATTAACATCGGTTAATAAATAACATTTTATATAATATATATATATATATATATATATATATATATATATATATATATAAAATCACATCACAAGCGAAGACAACATAAATGATACCAAGTTGTTAAGAGATAATTTTGAACATCCTAATTAAGACAAGAGGAAAGGCAATACATACTAAACCTATCGCTAACATGTTTCTGCACGATCACTATTGTTTAGAGCAGTTTATTTATAATTAACTATTTTTCTTGTTAATATTTCAGTTACAAATTCACTGAACATATATACACACACACACCACATCAAGAAAATTCACATTATCAAGAAAATATACTGTATGAGAAATGAATTAAGGCAGATGTTTTGAGAAGAAAATTTTCAGGTCAAAGCATTCAAGATCAGTTCCTTTAAAGGGAAAAAAAAAAGTTCTTGCACCTGTCCTCTACAGTCACCTTAGGTCTGGTCAGGGGTTAGTAGACTAATTTAACTTTTAAGATTTCGTTGAATTGAGTTTATGTTGATAAAAAGTTTTAAAATTTTTTAAAAATAAATTAGCTGCTAATTGGGACAACCGGACGAAAGCCTTAAAACTTTACTCTGATAATTTGTGCACAGTCGGGTTGAGTGTCTTGTCGTGGAACTCCTACATTTCTACTGTAACTGATGTTTATTGGCAAGAAATACAAAGTTTTACCAGACTTTTTTTAATCTTTTGCACATTTTCATTTGAGATTTTGAGTATTTGAATTTTTTTTTTTTAATTCTTTACAAGACCAAGCAGTTGTTTCTACCTTGATATCTGTATAAAGGTTATTTCATAGACAACTAAATTTAATCTAAAGTGTTGAGAATTATTCACTCTACCATCATTAGTGGACTCGCATGGAGGGCATTTTAGCTAATTTAAATTCTCATACCAATATCCATTTTAACTTTCTACATATCGAGTTATTTCGAATTAAGAAAAAATAATTTTCAAAATTAACACTAACTTCCCACTTTATCATCGTAACTAGTAGAAACTAGTACTAAAAATTATACTAAATTCCTAGTACATTTTAAACAATGGTTATGATTGCTCTAGGAGGCGACCTAACCAAAATTGTTTAAAATTAAATTGACTTCAGAGTTAAAAATACCTTTTTAAGTAGTCTTTAACCCTATTCTAAGCATTTCATAGTGGTGAAATTCTAAACTCGCTATCTGGTGCAACCTAGGAACTGTTACATAGAGAGAATATGTTACCTACAACTAATACAACAAAGCCAATTCGCACGTGGTCAATTGGTTAGGATTAAATAATAGATTAAGATTCATCCCGAAGATTAAAACTATTAATTTAAAATAAACTTTAAAAAATCTTCATAAAGTTCTTTAATAATATATTTTTAATTATATCACTGATTTTATATTTTAATTTACCTTCAAGGTTGGGTTTTTTTTTTTTGGAGTTTTTTGGGGGAACCAAAAAAGAAAATTTTCCAAAATTTTATTAAGAAAAAATTTGGTCACTAACATTTTGAATTTACTTAAAATATTTAATTTTTTAATACTTCAAATCACTATAAAAGAATTCAGTAAAAAATAAAACTAGGCTAGGAGATATTAAAAATATCTTTTATCGATTCATTGATTTTTAATATCTTAACTTTGTCATTTGAAATGTACAAAAATAAATTTAATTCAAAATGCTAAAAATTTCATAGAACATAGTCTAATATAAATATTAAAAAAGAAATTACAACCCCCTTCGGTTTTTTAAATACCAATATTTAGTTTGTTTAATCTCCACGAAATTTTTTTTTTTTTTTTTTACTGAAAATTTGAAACTTTTTTCTTGGAATTGAGGAAATAGTTCATGTCCAATCAACGTGTAATACGACTCCTTTTGAACTAATATGACCAATCGGGTCTAAGAAATTAGCCCTGTGGATGTAGTTGTGGGCGTGGCTAAATTTAATGGTAACAAATTATACCATTAAGTGCGAATGAGATACATCAGTTGTATTACTTGCGACAGTAATGTAGTAACTAGAATTTAACTTTTACTAGTAAAAAACTAATCAAGAACTCTAGAATAATTAAAATCGTGGAAGTACTTCTTTAAAGTATTGTATTTACTTTAAATTTAATTCATTAAAAAACTTTAAAAACATTTATACGTATAAAAATTAAAAGTTTCCTTCAGTAAGCATTGAAAACTGGTTTCCAGAAATTAAAAACTTAAAATTTAAGTCAGTTCTTGCGCGGTATATCGGAGATTCTCCGCAAAGCCGCCTTCAGCATAAATCTAGCTATAGTGTTCGGGCATGACATAGGAGATGTCGTCCCATGGGTGTCTGTAGAGTCCCTGCTTCAGTCTTTTCTGGTCCAAATAGTGTCCAATAAATCCGATGGACCGACCCAATACGAAAAGGCCATTGATTGTCCCGATGCTGATATATTCATCAGCTTCCTCCCTGATAAGTGGAGGAAAAGAATGGATTAGAAACTTTTTCTCCGTTATGAAAGGCAACATTATCTCCGAAGTTGGTATGGTACTTCATTCCCGGTGGTGATCCGTATATGCTTGTATGTGTATTGTGTAACTGATTAGTATGTTTTTTGGCCCCGAGTTCAAGCATCGAATTCGCCCCGTGGAGAACGAGGAATGGGTTCTTAAATGTATGTATGCGTGTAGATACGTTTCTAGCACTTATAAAAATATCAGGAAGAAAATATGAAGCATTTGGAATGTTTAGAGAGCATTCCGGTAAAAATTAATATTTTATAAATATTACCAAATAATTTTAAAATTTGTTAAGCAGCAAGTATTGGATAAACGAAAATGTTAACTCAGCGACGCCCGACACGTCACTGAGGTACCATCCTTTCCCTTTCGGAAAGGGGGTACATTTAGATGGTACTTGGTTCCCAATGATTAATAGTAGTAGGTGAAACTTAAAATCGGTTAAAAAATTAAAATGATGCATTAAGCATCTGGCCGAACGCACGACACCCTAATTAGTTCTTCACCTGGTGAAGGCTCCAGAGTGCCTGAGGAGGTCAACGAAAGACACGCCAATGACTCCATCAACATTCAGGATGAGGTTCGGCTTTTTGCTGGTAGTGATTTTCTCCACTTTAAGGGCATAATCCAACAGGGGTACGGTCGAAAATTCTTTCTGCACAAAATTCCTAATAATCTCCACGCGCTTGTCGGGGTTGTTCAACTGGGGGGGGTGGAGAACATTGCGCAGATGATCAATTCACTTAAATTCAATTCAAAACCGTCACCGCTCAAACATATTCATTACCTCCACCATATTGCAACTTGCAATCTTTATAACTTTTGAAATTACTTTATTCTCTGAAGTCTAAATAAGACCTTTAGACCTTCGTGTTTGATTAGAAACAGTTTTTAGATTTGATACGCGAGGTTATAAATGAAATGTTGAACTTGAAGTTTGAAGTAAATAAATATATTCAATTACACATGAACTGCGTATTACTCTTTTGATTCTATTAGAATGGTACCGAGCCTCGCTCCTCTGAATCCAAATTAGGAGTAGCAAATGGATTAAAAACCACGAGTAACGACAAAATTTGCTATTTAATAACCTTCTCAATATTAACGACTCAATTTCGTACATATTTTTAATCAGACTTACGGATTTCACTCTGTGCCCGATGCCCATAATGAGCTTTCCTTTCTTGCGCATATCATTCACAAATTCCATGGGCTCGAGTCCGGCATCATAGGCTTCGCTGAATTGGCGGGCTGCCCCGTCCAATGCCCCGCCGAATCTGTCTCCCTGAAATTAAAGTCTACTTAATAGAAGAATAAACGTTGTCCACACTTCGAGGCCGAAAAACTATTTTTTTTTAAATTAGTTTTAATTTAAACCTGACCTAACAACCTAACGTTTGGGATACGTTCAAAATCTGAAGCGTGTTTCTGTATCTAATAGTTTCATACGCAAAGTTCGTAACTGTCCAAAACGGTGTACGTACAATTTAGGGGGAGTGCCTAGGAAAACTTTTAAACCGCATCAAAAATTATTAAAATTGGTAATACAGGGTGTCCCAGAATTAACTATCTATTTCAATGAAATCGGACAAATTTAATAAAAACAGACATAATTTTGTGTTTATTACTAAATTATGATACAAAAACAAATAGATTTATAAATCATAAGTCAAAACTTTATTGAGAAGTTTCAACATGTGCACCGTCTGTATCTGCAAATTTCAAATCTATCCTCAGCGCTGCGAAACACATTTTGAAGCATTTCAGGTGTTATCTCCCGCACTGCCAACTGGATGCGTTCTTTAAGTTCAGCTAAACTATTGATCTTTTGGCGATAAACCTTTGTTTATATGAAACCCCATGCAAAGAAATCCAGGGGTGTCAAATCCGGAGAACGCGGAGGCCAAGGTCGAGGTCCTCCACGTCCAATCCACCGATTCGGAAGGCGTCTGTTGAGGTATTCTCGAACAATTAGAGCATAATGACATGGTGCTCCATCTTGTTGAAACACAACATTATCAAGAATGCCATCATCAAGAAGCTGTGGTTCGAGAAACTGCTGAAGCATATCAAGGTAGACGGTACCTGTTACAGTTGCCTCCGCAAAGAAGAATGGGCCATAAATTTTGGATTTGGTCATTCCAAGCCACACGTTAACTTTTGGAGAGTCTCTGCCATTCTATGACTTCAGACGGTCTTTCATTGGACCAGATAATGAAAAAATTATGAAAATAAAAGTATGAAAAAAATTTAGAAATTTATACATTTTTAACACATTAAACATGATAAACATAAATAAAAGTGTTTTTAAAAAATTTGTCCATTTCATTGAAATAGATAGTTAATTCTGGGACACCCTGTATTGTCTTTACCGATTAGTGTTCCTTTTACGCTTTATACAAATACTTTTGAGCGTGGGATACATATTATAGATATTTAATATGAAATGCCGAATACACACACTAAAGCAGTTCATTCCTGACCATTTTCGAGATAAAGAAATTTTTAGTTCTAAAAGTTGCTTCGTAAAAAAGTTTCATTCGCCCAACATTTCTCTTAAGAACGATAATGACGATGACGAAGTTAGATAGAAAAGCCACGACGTAATTCCTCTCAATGTTTCGTTGGCTCATGGAAAGGTTAACAGTGCCACTACACGAAGTTCAGTTCTTAAATTATCGTGAGTCGTTTACAAATTTTACTCTACAGGATAAATTCAGTTTGTCCACTGGGCGTCAAAGGACGTTGGCTTCTTAAGAAACTTGCCAGTAAACATCGTAAATGTATTTTAAGCGCAATAACCTTTTGAAGACGAGTGCAAATACGCCATATAATTGACGAAAACCGTCTTAACTAGTCTTTCTACTTCACTAATATCGAATGTGTGGTGGAGCTTGAGCTTAAGGGAACGTGTCATGAAAACTTAACATGGGCGAGAAACTTTTTTTTTTATGTAGTAAGGAGGGAGTTAAGGGCGAGCGCCCGCAAAAGTGACCCATCCACAGAAGACGGCCAAAAAACAAGGTCTCCGAGGCCAATGATGCCTTCTTTTTTTAATAGAAATTTTGAAAAAATTGTGTAGTAAGTAAGATGCATGTACGTGTAGTGAGGAACAGAGGGAGAAGCGTTTGTTTGAGAGCATGCTGGACTGCTCACAGGGTAGAGGAGACACGGAAAAAGATCAGCTAAGGAGGACAATGACAGCAGAAACGGGAGTTCCAGCACTCCGTCTCCCATCTAATATCCACCCGGGAGTATTTCCCTGGTCGATTGGTGTCTACAATCTTCACATCATTGTGGATCTTTAACATTAATCTGAAACAATATTACAAAAGTTTAATATCCCAGCCGGGGTTATTTAAAATTTTACGGTTCCGGACCAACTAAGTTTGTCCGATTGAATAGACACTATCTTTCGGACACGAAAACGTTCCCACCACGTTTAAGATATTTAGGAGAACTGACCAAAACATTTGTTAAGGCAAGTTTCATAGTACAGTACACTATAAATGAAAATATTACGACTAAATATTCTGTACTACCACTATACAGTAAATTAAGAAACTAAAAAACGTTGACTAAACTTACGATGGTGAGTAGCCCAGATACGAGAGAAGAGACTAGGTCTTTCCCTGCCCTCGTGCACACGATGGTATTGTGAGCTCCGGAAACTGCAGGCCCATGGTCAGCAGTGACCATAAGGCACATTTCAAGGAATTTAATGGCATAGGGAGGAAGACGACGCTGGAACCACAAGAGCGAAAGCGTGCCTCCGATACCAAGATCTAAACGGAAAATGGGAGAACAAATAATTATGTATTCGAACAAAAACATTCTTTGCACAATACAGTGATCAAGACAAAAATTCTTTGTGAGATAGGAAAATTTTAAAACATTAAAATTTTCGTAAATTATTTGATATACAAGTTATTACAGAAACGCAGCAGTGCCACATTTCGTATTCCAGTCTTCATCAGTATCATCTTTGCACTTGACACCAAGTATTCAGGAACTGCGTTTTTCAATACCGACAGTTTTAAAATTTAAGTTAAAAACTTTCCTAGAAAAATATCATGAAACACACTTACCTTGCTCCAGGACTGCAGAGATGGGCATTCCAGCATACAGGAGTTCCTGTCCTCTTTCATCGCTGATGGAGGTCATGAAGGAGGCAGGTTTACGAATCAGACCCAACTCCTGGAATATGAATATCATCAAAGTTGGAAGAAATTGGGTTATCTGACTGATACTGAGTAAATCACTCAATTCCGGCGGTATAAATCAATGAAATATCAAAAGGTGACTTTAATTTCTAAACTGGTGCCAATACTGCGTAATTGAAAGACGCAACTCAAACGTAAGAATGACGATTCACTATTGGATAATTACTACATACTCATCTCAGAAGGATAAAAATACTATTTAGCTTTATAGAATGATCATCCTTTTCATGCTGAGGTGGTTAGTATGGAAGACTCACAATCTAGTTGAAACCCGAAGGCATAACCACAAATGAATTGGGTACATAACCTACATTCATCCTAGCACCACAATTTCGAAACTAACTTCCAGTAGACCTTTGCCTCTAACATGCCTAATTACGAGTATAAAATATATAAAACTTACCCGGGCCCAATTGAAGTCCATGGGAACTGTAGGAGGGGGAACCTCTTCGGTAGGTACGATAATTCCTTTTTCCACCAACTGTTTGTACACTTTACAAATTATCTGTTAAAAGTTCAATAATTAAGTGATGGTAATGGCAGTTCAGTAAGAAAGTTCTGCCACTTTATAAATGTTAATAATGACGCGGTTGTATACATTTATGGAACTTCTACGACACAGTGTTTACTGACAGTCTTTGAGAACCAAAATTTAAATGCTATAAAATCTGCACTTTACCTCTCCTAATTCATCGAAACTGGCAGGTACTTCGGCTCCGACCTCTGCCAGTGCCTTGTTCTTAGCCAAGGCGGTTTCTTGCTCCGCATTGGCGCAAGCACCGGCATGACCGAACTGTACCTCAGACGAAAACATTCCTGGAAAAAATTGCTTATAAACTCTCGTAAAGTAAAATAGAGTATTAATAAACGAATTACAAGATCCATACTAAGAATACTTTTGGTCTAGACACACGTTGGATCCCCGTCAGTTGGAATCTGGAGTCAAAGAAAGTAGGAAGAGGCCAGTCTACACGGAGGTGTTCCCACACCAAATCCCCTTGTCAACTTCTCTCGAAAGGCATGGTCTAACGCTAATTTGGATATAATCAGTCTTCCATTGTGATTTGCGATCATCTCGTGGAACGATCGGTTAGGGGGCCGTCCAGCAGTGCTAAGAAACCGCCCGTACTCCTCACTTCCCTGAGGGTTATGGGACACGTATGTCACCTTACCATTGACTTGCAGAAATAGTGAAGTTCCGCGTGCTGTAAATTAAGTAATTTCACATTTTATAACTGATGTTCAAATTCAAAGTCAGTTTTGCTTCTTTCCACCTTTATCAAGTGGTTGTTTTTCTGGTAATTAAAATGGTAACGCTCTCTTCATCCATACAAGTGTCCGTTCACGTTCATTAATTGTCACGTTTAAGCTGCCGCCTACTCGTACGTAATATTAAAGCTCTCAGTTTGTACAAGGGATCTGGTAAATGTCTCATACCCATTATATGGGTAATGGAAGTTCCCTCGTGAGATACCCAATAATAATAATAGCAACATAAGCATGTTCCATATCATATCGAAATCAAGTACGACGTATCTTCCATTACGCAGATAAAATATTGAACTAAAGTTAAAATAAAAATTCGAATTGAGAGAAATTTGCCAGATCCTTTGTACAAACTGTAAGCGATCATATTACGGACAAACAGGCGGCAATTTAATAATCAAACTTAACAATTAATGAACCTAAACGTGCAGTTAAATAAAATCGAGAAGTCTCTGCCATTTTTAATTACCCAGAAAATAAAACCACTCCATACTCCATGAACTGGAACAGAAACAAAACTGAATTCTGATGCAATTATAAGAAAAAAATAACCGAATACGTAAAACCTCAGTATTTTTGCCGGTCACTCGAAGACGTATCAAAATAGCCTTTAATTATACCTTTCGAGAGAAGTTAACGGGGGACTTTGGCGTGAAAACCACAGCGTTTCACCTCCAATTACCACCGGTCCTCGACCCCGACTATCACGAAACGCATCAATCATTAAAACAGTTAATCACTGGAACTTTGGGACGTACCATCCTAAACCATAAATATTTTTAATTTCCGAGTGTCGGGATCACAACCCTCAAAAGACTCACCTGCGCAAGTTCCAATACACCAGGCTACCACGGGCTTCGTAATCTTTCTCTCTTTGATGGCCTTGCACACTTCGTACTCCTCCACACCTCCTACTTCGCCCAACAGAACCAGCATTTTTATCTTAAAAGAATATAAAATATCCCATTAAATTTGGGATGTACCACCACTTGCCAAAGTTGAAATACACTGTCCCGTAATAAAGCCGTGGTCCAGAGTGTCCGGACTTTGGTGACCAACCGTACATCCCTAACGAGTGAAATGCGAGAATAATGGTTAATACACGCGATATCGTTCAGGAGATATAAAGATCAATTTTTTAACAAACTAATTACGATTTTAAGACAAAGATATCTTTACCTCTGGGTTTTCTTCGTAACGAAGCAAATGATCCATAAAGGTAGTACCGGGATACCTGTCCCCACCAATAGCAACACCTTCGTATACACCGTTGGTGTTCTGCGCGAGGATGTTGTTCAGCTCGTTCGACATACCCCCAGACCGAGACACGTAAGCAACGCTGAAAGTATTTAAGGAGTTAAGCCCTCACTCACTCACGCGCCCACCCTAGACTGATCCGAGGTCAAACTAGTAAACTAAAGATTCATAAACATTATGCAAACGTGCTCGATTGTAAGGATATAAAAATGTGGACTCGACTTGGCAAAGTGGGTTACACTAAATTAAAGTAATTTTGGTTTATTTGCTCTCCTTTTCAGAGTTGAATGCAGAACAATCCGTCCTTTCCATAAGCCATGATCTAGATTTCTAATGAAATAGATGTGCTAATGTCATTTTAATTCAGTTATCTATCCACCACCACCGAGATCCCTTTATGTGAACATTTACCACGTTTCAAATGAATAACTACAATGTACAAAGTTTTTTTTTAAACTTTAACATTCAACAACGTTTGAATGTTAAAAACATTTTTTCCAATCATCTTTACCTTCCGGGTCTGTACAACTTTGAATGTAGAATGTTATCCATCATTCCCCCGGTATTGCCGATTTTGAAGCACCCCGGTTTCACTCCCCCGACGGTTGCCGGGCCGATGATAGAGACTCCATTTTCAGTGGCTCGCTTTATAAGGATTCTCGTCATGTTTTCGGGAATTCCCTCGGCGATAATGGCGATGGTGTGAATCTAAGAGAAAGATGAGAAATCATCCAATCGCACAATCGAGACTCGTTTGCCAGCGAGTAATTTCATCCCATTCTCCAAGAGAACTATCGTATACTGTACTTCGTTTTGACCCCTTTAGAACGGTGGTATTTAACCTTTTTCGCGCATTTACCCTTTGAGCTAGCCAACAAAACCGTAATTATCCCCTCCGCTTTTTAAATGGGAAACATGAGAAAAGAAAAATTAGGAAAGAATAGCAATTTTAGTGGAATAACTTTTCCTTTTTTGGACAGTGGCACCAGCTCGTTACCCCCCCGTTAAATACCACTGCTTTAGAAGGTAAAAGGGGTATACTGAAGATCAAAAGGAGTAAAAAATAAAACGGGAAAAATTAAGTAAAACTAGTACACTATTACGCTCAATTTACTAGGGTATTATGAATTTTTGTAATTTACCTGCGGGTATTCCAATGTCTCTAAAGTAGACTCGTAGGCAGACCTTAAGGAAGCGAAACTGATTAAAACATCAGCGTCTGAATGTTTCTTCATGGCATCGCCCATGTTCTTGTAGACTGGAAAGACCGGGGTAAGATCACGTCGATGTGTATAAATATTAAGGTTTTTAGAAGCAAAAGTATTCGACAATTTGTGAAAAGACTAAAAACAAGCAGCTTCCGATACCTGGAATTAAAATCTCCTTGTGTCCCCAGTAGAACTTCTGTTTATGGTCCCCTGTGAAAGGATAGACCATAGCAGCTACTGAAGGCTCAGTCCTAGAGCAGACGAAATCGAAGTCCAACATTCCCTACAGAAGAAATTGCAAAGAATAACTTCCTTCAATAAAACACTGTTTGGGAACTAAAACATCAAGTACACTATAAACTCGTGCGAATGGAAATTATTTTGCAGGTTATCAATTTCAGTGCTCAATTCAGGCACAAGTCTTAATTTCAATTTTTAACTTCCGTCTCAACAGGTAAAGTTATATTGCTACAGAAATCTGAGACTTAAAATGTCTTTAGGTCTAATTTTGTCAATTTTGTCAGTATTGCTCAAAGCGTTTTCTGTAAAGTAATTTTACTACGTTTATTTTTCATTTCAATTGAACACACACACAACCTAAATGCATGAACCAATAATCATCTAGTAGCCTAGTAGTTTACTAGGTCATTAAATTTGAATCCGTGTCTTTGAATGAGGAAGAAACTGCATTTCTCATCCAAATCATATAACAAAATCAAACGCTTACCTGAACTGCTCTGGTTTGCATTCCCCAAATTATGGCTTTCGTCTTCTTAGCAAAGAGTTGCTTTTTAGGTGATCCTGGAAGGACCCTTGCAATAGGCTTCGCAGGCTGGGCAGTCTTTTTTCCAACACACGAAGTTTTCTGATTTAATATAATATATCAAACACCTATCGTATAATTACCTATTGTTTATTCAAATATATTTATAACAACCTCTTGCGTTAAATTTTTAGCCTCCCTCATCTTTTAAAATCTCAATTTTAAACCGAGCTAGTTATAACATTAAGGGATTTATATCCTGTCATTAAAGATTATTATTATTATGATTAAGCTAGTTTTAGTCGCAAAAAACGCCAGTGACCAACACGTTGAAACGTGTGCAACAAGCCAATAAACTTCATAATGGCTTCGACAGTACAATCAATTCCCGTTTCCTTTACACACACGCGGCCGCGTCCCAAAACACCCGCCTATTGTCTGAAGGCAAATGAGGGTTACACTTCATAACATTCAACAATAACCCATAAAATTTATGGTTTATGATACGAGTTTTGTTTTGTGTGTAAATAATAAAATCTACAACACATTACGCAATAAAACAATCGATTCGCATCGACACGAAAAACTGAATGAAGATGACCGTAGTTTGGAGTACCTTGTCAAGTAAGTAGAGAGGTTATGATGAGAGAACAAACCAACAAAGCACCTCAATTTGTAATAAGCAAAGGAGTGAGTACCCAAACTAAAACATGCGTTAACGAAGCGGGATCGAATGTAGTTAACTGAGAAATCAAATTCTCAAAGGGATTCTGATTAGTGCTGTTATAACTTATGACTATTAAGAATGTTCAAAAACAACAACTTAGTAAAATTTAAACAATAACTAATACCTATAAAAGTTATTCTTGCTTGCTTCAACTCTTAATGAATTCTCAAAAGGTAAAATTATATACAGGGTGTACATAAAGTCAGGATCTATTTTTGTGAAGCACTTGGAAATTATATGGAATTCAATCATAAAATGATAAAGTGGTAACATTTATTAAATAATTAAGAGTAGGATTCGACGTGACGCCCATCAGTATCCCTGCACAGCTCAAATCGTTCCGCAGCATTTCTAAACACATTCTGGAGCATTTGCGGGGTTATGTTATCTGCAGCAGTTCGTATACGTGTACGTAAGTTTTCAAGACTCGTAATCTTCGTCTGATTAGACGTGCGATTTGATAAAGCCCCATGCAAAGAAATCTAAAGGGGTTAAATCTGGTGATCTCGCTGGCCAAGGTCTGTTGCTTCCGCGTCCGATCCAGCGATTTGGAAAACGTCCATTTAGATAATCCTGAACAATTTTGGCATAGTGACAAGGAGCACCATCATGTTGATAGACGACGGGATAGGATTGTTAGTACCGTCGTCTATCAACATGATGGTGCTCCTTGTCACTATGCCAGAATTGTTCAGGATTATCTAAATGGACGTTTTCCAAATCGCTGGATCGGACGCGGAAGCAACAGACCTTGGCCAGCGAGATCACCAGATTTAACCCCTTTAGATTTCTTTGCATGGGGCTTTATCAAATCGCACGTCTATCAGACGAAGATTACGAGTCTTGAAAACTTACGTACACGTATACGAACTGCTGCAGATAACATAACCCCGCAAATGCTCCAGAATGTGTTTAGAAATGCTGCGGAACGATTTGAGCTGTGCAGGGATACTGATGGGCGTCACGTCGAATCCTACTCTTAATTATTTAATAAATGTTACCACTTTATCATTTTATGATTGAATTCCATATAATTTCCAAGTGCTTCACAAAAATAGATCCTGACTTTATGTACACCCTGTATATTAGATAACAGACATTAACTATTCGGACAAAATGATGCTATGATTTATAATGTACATACGCCTACATACAAAAATATTATTTTCCAAACGAGTTGGGGTGAGAAGACAGACATGCTCGGATATAAAAAATAAAATGCAAGGAAAAGAAAATACAGAAACCAAGACATACACGTTCATTCACATCGGCATTCTGGTGGACCAGCACCCCTTCACATGACTATTTCCACAGATGCAGCGCTTTACGCGCCATATGTTGGGGTGCTTCCAAGCTTATCAAAAGTGAGCGCGCCCCGAATTTACATACTTCTAACAAACCACCTCCATTCTAACCTACTTGCAGCCACTTCTCATGCATCACCCAGTTCAAGTCCACGCTTCCTCAAGTAATCATTCACCACGTCCATCCACCTTCTCTGCCTTCATCATCTCATCCTACCTTCGCAAGTTCCGTTATACACTCTTTTCACAACTCTCTCATTCTCCATTCTTTAACATGTCCAAACCACCAACACATTTTCTTCAATTTTCACTTCCACTGACTTCGCACACCAAATCTGTCCAGAACAACACGAATTCTCGCTATCAATACGATGCACGCCACACACTTCTAAAGTTATCCATTTCAACTGCTCTTACTCTTGACTTCTCCCTTTCACGTCATGTAAATGTTTCACACCTATACAAAAGTGTCAGTACTATCACTTGTATTAAATTACTATCAGAAGTTAAAAGGTGGTTTAAATAAAAAATGCACGCTGGCACACTTCGAAATATAGGTAAAAGTGAAAACATTTGACACTTTAAAACACACTTTTAAAGACTATTTACGGTTTAAATACCGTTTCCATGGCAACGGGGAAAAGCTGCCTCAAATAGTGCATTTCGGCCGGAGGACCCTGGGAATTAATGCAGCCAACTTGAGATTTACAATTTTTACTCAAAACAGCTAAATTACAACACGCAAATAACGTGGTTTAAACCGAATCTACGCTTTTAACAAAAGAAAACTTTCAAGTTCTGATGCATATAACTGCAAAAATTAAATGTGAAGTTCTGTGTACTCACCACTGAATTTTGACCTCCAGGTAAAAGGAAGTTTGCTGTGTGACTTTGTACCGTGGGCTCGCTCGGAATGGGTTTTCTGCCGAGGGCCATGGATACGATGGCCGTCATGTGAGTCTCATTGCCAAACACATGAACTGGGATGCCCAGGGTTTGGCCTACTTCTCTCATTACTCTGAATTAAATCAACAGTTACGCTTTTAAAATAATTAAATTAACTCAAATATTTTTAACATTTTTCTAAATTAACTTAAATATTTTCTTATATCTAAACTTTCTCAATGTACAGACGAAAAGAATTATTCAAAACCATTAATTCTCGATGGTAGGTACTGAACAATAGCTATACACCAACACACTCGCCAACAGTTCCTCCAAGCTTTTAATAAGCTATCATTAAAATCTCTGTATGAACATTACATAATTCTAAACTAGTCTACCACTGAACCAGCAATATTATGCCCCCTAATTACCTGAGGCCTTCCTGATAATTAGGACCCGCTCTCCTAACGAAGATGCTGACATTCCCTTCTATCAACTTTTCCTGGAACTCCTGAAGGGCCCTGACAATACCTTTGAAAGTAGCGGCAACGTTTGTAAAATTGGCGATCCCTCCTCCAACGATCAAAATCTGTTAATGTAAAAAATTTACCAAGTGCTAAAAACTTAAACTTCACAGTTTGGAACAGTAGATTAAAGTCAATTATTCGAGACTTCACACCTATGTAGTGATTTTTACCGAGGCTTCGTTGAACTTGTCATTTAAATTACATAATTTCTCCAGTAACTGAACGGGGTTTGGTCGGGGACACTAGAACTAGCTAACAATTTTATACTAACAATAGTGCTGAAATGACGAACATACACACCAATCTACTTCGCGTCCTGTGGTGTGAGCACGACACGATCTCGATAGAAGATATATACACCTTAACAATCCACTTGAAGGTGCACCCATATAGGACCATTACCGACAATGAAATAATAACCTACCCTAAAAGATCCAGTGGGACTTGTCGGTAAACCGTGAATAGTTTAGTGGTACGCCAATTCTAATTCTCTCCTCTCCTTCCACAAAAAACTCATTTCAATCCTGTTTCTGACAGCTATTAACTCTCACGCTACGTCTATTATCGATCAGTGATTATTCACTAATCGCATTCTATTACCTCGACGAGTCTTGTATATTTTACGTCGTCATATAAGCTATCTTCACAATCCGATCTTCACCCATCATCAGTGCATAACCACAAAATGATTTAGTTCAGTTTCCCAACCTTTTTGTGTCCGAGGGCCGGAAATGCCAACAAAATTCATCGCGGCTCGCTATATATAACACATTTTCACAATAACGGTTGGTGGTGCGCCTCATCCCAAAACAAAGCCCGTCACACAGAATACTGATATTAACAATTATTGCACAATACCTAAAACTGCATTCAAATCCTCTTTTAATATTTATTTCAGAATTGTTAAAATTTCAAATCAAGTTCAGTATTTTACGTTTCATTTATTTGTGTAGTGGTTTGTATATTCATTTATGTATTAATTTATCTATTATTTACGAAATTGTTTATAAATAAAATCTAAATAAACTTGCTTGTGACGTTCGACTTATTTTCGATTTTCATGACTTCGTGCGTATAGTTTTTTAATGTCTGGCTACGCTAGTGTACTTATATAATACTTTTATAATTGTATAATCCGAGTCCTAGTGATTGAGAAACGCTGCTCTTTTCTCCTTACACTGACTACCTCATTCCACACACTCCCGAGGAACACTCACTCTCAATGTAGTCAAAACTAAAATGTTTACGAGTTTCTTACTTTCATTACGAGGATAAATAATATTTTAGGCTGTTTAACCTTCTCCGTACCATCCAACACCATATGACGGAGAGGAGCTATTAGATGAATCGGATCCCAGATAAAGCTAAAAGTGTCGTTACGTCATCCGAACAAGTAGGATGGCCACCCATCCAATTACCACACAGACCCAACGTCACAAACTCGCTGATCTAACAAGAGGTGCTGCGATGTAGCCCTACCAGTTAATAACCTTTGATTAAGCGAAAAGAACCTACTTTCCCTTGGGCGTTTTTTTCCCTGGTCATTAGTCCCAGGATGGTCTTGGCGTATTCGTAAGTTTGCTGCTCTGAGGGGGCTCCAGAATATTCTCCGTAATTGGCCAATTCGGAAGCCCCGCCCAATTCGCAGATGGTATCCGAGTAAATAACGGAAGCCCCGCCCCCGGCAACCATTGTCCAGATGCGCCCCTTTTCGTTCAAAATAGTGAGCTGCAAATAGAAATAGATAAAATTAAAACAAAATAGACAAAGCAGCAATATTTTTTACCTCAAATTGTTGCACAAAGAAATATTTTTAAAACTTTTGTCCTTTCATCGATACACTTCACCGATTACAGTTCTTTCAAATGAGATCTTATTGATACATGAACGGGGATTATACACAAATTTGTGGTTTAACTTCCTCCTCAACGGAAAAAGTCGTGACGGAGGGGACCTACGGCTTCACGTGGGACCCGAACCATCTAAGGGTCGCTACATCGTCTGAACGCAGAGGCCAGTCACCCATTCAACCACTGAACAGACCTTACGTCGCTTAACCTCGCTGATCTAACGAAGCGGTGTTGCGACTTGGCACGACGTATCCCTCTATTGTGCTCACAAATTCGTTTTCAAAATAAAATTCTTACCGTATTTTACGCCTCATAAGACGCTACAAGTGGTAAGACGCACCCTATATTTAGCAAAAAAAAATATTTCGAAGATTTATCAGCTTGACAAAATATATATTCCCATAAGTATTAAAAGAACATTAAACAAAACAATAATATACGAGCCCTGAAGTGACTTTTGGAGACATTTTTCAGGAAAAAAGTAGCGTCTTATGAGTCGTAAAATACAGTAATTCCAAAAAGCATTTTTGGTATTAGGAGGGACTATCTTAAAACTAGCTTTAACACCTGGTTAAAACCATTTCCAATTCTACTGCAGAGGCAGTCCTGTCCTTCCCTCTCACGAGATACGTTACAGAACATCCGTTATAACATTGAGGTATTTTAACTATACCTACATCCGACCCACCTTGAGAGAGGCTCCGCTCTTCGCGTCCAGATCTGCAATGTAAGCCTCTTCGGGTAACGCATCCCTGCCGAAGGGAGGAGGGTATTCAAACTCTCCCCATTTGGTTTTGCACACGAACTCCGCGGTGGCATCCAATTTGGCGGCTAAATCCAGAATGTAAACATCCTTCGCGGTGATGACCAAAGGATTGACTTCAAGGTACGTGAAGTAAAGGTCCGCGTAAGCGTTGTACAAGGCCTTGATAAATGCGGCCGTTTTCCTTTAAGGAAGAACAAACCTAGTTAGCCTCGCTTGTTGAAATAACTATTAAAGAGTCTAAAAATGAAGTAGGTTCCATTTCAACTTATACTTTGCTTAAAAATCATTAATAAAACAATTGTTACTTAACTAAAATAAATCACAATTTATCAGAAAGAAATACTGAATATCAGTACGACTAAAAAACATTACAGTGTGTCTCACAAATGAAAAGAATCACAAATATAAATAAAATAAAACGAGGAGCATTATACATTCTTCAACTTTAATTTCCTCAATTTTCTCTTTTGCAAATTTTAAATGTGCTTTCACTTTCTGATAGTGATGTACCGATTCCATAAAAAACTGCCGGTGCCGATACCGTTTCTTTGCCTATATTTTAAAAAATCAATTCTTCATAAATTTTACTAATCTAACGTGAAAACTTGAGAAAATGTAAATTTATGGGCAACTTATTAAGCTTTGCCTTTTTCGTGAATGTAAAATATTTTTATATAATTACACTTTGAAATGAGTATAAATCATCATAAAGTGTTTTTTTGCATGTTCAATTTTATATAAACAGTTTTTGTTTTGTAATGAAAATTTAAAAGTTTCAAAGAATCGGTAAGAGAATCCGCTAAATTTGGCCGATGCCGATGCCAAAACGATAGCCGAATCTGCCGGTGACGATTAATCGATACACCACTACTTTGAGATTGTGCACAGTACCAGTTATATTTTGTCAGCTTCAAAAAATCACGGCTTGTCTCCATTGCTTTTGCTAATTTATTTTGCTAATTTAACAAAAGTTCATCGCTTTTTTGCCATTGTCCAGGTTTTCCAAGGCGTGTATGGACCATGAGCGCTTATACTGCCATTACGAGATCGGGTGGAGAAGAGGTTACCAGTGACCAACGAAGTAAACGAAAATTACCAAATTCTAGATCAGCGGTTCCAAAACCACGGGTCGCAAGTAAGGCCACCATAAGGGGGATATAAAGAGCTGATGGGGTCGCTAGGTCGCAAGACCTTGCACACGGTTAAACAATTTTTAGGCGTAGTTTTTGTATTTTGATTTTACGTTTTATAATTACACATTGGTCATTTTGGTTCTTTGATTATGCCTGTTTTATAATATCACATAAATTCGGCAGTTATTCGTTGTACAATGTACACTGTGGCGTGGTGATATGCCCATACATTGGCCGCTTTCCACAGTCCCGGCTGTCCGGGAAGCCAGGCAACCTTGATGCTGATTGGTGCGTTACGCCGCACCCGACATCACGCCACGACGCGCGCGGCCTACTGGGATGAGGGAATGAAATTCCAGTGTGTTCCATCAAGACATTGCACCTTCTCAAACTCACTCGGTGCCTGGTTTTATTTGTAGTTGTCAGTGTTACAATTGTTACAATTATAGAACTAAAACAAACACATTTATAATTTAATAATTTTGCCACTGATTCTGCAGCCATTATATAATGGACAAATTTTTACAAAAGTCATCGGAGCCACTCACCAGGAAACGAAAACACTGTCAATCCATCATTTCTCGATAAGTATGGCATAGCCGACGTCGATGAAAGTAGCATTTTGTTTCATGTGTAATAAAGAAATCGCCGAGGAATCATTGAAGCCCAACAAAATGCAGACACGCATGAACACTCGTGTCAACGTGCTTCACTGTTAGAAGAGGCTCGAAGGAGTTTTTCATCAGTGCAACAGCCATCGGACTTGATCAGAGCTCTGACTCAAACAGAAGACGGAAATATTCTCGTACAAGACGGCTTTCCTCATAGCCCAGCAAACACGCCTCTTCACAGAGGGGGACACAGTTATAAAGCCAGCTTTAAAGAACTTTGTTGAAATATTTGACGGCGAGCCATTTGCCATGCTTATCACACGGAAATTGCTAATGAAGCTGCTTTAAGTAACAACCAGGGTTGTGGAGTCGGTCCAAAATTTTCCGACTCCGACTCCACACATTGTCAAAAATTCGACTCCGACTCCACACATTGTAAAAAATCTAAAAATCCGACTACGACTCCGACTCCTCTAGTGTTTCACTCTATAATTATCATAATAATAAGACATTTCATCACCACCACACTAAGTGTGAAATTTTATATTTTATATTTAAATAAATATTAATTGTATATTCTGAAAATGTAAAAAAAAAATATTAAAAAAACTTAATCTAGGGGCTATCAATGAATAAGGTTTATTGACCAAAAAAACTAAATAACCTAAATGTTAGTATTTAGGATTTAGAAATTAAGGGTGACACAGGACAGAAATTGGGTCGGAGTCGGAAGTTTTTTACAGACTCCGACTCCGCCCTGAAACGTGCGACTCCACGACTCCGACTCCACAACCCTGGTAACAACAGTGACACGACGCATTCAATACATTTGCAATGGACCTGCGTGAGCAAATTTTTTACGTCTTCAGAAGTTCCCCGTGGACAGCATTAGCAGTTGACGAATCAACGAACGTCAACATCGCAACTCCAGCTTCTTGTTTTTGGAAGATTTGTTAAGGAATTTTCAGTACGGTAGTCAAGGAACCGTTTTCCTGCATTTCACTCGAAACCACCACCAAAAGTGAGGACATTTTCAATGCCATAAACAAGCTCTTCACAAACCATAACTTGGACTGGAAGAAAGTGGGTGCAGTATGAATGGTGCTCCATCAATGATAGGGGAGAATATGGGATTGCGTGGAATTCTATCAAGAATGCAGCCTCACATCAAAACAAACCATTGCATTATTCATCGCCAAAGTCTGTCATCAAAAGACTTTCCTCCGGGATTCAATGATGTGATGAATACAGTGGTTACTAGGGTTGCCTTTGCTTGGTTGTAACCTTTCATTCTGTACATTATTCTGTAAATTATATGAAATCGCTGGGTATGTGTGTGTCTTTTTCCTTGTGGTCATCTTGGATGCTAGTGTGACTGGCAGTGTGAATAAAGTTAGTGTAACATCCAAAGGTACCCACCTTTCGAGCCCTATCTAACCTCACACTAACGGCCTATTTGGGCCCTTAGTGTCCAAATATTGTAATTTGTATTTATTATAAATTACTCTCTCTATTTTTAATTCTCATCAAACAATGTGTGTTGGTTGTAAATGTTTGTGTGCTTAAGTAGCACAAAAACACATCCTGGGCGTGCCTGAATGTGAAAGGAAACATAACACCATATACCAGTTTGTGACTTAATTTGTGTCAGTAATGTCCATGACAGAGAAACACTAAAATAAAATATTTCATTATAAAAGTTTTATAAAGTCAAGTGGAACAATGTTCATTATCAAATGTACAGTACGGAAAGAAATGGGTCGCAGTTATATCAGAAGATGGTTAATATCTGGCAAGTACTACATAATGCGGGCTCGTATTACGTTTTAATTTTTACGGTACTGCTTTCAAAGTTAATGCAACGTTGCAAACACCAGAAATTCAGAAATTACATTTTACTGATAGCAGTAACAACCATTCTCAGATGCATGGTCTCACCATTTCTCGCATCTGGCAACGCGTCTTGAGGTTCGAGTTGGCTTGAGAGTAAAGGACCTAACACCGACATATTCGGTTCCTGTCAGTTCGCCTGCAGAAACACGTTAGCACAGGCCAGTTTGAGCGTGTGACAGTGCGTGGGACCGGTTTGACGGCTTGCGCAGGCCTACAGCTTGGCTTGTACTAGTTTAGTCAATGCTTGAAATCTGGACTGTCAGGCCAATTTGAGCGTGTGTGGGCAATTCGCTCCCACTTTTGCTCAGGCCCTTAACTTGTGTTCGTATTTTCTTTTCTGGATAAAGCATTGAAAAACACTACTGGTAGATGCTAGACTGAGAAGAGTTGTTTGGTATAATTTGTATTTGCAGTATCAAAATATGGTAGTACTGTATGGTCTACTAAGTTAATTAGCCTACAGTATTGAAAGACTAATTGGTTCCGATTAATCGGTCAAAAGGCCGACTTCCGATTAATCGGCAAATTGGCCTATTGCCTACCGATTAATCGGTGCAACCATAGTGGTTACAGCTGTGAGCTTCAAGGCTAGGGGACCTGAATTGTCGCGTATTCAAGCAGCTGTGCATTGCTGAAAACAGCGAGCACCAAACACTGCTGAGAGATGGCACTCTCGTGAGAAGACCCTAGAAAGAGTTTTCCTTCTTCGCAATGAACTGGCCAATTTTCTGCATGAACAGAATCATAGGGCCGCTAATTTTTTCAGTGATCTCCACTTCCTTGCTCGCCTTGCACTCCTGACATATGTTTTTGAGCACCAACAAAATACTGAACTGAACTTCAAGGTAGGTTGCTTGACCTGCAGTGACGCAGTGTGCTATTAACTCTTTTATCAGCAAGCTGCGGATAATTCGAGGGCAAGCTGAAGCCGGCGATTTATCTCATTCCCCTCATTACTTAGAGTTCACAGCAATTGACTTGGATTTTGATGAAACAGTAAAACTTACTGAGAAGCAAGATTTACTGGAGTATCTAGAAAAACTTTCAAGTGAACTTTCTAGATAGATTTCTGGAGTTGCCCATAGAGTCTTTTGATTTTGTGCAATTTCCTTTCGAGTGTGATACAACAAAGTACGGTCTTTTCGCTCTTGAAATGGCAGACTTGCAGGCTGACAATGAAGCAAGAATAAATTTTGAAATACGTGATGACCTCGCAATATTTTGGACCCGCTTGCATGACACACATTCGGTTGTTAAATATCGAGTAATTCAAGTGCTTGTACAATCTGGAACCACACATGTCTGTGGAGCAGCTTTCTCTTCGATGGTTTATATCAAATCTAAATACCATAGAAGCATTTCAAACACCAACTTAGAAGACCGTTTGCTTTGCTCACCGACTAAATACACCCCTAGGTATACAAAATTAATCACTTGAATCACAATCTCAATCTTTATATATATATATCTTTATATCTATCTATCTATCTATATATATACACACACGAAATAATCGTAATAATGCATGCGAGTGAGGTGTATAAACAACAGCTCTATTCTTGTCTAATGCAGAAGCGTGGCTCTCTCTCTTATTGGATGATAGCCTTGGAAAGGGTCGCAGTAAAAAAACGTTTGGGAACCCTTATTCTAGATACTAACTTTAAATCTTCAACCCAGGCCAGAGACCCGCCTTATAATTCTTATAACCGTACCCACCCGCCCTTGAAAACTTTACCCACTATACTACCCAAACCGTCCGCAAAACTTTCAACGCACAGCGGGTAAACCCATTATCTAAACAGGTTCAACCTAATAACTTAATCCAACAAATAAGGGTTAATCGTAGACCCTCCTGGAACCACGGGCGGTTCTGTGGATGTTCAACCTTCGAAGTTAAAAGGAAAATTAAGAACCAAATGAAGAGCCTTACTCTTTCCTCTCTCCGTCAACGTGAGTCAAAAGCTGCTTCTTAATTTGTTCGATCGACGGTTTTTCTTCGATGGGTACCTCCAGTCTAAGAGCTTTGGCGTCCACATCACCGATATCAACGCCTCCTTCGTGGGTAAACAAAATGGTGTCACCATTCCTACGCGAATAGATGCAAACGTACGCTTCCTCACTGCTCTTGTACGCTAAAAATGGTTCGATGATGAAGGAGCGAAGTTTGCCAACCGCTCGTCCAACCTGTTCAATGAATAGGAACAATTATCAGCAATAATTCAATCCGCGTTATTGTTTCTTAAGTCTATTTCCATTTCCCAGTCCACAACTCTTACACAAAATTATTCGATATTTCAGTCATGGTACAACAGGGACTACCATGATACAGGGTTGGCAAAAACCCAGCAAAAAACAAAAAACCCAGTTAGGTTTTTGCCAACCCTGCCATGATACAACTAAAATCACATCCCACTTCAACCTCCGACTATTAAAAACCTCTAATTCAACGTGAAGATTTAAAATCCAGGACACGTCTAAATTTTCCATACCTTAGTTTCATGCGGTCTTCCATGCTAGAGACGTTTTCTTCATACACACACGCACACGCACACATTCACCGACGACCTAACCACAGAAAATTACGCTTTAATGAGTGAACTGTGAAGTTAAAATATGATTTTCATGGCCATACTAAGTCCTGTTTTATGAAAATGATCGAGTCTACGAGGACAAAGAAAAATCTAATATTTTTTAAAATTAAAAATTGGAACTACTTTGCCATGGTAGCCAACATATTCATCCTTACAAAAGAAATTTAAAGATTTTCTAGGCAATAAATGATCTAGAATTAATCCTTCCCAAATACTAAACCAAATGAATTTAGAAAATTCCTTCATAAAGGAGATGGAATATGATGATAAAAACCCACTCTAATAGACAGAGTTTATTTCCACAAGTTTCGATGCCCACTGGCATCCTCTTCGAGTGGATACAGAAAAACGAATGAACCAAAAACAAGAGGGAAACCAGTCCAGGGACCATTAAGAAATTCGCACCTAGGTTAGATCCCGTTCTCCCGACACTGGAAGGGCATTTTTATTAAAGGGACCGGCTTATAAGTACATTCGCAAAAATTTAAAACTATCTTCTTGTTCTATACCTACAGATTCTTTTTTTTTTTTTACATAATTATTACATTTAATATAGCATTATTATTTATTAAAGAAATTATAAATTTATTATTACATTGTTTATTATACATAAATTATAAACCGAAAAACGACTGAAAAAGGCGAGAAGGAAACAATCCAGAGACCATTAAGAAATTCGCACCTAGGTTAGATCCCGTTCTCCCGACACCGGAAGAGCATTAGTAGCATGGGCGCAAAAAGGGAGTGTGCAGGAATGTTGCAATGAGATAATGATCAATGTTACAAGATGTTGCCAAGGGGGAGAGGGGAGGGAGCTTCGGGGGGAGAGGGGAGGGAGCTTCGGGGGGAGAAGGGAGGATGACTTCCCCCCAAAGGGATAGTCTTAACCTAAGAGAGGAAGAGAAAGGAGAGACGGAGCAGGTCTTTGGGGAAGAAGTTGGGATGTCCTCTCCTCCCAAAGGGAAACCTAACCTAAGGAGGAAGAGAAAGTTCTTTATTCAACCGGAGTCGGCAGCATTATGAGCGTCCATGGGCCAAGCAGTGTTATATAGAGGATCGTGAGTTGCCAGATATCACTTATTTATATATGGAGGGGTTTTACCAGATACCACCATTTATTTTGATTGTTCAGGTATACCTTATTAGGATGAGTTGCTAGATACCACCATTTATTTTACTGACACGAGTTGCAAAAGTGTTTTTATTTATATGAAGGGATTACAGATACCAGCATTCATTTTAATTATGTTGAGATGTATCTTATTAGGTTGAGTTGGCAGATACCACCATTTATCTTAATTCACACGAGTTGCCAAATAATGTTTTCATTTATTAAAAGCATGAACGACTTTCTCCTTAAAGTTGTTCAGAAAGAGCTAATTATTAAAACGAAACCCATTATTAACAATAAAAGAAATTTAAACCTAAATAAAGCACCATTACATCATTCTGTTTATTCAGACGATTTATTGGAAATATATAGAAGATAAATATACAATCCCATATATACGATGGAATGATCAAAAAATAAAATAAAAAAATAATATAATACGAAACGTATAATCGTCAAAATAATAGTTCAGGCGAAATATATACACACAATTGTATTAAAGGCAAGATTGACTTTCTCCTTAATTTTGTTGAGCAAGAGAACTAATTATTTAAACGATACCCAATATTAACAATAAAAGAAATACACTAGACAATTGGCTTAGCAAAAACAAATCGTTCATCTTAATATTCATTGTAGTTAAATTTCAGAGAAATTAAAGTAATTGATAAAAGAATTAAATGAGAAGTCTATATATACACTTATATTAAACAATAAATTTTAAACAAACTTCCCATTCTTTATTCAGTTTCCCAAATTTTAGCCAACTACCCATATGAAAGCATGAAAGCATGCAAGCAAGCATCCCTCACCATGCATTTTTCTTACTATTTGCAACATGAATAAAATAAAAATTTAGTGATGGATTCCGTACCATGTTACGAATTTCTCGTCTAAACTGTAGGTCTAAGGTGGTTCAAAAACAATGCTACTTGACATCTTGTACTTTAGAACGGCTGCCTTTAGCATATAAAAGCACATGTCAGTACAGTGATTTACTCTAAAGCCAAACCGAAAGAGTCTATTTACTTTTGTCAAACCTATGTATATAAGATACGGTTCTCGTTTTTCGTATAATTTTTCATCCATCTTTATATAAATTTCTCAAATCGAAGGGATGAATATTTACACATTTATATTAAATTTCCCATATGAAGACAGGTTTAATAATATGCATTAGATATACTAAACTGAATAATAAATATGATAAACAATTTTAAATATTCTATAAAAATAATATTCATTTTACCTATAAGTCAAAAGACAAGGAAGGGATGCGTTATATATATATATATATATATAATATATATATATATATATATAATATATATATATATATAATATATATATATATATATATATATATATATATATATACAGGGTGGGCGGAAAGTAGCTCCCTATTTTGGATTGGTAAAAAAATACGTATATTATCCATTTATTTCAGAAAAAATAAAATGACAAGGTAGGCATACATGGTAGATTTTCTCTAAAATTCAATGTGGGCTCCAACTCTTTCCACCAGCTTCTGGAGCCGCCCAGGAATGGCGTCCACTGACTTTAGCAGGAACTCCGGCGGGATGGAGGACATGACTTCCCGAATTCGGTCCTCCAGTTCTTCCAATGTCCTCGGTTTGGTGCGGTAGACTTCTTCCTTTACCCACCCCCAAAGAAAGAAGTCGCACGGTTACCGCTGAAAAACGGCAGAATGGGTTCAGTGTAACGGTGTGGTGTGGTATGACCTCAGATCAGGTTGTGGGCCCGTTCCTTCTGCGCAACACCATGAATGCTGAGCGGTACCTTGCTATGTTGCGAAACGAGGTCTGGCCGGTTGTCAGCACATGGGAGAACATCGACGATCTGATATTTATGCAAGGATGGAGCCCCCGACTTCGCTCTTGTTGTTGTCCGTGAGTGGCTGGATGCCCACTTCCCTGGGCGTTGGATGGGTCGTCGTGGTCCACATCAATGGCCAGCCAGGAGCCCCGACTTGACACCGTGCGACTTCTTTCTTTGGGGGTGGGTAAAGGAAGAAGTCTACCGCACCAAACCGAGGACATTGGAAGAACTGGAGGACCGAATTCGGGAAGTCATGTCCTCCATCCCGCCGGAGTTCCTGCTAAAGTCAGTGGACGCCATTCCTGGGCGGCTCCAGAAGCTGGTGGAAAGAGTTGGAGCCCACATTGAATTTTAGAGAAAACCTACCATGTATGCCTACCTTGTCATATTATTTCGTCTGAAATAAATGGATAATATATGTATTTTTTTACCAATCCAAAATAGGGAGCTACTTTCCGCCCACCCTGTATATATAATATATATATATATATATATATATATATATATATATATATATAATACGCATAAAGCTCAGTTGGCCAAAAAAGCCGAGAATGGAATGTGGGTCAAACCACATCTTGTCTGAAAAATGGTTTTCTTCTCACTCGAAATATTGTTATCATCATCATAATGAAGTTAAAACAACAAATACGTTCATAAGCATTACGTGATTGTTTTCCAATAGACTAAATTAACCTTTGATTAAGTAATAAGTTTCCTTATCATATTCCCAATGCAACAAAATATACATATACATTATATATATAAATATACTACTGTGCAAAAGTCTTGGCCAGGTATATATTTTTCTGATTAATCACGTACATCTAAATCTTAGAGTAATGTAAATGAATATACTTGATGTTTTGAGGCTGTATACATCAAATCAATCTAATATGTAGAGGCACATTCCAATTTAAAGGCAACATTTAATTTAAATTGAGGTTTCATTTTTTAGCACCATAGACCATACTGTATTGTAATCAACAAGTGGGGCATTTAAGTTACAATTTGTATACATTTTAGTGGTAGTACACAATATTATTTAAAGCAACATGGTTTCATGGTTAATTAATGTCCTTTGTGATGTTATTAAATGATAATTCTACTCTAAGTGGTTCTAAATTTATTAATGGATATTATATTGTTTCAGGTATTTTCTGAAGTTTTACGTAAGGACCGTACCAAAATGACGAAGGTTTCTATTGAGATCAGGCACAAAATCGTACTCTTACATGAACAGGGAAATTCCCAGTAGGAAATTTCAAGAAAAACCGGCGTTTCAAGACATGCAATACGAGAAATCATCATGAAAAAAGAAGAAACAGGGATCGTATCGGACAGAAAACGCAGTGGAAGACCTCGAAAACTTTCGGAATCTGATATCAGACACTTGAAACTTACATCCCTGAGAAATAGACGAGCATCAAGTGCCGAGCTGTCATCAGAACTTGCTCAAACTTCAGGAACACAAGTGCATCCTTCCACCATTAGAAGAGTAGATTAAAAATGGTCTTCATGGGCGAGTAGCTAGAAGAAAACCATTACTTAGGAAAGGGAATAAAGCCAAAAGATTAAAATATGCACGGGAACATCGTCAATGGAGCATGGAACAGTGGAAAAAAGTACTTTGGAGTGATGAGTCAAAATTTGAGATATCTGGGACAAAGAGAAGACAGGATGTGAGGAGAAGGACCAATGAAGATCTCAAAGACATCTGTCTACAACCAACAATTAAGCATGGAGGGTCTATAAAAGTCTGGGGGTGCATATCAGCAAATGGAGTCGGTGATTTGGTGAAGATAGACGGAATCATGACAGCTGAAAAGTATACACAGATATTAATACACCATGCAGTTCCCTCAGGATTACGTCTGATCGGCCGGAACTTTATATTCCAACATGACAATGACCCAAAACATACTGCTAATAATGTCAAAAAATATTTGGAAAGAAAAGAGGCTGCTGGAGAGCTCCAACTAATGGAATGGCCACCACAAAGTCCAGATTTGAACATCATTGAAGCTGTTTGGGATTATCTGGAACAAAAGAAGATAGAGAAGCAACCAAAATCACAGGATGAACTATGGGCTGTCTTGCAAGATGCTTGGAATAACATTCTGAATGATTTTCTCGAGTCTCTGCAGCAAAGTATCCCGAAAAGGATCAAGGCTGTTATAGAGTCAAAAGGGGGGACATACCAAATATTAGGAACACATTTATTTTTGGTGAAGGTTTTTGTTTCTATGTGGTGCTATGTGCTATTAGCTTAAATATACTTCATTATAATGTTCATTTGTACACTTTTATTAACCCTTTATGACCTTAAAATTAATGAAATTGCAACTGGCCAAGACTTTTGCACAGTAGTATATATATATAGGGTGAACCAAATGTAGGTGGACAGTAAATGATAACGTTTATTTTGAGAATACATATTTAATTTTTTTGTATACTATAATACAAAATAAAATTTAAATAAATTTAGTTATAATATTTAATATAATAAAACACAAACACCATAGTTATAATGAACACCATAGTTATAATATAATATAAACAAACCGTATTCAACCTACTGTCCACCTACTTTTGGTTCACCGTGTATATATATATATTATTTATATATATATATATATATATATATATATATATATATAGAGCAAACTACAGGGAAAAAGAAACGAAATCCGAACGCTTTCGTCATATATTCACATCAAGGAAATTTTGGCGACTCGAAGAACAGATTTTGCACGATTCTGGGCACAAATATGAGCCAGGAGATGGATGGCAACGGCAATTTCTGAAAAACTCATCTCTGTTGCTGCTAGCATTAGAACAAGTTAAACCAAGGTTTTTTTGTTTTTTTCCCCCCCATTAGTAGTAGTAGGAATAGAATATGGAATGTATAAAATTAACAATATCTTGTTAAAATGTGTCTCGCTTTTAATCAATGTTTGTTAAACATGTGCTAATATCTCTATTCCATTGTACATATGTATATATTTTCGTCACTGGCCTTCTCCATTCCCCGACGAGGTGTACTGCTGAGTACACGAAAGGACTTGGGAACTACTACTTCCTTGTGGTTTGCATCATTCATTCATTTCGTGTTTAAGTGTGAAATTCACCCTAAAGAAATGCAAGTTAAGTCAGGTTAGGTTCAGTTAAGTTACGTTAAGAATTAGGCATTTCCTTAAGATAATATTGGTATGTCTACGATATTTGATCCCTGTACCTTTGTTCCTTCCACAATGATCTCACGAAGATGGAAATCCAATCTATTACTTCCATGATGGATGCAACATCTTCCTAGTTTATACCTTTGGTGTAAAAATTAAAAAAAATTCGAATTTGCTTCTTTGTTGTTCGTGTTCTTTCCTTCTTGCTTTTATCGTAAAACCTTGAAATCGTAGTATCAAAATTACTACGAGTTTTCGTAAGTTTAACCCTTAAACTCTACCCGGGGTACTATTGTGCCCCAGTACCCTCAGAATTCCTGGCGTAACTTTTATAATGGGATATCTCGCGCTTATTCTTTCTCATAGACATTAACAGGTGGTAAGATATTAATAAATTCATTAATTTGAATTCTGTCCTAAGCTCCGCCCCCTGTATGATCGGTCACGTGACTCCTGCTATTACCTGGGCATATCTCTACCCCTGCGTGCTCAGTTGAGCGGTGCAAGCCGTGGAACTCAGACGTGTATTTGAAGAAATTTCACGTAGACGAAAAATAGCGATAGCTACCTTTAATATTGTGTACTCGAGTTTTATGAAGTGATATTCGGTAGTGTGAAGATGTGGTGAACACTGAAAGACCCCCATTTTACCATCCTTTGATGCTTTTAAGGCTACATTGAACCGTGCGAAGGAACAAGTACAAATACTCTACGGCTAATCTGGCGAGAGCATTGCAGGATTTCGTGGTACACCGTACAAGTGATGTACTGAACTATGTTGTAGGACTAAACTTTATAAAAGCTTACATATACCGTGAAGTAGAAGAAACAAGTGCAGAATAGAAGCAACGGATATGGTTAGTAAGTCTTGTTGATGAGTGGTGAGACAAACGAAATTATGTCATGCTGCATCATACCGAGTCTTCGTACCCTGCGACTGAGAATGTAAATCTTGTCATCATGGAGAATCTTAAGTATTTTTACCACTACATTAATATATATCAACGAGGTTTGTAGTGAGGTTGTGGCTAAAGATCTGCGTGAGTATTTAATAGAATTTAGAGACTAGTATCATTTGCTAGGCAAAAAGGAAAAATATGGGCACATGTTTCTTTCAAATAGTGTGCCGGTGTGAATAAAATGTGTTTAGTTCGTGAAAATGCACGAAAATGTCTGGTTGTTTGGTAGATAAATCGGCATCCTATTGTTTTCGCTGGAAACTCGGAGGCTGCGCGGTCAACTCGAGGTTTTTCAAGTTCTTACACGGGTTCAACGATGTCGATTTTAGAAGCATGTTTAGTTAAATGATAACTCGCAACAATGATATAATTTATACAATGCATACCAACACTGTTAATATAATTTATTTGTATAAATTTATGACAAATCATTTATATATAAAAACAGAAAATAGTTCAGAAGGGTCACAGAAATAACGTATTGCGTACGATAATTACAGTACGTTTAGTTAAAAATGATTAGCATATCTTCAGCCACAAATCTGTCTCTTATGCATAAAATGTACTCGTATAACTGCTGCGCGCACACACACACACACACACACACACATATATATATATATATATATACGTACGAACATAAAAAAAAATAATTTGCACAAGTCCAAAAGGTTAATCCAAAAGTTAATTCACTAACCGTGGTTGGGTTACAAACTTCAACCCAGTTGTGTCGTAATCAAAGTAACCATTAGGTTTGGTTGTCATATAATTCATATTTGGTGGTTGTAACTGGATGTATACGACGTTGCGTCGTCAGTGCATTCTGTCGATTGATTGATGTGGGCTTAACTCCCTTCGCAATATCTAAGGTCATTTGACGAAGGGGGATCTAGTTTTACGTGGCACCCGTACCACGGGTCACTACATCATCTGGGCGCAGAGAACAGAATCCCATCACGAGATAGTCCAAGCAGAGATGGAAGAATGCGTTGTAGAAAAAAATTGTACGAAATTGAGGGATGATATATGCTTACTTTAGGTTATTTTAAACTAGTCTAGTTTCATTGGTGCGTTTTATTTTCCACTAACTGTGTACACGAGATAAGTGTACGAATGGTGTGAATGAACTCTGAAGCTGTTCTTTTTTCATTACACTTTTGCATAAAACTTTTCACAATTTTGGAAAGTTTCTGTATTAGTTGCCGGACACAATGTGGAAAGTGTACATGAAAGATAGGGAGTTACAAGGACAAGAAGTACCTCAATAAGTAATGCATCCCATACCGAGGATGTATGTGGTTACGGTTCCATGGAAAAAAAATTCCTACACCGCAAATAGTGTACAAGGTTCGGCCTATCCATTTTCTTGAACTGAACCGCAGAGGAACTGTTCTCTTCTGAAGGTAGCCCGTTGCACGCGCCACAGAACTTATAGGTAAAGTAAATACCACAAACAGAGAGATCAGGTTATATTAGGAGGCGGAAACAAGGAGATTGTGCTCTCTCTGTACAATTCTCTGGTTCCCTGGAGTATGCTGTGCAGTTCTGGTCATTCGTAACACCGATATAACGGGCCCACGCTTTGGACGTCCTGATTGGTCGACCAATGGTGTCTATCTTCTCTGTAGATTTAATGCTGACATTGTGTAGTGGCACTTACAAATCTCTACCACGACAATATTTGCATTTGCGCCCATACTTTTCTCGGTTTTCCCATTTTAGAACCCACCCCTTTATGCAATATCCCTCGCAACATTGATCAACCATCTCTATCACAACAATTACATTATTTTTTGCGGTCATACTAATTGAGCCTCAATTTTCCCAGTTCGGATAGAGAGCTGGACAACTTGAGCGGATGCATATCGTTATAGGAATATCTTCATCATAGCCGCTCAGCTCAGTACCACAGGAAACAGAATTAGCGCTGCTACTCTTCATAATCCTGACATTACTAGAAACAGCACAATAACATCCGATGACACAAATATCGTTAGGAAATAAGAAATCGACTGTTATTGTGCATTTTTTTTTTTTTGCGGTCATACTATTCTCAACTTTCCCAAGATTCCTGACATAATGTGTGTGTGTGTCGTCTTCAGTTTTTCGAATCATTTTATTTATTTTTATATATATATATATATATATATATATATATATATATAGTTGCATTGGGAATATGATAAGGAAACATTACTTAATCAAAGGCTAATTTAGTCTATTGGAAAACAATCACGTGATGCTTATGAACGTATTGTATTTGTTGTTTTAACTTCATTATGATAATGCTGCAAACAACATTTCGAGTGAAGAGATACGAAAACCATTGTAGTAATGCCTAATTAAGAATATTAATAATGATATTTCTTAAAGATTATAACTAATAAATGTTCAAATTACGATAAATTGTTTGTTTGGATTGAAATCTTATTTAATGAGAATGTTTTTGTTGTTTATTGAAATTATAATGATTTAATAAATTTAATAAAGGGCACCGAGAGAAATGGCTGTAATGAACATCGTAAATATAGCAGTTTTATAAGTATTTCGAATTAAACTTAAGTTTTTTTTTACATAGTCGTTTTGGAAAAATAAATTTAAGATGTGCTGTTATAAATTTAAGATGTCTGTTGTAGCTTCTCAGAGATTGTAACGGTTTTTATATATTTTTGTGGGTGTTTCGGTTGGGAATGGGGGAAGAAATGGGGGGAAACGCTCTACAAGGGTGCCATACGATCCTACATACGGGAGTTGAACTCTATACGAAAAACGTATCTTATATACATAGGTTTGGCAAAAGTAGAAAGACACTTTCGGTTTGGCTTTAGAGTAAATCACTGTACTGACATGTGATTTTATATGCTAAAGGCAGCCGTTCTAAAGTACAAGATGTCAAGTAGCATTGTTTTTGAACCACCTTAGACCTACAGTTTAGACGAGAAATTCGTAACATGGTACGGAATCCATCACTAAATTTTTATTTTATTCATGTTGCAAATAGTAAGAAAAACGCATGGTGAGGGATGCTTGCTTGCATATGGGGAGTTGGCTAAAATTTGGGAAACTGAACAAAGAACGGGAAGTTCGTTAAAATTTATTGTTTAATGTAAGTGTATATATAGACTTATCATTTAATTATTTTATCAATTACTTTAATTTCTCTGAAATTTAACTATAATGAATATTAAGATGAACGATTTGTTTGCTAAGCTAATTGTCTAGTGTATTTCTTTTATTGTTAATATTGGGTATCGTTTAAATAATTAGTTCTCTTGCTCAACAAAATTAAGGAGAAAGTCAATCTTGCCTTTAATACAATTGTGTATATATATTTCGCCTGAACTATTATTTTGACGATTATACGTTTCGTATTTCTTACATTATTTTTTTATCATTCCATCGTATATATAGGATTGTATACTTATCTTCTATATATTTCCAATAAATCTTCTGAATAAACAGAATGATGTTTTATTTATTTCGGTTTAAATTTCTTTTATTGTTAATAATGGGTTTCGTTTTAATGATTAGCTCTCTTTCTGAACAACTTTGAGAAAGTCGTTCATGCTTTTAATAAAAACATTTGGCAACTCGTGTGAATTAAGATAAATGGTGGTATCTGCCAACTCAACCTAATAAAATACCAGCATTTATTTTAATTATGTCGAGATGTATCTGGTAATCTTCATATAAAAACACTATTTTGCAACTCGTGCAAGTAAAATAAATGGTGGTATCTAGCAACTCATCCTCTTAGGTTAAGGCTATCCCTTTGGGGGGGGGGGGGGTCATCCTCCCTCCCCCTTGGCAACATTGAGTTGTTGCATACCCTCTTTGCAACATCTCGCAACATTGATCATTATCTCATTGCAACATTCCTGCACACTCCTTTTGCGCCCATACTACTGGCATTTTATTACAGGGTCCCGCTTATAAGTACATTCGCACAAATTAAAACTATCTTGTTCTATACATACAGATTATTATTTTGACAATTACTGCATTTATTACTGCGTTTACATTTTTAACATTTATTATTATTACCTTTACACTAATTATATATTACATTTATTTTATTACCTTTATTATTGCATTTATATTTATTTCCACATTTATTACTTCCATTATTACATTTACATTTTACTGAGAAACTGTTGTGGAAATAAACTCTGTCTATTAGAGTGGGTTTTTAGCATCATATTTTGACCTTCACGTAGAAAAAGTTTTTTGCATTTAAGATGGAAATTTAGTAGTAGAATAATTATAGACTGGAAATTCTTACCCTAATTTAGTCCGGTTGCACGGGGTGGGAACCCTGCATTGTTAAAGCAAATCTTGACTTTTTTTTTTTAAAGCTTATACCACCCCATTCAAGAATCCATCGGGTGTACACCTGACCCCCGCTTGGCTTTTTCAATATGGCCGGCGAAACTGAAAAATCCCATATCCTGGTCAATACTTGATGATCTTGGTGTCATTTCTAGGGGTTTTTAGGAGGATGAGTCGATCTGGAGGGGTTGCAGATACTTTGGGAGTCGTTTTGACCCACATTCGTCAATACTCAAGGTCATTGGAGGTCAAACGCCCCCCAAAATAAGGAATATCCATATCCCGGGCAGTCGTGGAGATATTTTGGTGATCTTACTGTCGTTTTTATGGTTTTGGGCGAGACTGAGTAGTTCTATAGGCACATGATAACAGTAGGATATCATTTTGCAACTCCATGGGTCAAGTCAAGGTCATTTGAGGTTAAAGTTTGGCCTTGAAATATGATAATGCCACAGTTGACATCACTGTATTTGCTTTATTTCAGTGACAATTTCTACAATCTAGCTACCTGCTGAGCACTTAACATCTTTTCTGCAGATAAAACCAGATCATAATGCCTAAATGACATAACCCATATTATATGGATATTCGGATATAAACCACAATTTATGCTGAAGTGCAGGGCACATGCATTCTATGGAAGGTTGCAAAGCTACAAGATATGACCTCGTAAGCAAAAAGCTCACACCTAGCTGGGGGATTGGCATTGACAACTTTGATGGTTATTCACATTAGGTAACCATTTATTGGGGGCAAATATCAAGACATGGTTGTGTCAGGATCATCAGTCTGCTCTTGATTGCGTTTTGGGTCAATGGATTGTTGCAATACAAGCCGCTGGGTCACACTTTAGTGCATCGAGCCAGTTCGCCAGTGTAGTGGGCTCTGAGCACATTTTGATGGAAAGCTTCAGTTGTTGATGGTCATAGTTTGGGTGCAGCAGTTCCCGACTTCCCTGTCTTCTGAGCCCATACTCGCTGACGACACTCGGTAAGAGATGAGGATTTCTTATCCCCATAGGATGCAACAATGAACGCGTTTGCCCCCTTTTTCGATATGGTCAAAGCATGCATCAAGGGACCCCAGCTTGTCTAGCTTCCGACCCTTCTTGCCTGTGGCAATGGCAGTGGCTTTGCCGATGCCATGTATTGCTGCAACTGTGTCACAACCACTCAAAGCGTGTAGTTTGAGGATTTGTGGGATGTCTTTATGCTGGGTTACAGTTGCTCGGATGTCGACTGATTTTCTGCCACGCACTGGAGACTCCATAATCATGGGACAGCCTAGTTTCTTAAATTCATAGAAGTGAGTCAGCATGGCAAACACGTCTGTCATCACATCACAACACTTGCTACAATGTTTCCAACCATTATGGATTGCAGGGAAGTCAAGAGAATTTCGAACTTACACGAGTAAGCAATTGCATAAGAACATCACTTACACATTCGGAAGCAATATATTTGTCTATGTGAGTAAGATAAGAACTGAATTCTTCCTTGTTCTTTATGCACTCACTCGCGATTTGCTTGCCCAGCTTCTTCACACTCATCAATATCAACAGATTCCTCACAATCTTTTGCAATATTCACGTATGAGGCAGCATAGTTTTTGAAAACTAACAACGTAGCGATACCATCCCCATTAAGTCTACAATTTCGTCTGAAGTAATCTAACTTTTACAATGAGCGACCTACGTGACAACTTCTCACCACCTAACTCTTTGTAAAGCTTCTCTACTTCAATTGAATTCCATGGTTTCATTTTGTCCTTCGACAATTCTACACACAAAGCAATGAAGGGGCGGTCTTCAGGTTCAACCCTTAATTTATTCTGGCAAGCTCTCTCAACCTCAATATGAAAGGTAGACATACAATCTTTATGGTATCGGGCTTCTTCAGCCTATAAATCTCCTTTCATGCCCAACAACCTACTGAGTACAACTTGTCCCTGCTCATCATTTTTCAGTTTACACTTTTCTATCAACACATCTTTGTAATTTGTTTTTTTATCACCAAGCTTATCGGTCATAAACCTAGATGCTGGAATGCGGTATTGCACCGGAACTTTGATGTCATATTTCTCGGGTAATATACACTCACTGACTTTCAAACAAGTGTGTTTGTTTTTTAGGGTCATATACTGGGCCTTCACTGAGAACAGCACTACGTAGTCTTGCTGTCTCCACTGTAGGGGTATCACATTATCTCATGAATGCTGATAAATTCCGCTTGGACAAGTGGAAACACAGTTCTTGTGACAAAGGATTTTTGCTCCATCTACAAGAGGCTCTAGTCTCGCTCGAACATCTGGCTGCCCTCTGAGATTTTCTGAATCCTCCCACAATTTGAAAGACCTTTCCGACCTCCAGGACAGCTACGCAGGAAATCCTTGAAGAAACCATCTGCAGCTTTTGTAGAACCTGAAAAATAAGAATTTTGTTTACCCATTCTTCAGAGTACAAATCGAATTGAAATAATTTATCCTCAGCAAATGAAAACTAAACAATGCTTACCTGATATATTCTCCATATTCAGCAGTAAAAAAAAACAATTTTGGAATCAGCACAACCAAGACGTCATCAAACCACGAGGTGGGCAGCACCATCAGCAATAATAATAACCTGAAAAAAATAAGAGGAATAATTAGACATATTGGAATTCACCTTACCATGGGGAAAATAATCCCCGATTTCATTTTAAACCCTACAGAACTACTCAGTCTCGCCCAAAACCATAAAAACGACAGTAAGATCACCAAAATATCTCCACGACTGCCCGGGATATGGGATATTCCTTATTTCGGGGGGGCGTTTGACCTCCAGTGACCTTGAGTAGTGACGAATGTGGGTCAAAACGACCCCCAAAGTATCTGCAACCCCTCCAGATCGACGACTCATCCTAAAAACCCTAGAAATGACACGAAGATCATCAAAATCCATCAAGTATTGACCAGGATATGCGATTTTTCAGTTTCGCCGGCCATCTTGGAAAATGGCGGCCATATTGAAAAAGCTAAGCGGATGTCAGGTGTACACCCGATGGATTCTTGAATGGGGTGGTATAAGCTTTCAAAATATGTAGAGATTTGCTTTATAACAAACAATGCAGGGTTCCAGTAAAATCAGGGTCTGTGCTACCGGACTAATTAGGTACCGTAGTAATCAAATTTAGTTGTAAAAAGTTGTACACATTTCTCGCATGTTGATACGCGCACAAATTGTGGAATAAATGAATTATACAATTCAATTACTCCATGCAATCAAGAACATAGGCAAGTGTCATGCCAAAACTATGTAGGCCCTAGAGGACTGTAGTTACTACCATGAAATAATAATTACTCGTATAAACCTCTGACACCCTACATACACAATTAAAAATCTATTGAAACATTACTGCGTGACCTGTAATATAAAAACTAATGCCTGTACACGGACCGTATAACGAAAGCTATAAAACGGCTACGTGACAAAAGTAATAAAAATGAAGAAACAAAAACTAACTTCCTGCAACGGTCGAAGAGGAAGGAAAGAATCTCATTCCGAAATACTTCAGGATTAAAAGAATGCGAAAAAATCCTGAGAAATTTCACTCTATTTTCATGTGGGATATGTCATTAAGGATAGAGAGGAATTTGGGGTAGGAGTGGGGTGGGGGGTGTTAATAGATCCCTCTAAAAAATTGGTTGGTTTACGAGGTCATTCAATGAATATCAGGAAAAGATAGGCGGAAGCCTATCTACATCTGTGTAGGCTAAAGTGGGGACCTAGCATTTTGTTTCTTATTTAACAAAAGCCTTTATTCAAAAAAAATGTTAAAAGATCTACAATATTTTTCTGCACAATTTAAATACCTGATATGGCATTAATATATTTACAGTATTCTAATCTTAATATGTTATGCCGTTAGAAGCATGAAAGCTTTTTAGGAAAAATTAATAGGATTCAGTTTATAACAGAAGCAAAAATGGCAACCAATAGCAATTAATAATAATAGTAAACAAAAGGTAAAGATTTACGAATGTAGCATTTGATTTATTAGCTATTTTACACAATTTTAAAAAGAATTTTAAACAAATAAATTTAATGAAAATTTCGGATAAATTATGAAATTGAAAGCGCTTGATGAAATTAGTATATTTCAGATAACTAAAAAGTGGGTAATTACACTGGTAATAATGGCAGTAGTGAACTTGTACACAAGTAGGAGCTAATGAAGCGCTCTATTCGTGAAATACATTTAGTGATGAAGCCTGTCTGATATTTATAGAAATTACATTTCATACATCAGCTCCTTTGAAAAAGTGCATTTCCCGCAGTTTCCATCGTATAGTTTGTATGTGTATAAAATCTCTGGGTAGTCTAGTGTTATAATCAATAGAGATCGGGAGAAAATGTGAATTACAAATATTTTTTCACATAAAACCATTTTTTTTGAAAAAAACCCTAAATCACATTTTTTCAGATTGATGAATTTGTAAAAATACATATTTTAGTTTGCTGGATATAAAATGGCCTCATCAAGCACCAGGAACAAGTGGCTCAAGGAGTTCAATATTAACGAGAATGACCCGTTCAAGTTCATGTCCGACGGAAGTTGTGTGTTTTGTAAAGTGTGCGAGAAAGTGTTGTGTCGTCGTTCAGAAGTCTCAATTGGGGCAGCATCAGAAGTCGGCCATACATACTAGGAACATACAACTGAAACGGAAAAGGAGCGTTTCTCAACGCCAACTCGAAGATGTCCTGACACCAGAGCCCAAGAGGTCGAGGACTAAAGTTCTTGGAAAGGAGCTTTGCATGGCCATGCTCTCGGCAAACATCTCGTGGATCAAGTTGGAGAACCCGTTGCGTGGCTTTCTTGAGACAAACCTTGGCATTTCATTGCCCGATGAAACAACGATCAGAAAAGTTTATTTGCAGGAATGTTACGAGGACGTGAAAAAAGAAATCCAGATATCACTGCAAGATTCTTCAATCTGGATTGGTGTGGATGAAACGACTGATGCAGATATGTGGCCAATGTACTTATTGGAAAGCTGGACAACGAGAAGTATAATCCTCCGTTTCTCGCAAATTGTGTATTCCTTGACAAGCCCGACTCCTCTTCCATTTCTCGATTAGTCAACGATACCATACGTGCTTTCTTTCTGGCCCAATTTCGATGCAGCTCTGCTGAAACTACTTCTGAGTGACGCGGCGGCCTACATGCTCAAGTCTGGAAAAGATTTCAAAGTTTTCTTCATCTATGATTCACGTGACTTGCCTAGCTCATGCTCTGCATCGGGTCTGCGAGGCCGCAAGGGAGATGTTACGAGAGCAATGAACTGATCTCATCTGTGAAGGTTTTCCTCAAGGCCCCAAGCCGTGTGGCCACCTGGAAAGAGACGTGCACTGAACTTCCTCTCCCACCTGAACCAGTTATTACTAGATGGGGAACATGGATCGAGACTGCATTGTTCTATGCTCAAAATTTTGATGCAGTGAAAGTCTGTCCTAGTCAAATTAGATCCAACGGAAGCAGTGTCGATTCAGAAGGCACAGGAAGTCATCGAAGATCTCCAGCTACAGGCAGATCTTGCCTTCATAGCTGGAAACTTGTCTTTCATTCCTATTCAGTTGAAAAAATTAGAAACGTCTGGCTTGTCTCTGGTCGAAGTCTTCACTATCTTGGACCTGACAAAGTCCAAGGTCGAGAGCATCCATGGTGAAAAGGGAAATCGGCTTCGTGAGAAGTTTGTGGCGGTTTTGACAAGAAACCCAGATGTTGAAGTACTACGATCAGCTAATGCGATTTTGCAAGGAGAGGACAGAGATAGCATCATCTTTCCTGAGGAAATGGAGCCAGCAGACAGCCAACTTGAAGTTTACCCCAACTGTCAATGCGGACGTGGAGAGAAGTTTCTCCGTCTACAAAAAATGTGTTGGCTGATCGAAGGCAGCGCTTGACGAAAGAAAATTTGAACAAAATCATGGTCACAAATTGCTTCTACAATCGTTCAGTTTGAGCAACATAATTGTATCTCTATTATTATATTACAGTATATCTACAGGACGTCCCAAAAAAGTGTACACTTTAACAGCCGATAGCTAAATTGATGTTTCTTTCTTTCCAAGTTAAACCCATTAGAATTAATAATGGCAGTCAGACTAAGCTTTGAACAAAGGAAATTCATTCTAAAATGCTACTGGAAGTGTGAAAACGCAGTTGAAGTGCAAAGACAGTTTAGGAGGGAGTTTCAAACAGATCCACCAACGCGACTTACCATCACTCGAATTAGATAAGTTTGAAGCCGATGGAACTGTTCAGAATGTCCACAAGAAGCGTTCCGGAAGACCACGGACATCGACAAGCCGCACAAAGCAAGAAAGAGTACTAGAAACGTATCACCAAAGTCCAAGAAAATCTGTGCGGCAAGCGAGTCGTGAGGTAGGAATTTCAGAATCGTCTGTCCAACGCATTTTGAAGCGCTGTCAATGGAAAAGTTACATTCCAAGATTAGTCCATGCTATTAATGAAGATGATCCGGACCGAAGAGTGGAGTATTGCGAGTGGTACTTGGCACGATGTGGATTGGATGAAGGGGTTTCGTAGAATACCCTCCGCGTTCACCAGACCTCACACCACTAGACTTTTTTTTATGGGGATACTTAAAAGACAAAGTCTACGCTATAAAACCTGCAACAGTCGCTGAATTGAGAGCAGCCATTGAACGAGAATGCACACAAATACCAAACGAAATGTTTCGTGATGTTTGCGATTCCATTGCTTCGCGTTATCAGCAGTGCCTGGACCAGAACGGACGTCAGTTTGAAAACAGGCGTTGACAAAACAAAACAAATAATGTCTGTAGATTCTATTACATTTTGAAAATGAAATGTATTTTAATAAACACTGCCTTTATAAGTATTTAAAGTGTGTATACATTTTTTTGGGACGCCCTGTATATTACAGTATATCTATATTACAGTATATCTATATTACAGTATATCTATATTACAGTATATCTATATTACAGTATATCTATATTACAGTATATCTATATTACAGTATATCTATATTACAGTATATCTATATTACAGTATATCTATATTACAGTATATCTATATTACAGTATATCTATATTACAGTATATCTATATTACAGTATATCTATATTACAGTATATCTATATTACAGTATATCTATATTACAGTATATCTATATTACAGTATATCTATATTACAGTATATCTTATATCTCTCTCTATTCTTTGACTTTGTCTACTGCGTTTACCAGGGCCGGATTAAGACCTTTAGAGGCCCTAAGCACTTAAAAGATTTTGGTGCCCCATATATATGTAATTCAAAATATAAACAAAAATAAACCATAAAATAAAATTTTATTTTTTGAAATGAAAAAACTTACAGTAAGATGGAAAATAATGTTTATTTTGTATACTTCCACTTCATTTATATTTGAAAAGTTTTCTCCTACTTTTTTAATTGCAAAGTCTTTGATCAGATCCTCAAAACTAATCTTACGTAACACATCTGCTTCTATACTTAGTAGAGATAAGGCATCCAGCCTGCCTTGTTGCATAGTTGTTCTGTTGGTATTTTTAATATACTTCAACTGAGAAAATGAACGCTCAGCTGAGCAATTTGTGACCATTAATGTTAAAAATATACGAAAGGCAATTTCTACATTTGGGAAGGCACACTCAATATTGTCTTCTACAATTATTTTATAAAGTTCAGCATGACTGAATCTTGTTTTTACATTTTTTTTTGCACTGAACTTATGGCACACATATGAGTGAAACTGCTGAAGCTCAGCAGAGAAATTAGTGTTCAAGTCCTCTGGGTAAGCATCAATCATCTTTTTACAACCCTGAGAATACCTTTCAATTTCAGTATATATATTTAATATTATATGCACAAATCACACGTTCAGAATAACTTCCTATAGCACACGAAAATATTTAATCTATATGTATTTTTAATATGGCGCTCAAAGATTTGATATAAACAAATAATAACGCAAAGCGTAAAGTGTGTGATTACAACGAAAATATTTATTCTCTCAAAAGGGTTGTCGTTCACTACAAATTCAAACAATGAAAAAAAATAAATACTATATATGAATATATATAATTCAGTTTTCAACAGCTTATAGGCTATAACCAGCCTATAAGCCGCGATAATAATAGTATAATAAATCCATGGTAAATCCGACAATGGAAAATTTCTGTGGTGCCCCCCTTCCCTTGATGCCCTAAGCACGGGCTTATTTTGCTTAATGGTTAATCCGGCCCTGGCGTTTACCTATAAAAAACCTAAACCTACTTAAATAATTACATTTTTATCCGATCTCTAATAATCAAACTGGATGGGGATGGGGGTGATTGCTCTGAGTGGGTGATGTATGTCGACTTTTATTGATAACTGAACATACTGACAGCAACATTGAATTTGTAAGAGTCATTTAGTTTTAAAATATTTAACTTTTTAAACATTGGCAAAGTAGGACTTATTATTTGCGACGGTTCGCAGATATGTTGGTTTGCTCATTGTATCAGTTGCTCGGAGACACTAGCACCGGAAAAAGTCCTAAAGGATGTTTTATTTATTTCTTTGAGCTACCCCATGTTTATGTAATGCAATATAATAAATGTGGGTGAATGAAGCAACAATACAGGGTCATGGGGTGCGTTTTGAGGAAGTACCTTAGTTTAAATTAGAATTTCACCCCAATTTTAGGAAATCGGTAAGACCAACACCACCACCTACAACAAAAATATGGCGAGTTCTTTCCATATGTATCGGATTTATTTACGAGGATAATCTAGTATACCGTTATGAAAGGTTTTACGAGACTTAAGACCTACTCTGAACGTAACTTACTGGAAGACCTACAAGCCTACATAAAATTATAAAAAAGATTAAGCCTATGAGATTTACCATCAAATACTACTCTCGAATAAAACCATTCCTGTACCTAGACCTATTAATTTGGGGTTAGAACACTAAACCTGTTTTCCCTAAGCCCTAAATAACTATTAGCTTTCTCTTAAATATTAGGAAGTCCGTTGTATCCTATAAGTAATGAACTTTAACCTATAAAAATTCCCTATGGAAGAAACAAAACAGTCTTGTGTACATGATTTATAGAGCCTACATAGCCCAAGCTAGGCCTATTTCAGTTCGATTTATGTACCGTACCGACTAAACTTTCAAAAATCCAAGACTATTAAAACATTTAGATTTAATTTGTCAATTTTATGAGTATTGCCCAAAGTGTAATAAATTACACAGGAGGCTTGGGTCTGAATAAGCCCTATTAGGGAACCAGAAAAATAATCTGAAGCAGTGTTTGAACACGAAGCTGCTACCCAACTACTTATCCTATGTAGTATGTATCCTCTGGACACGACTCAAAACAGCTTAATCTATACCTATAATAGGTCCATATCAAACTTCCGTGGAACCTACGACCTACATATTAAACTTTTGAGAATGGAAAAAAGAAAATCGATCAAGCCTACAGGAGGTGAAGAGCAGGGCGTGGGAAGCAAGCGAGCGAGAGAGAGAGCGAGCGAGAGCGAGGTAAATCGATAGGAACTCCCTGCTTTATACCCCAAACAACACGCCTCGCCTTCAAGTAGTGCCAACCTTTTATCGATTCAATCCCTCTTAAAATATATATCTTTAAGAGCTACTCTACACTTAACATACGTCAAATGAGACTGCGCTGTTACGTCAAAAACAGACCATTAACGCGCAAAGTATTTTACGTCAACTATTGGAAAGCCCATCATGCGGGGTGGGGGTTATATTATTTATTTATTTATTTAATATATATATATACACACACACACACACACACACCATTACGAAGGTACATGGGTCAATTAAAACTTTTTCCAAAGTGATTTCAAAGTGTTAAGCCTTCATACGGCAGAAGAAAAGGTGTATGGGGGTGTATTTAAAAAATTTTCAGTAGACGAACTGGTATTTCGGAGTTAGTTTTCTAAAATAACTTAATAAATCCAAATTATGACGTCCATGAGTGAGAAAAAAAGTTTTTTGGAACATCAGGAGCTAAATACTGAAGGAAAACCAATTTAATAGTTTAACTTCATTAACTGCCGAGATAAATGGAAAATATCTAGGTCATGGGTTTAGTTCTTTAACCATATACTAAGATTTCGATTTCAATTTCAAGCGTTTTTATCTATCTGAACATTATATGTACTAGTAAAAGTGGGCCCTACGGAGCCATTTAGCTAGATTTGTGGTGCTGGGGCCTTCGGCCTCGGTAATTGGGGTGCCGCCCGCAGCGAAGCAATTACTGGCGATTCAATTATTCGATCAATAAAACTATAGAAAAGAACGTAACCACGAAAATCTTAATCTTCACAAATCTTGAGGCAACGAGTTCGGATGTGAAGCTTAAGATTTTCATGGTTACGTTCTTTTCCAGCTAAAGTGGGCCCATTTAGCTAGACCTGCGGTGCTGGGGCTCTCGGCCCCCCCGTCAATTGTTAAGCTTCACAAAAGTTCCTCGTGAACTTAAGTAAATATTAAGCTTTCACTGCCTTAATTTCTTTTCAAAATTTTCGGTATCCGATTTCAGCTTTTTAAATAATTTTTTTGACAGACTTCGCCTCAATTATATTATAATTAAATTATATTATAAATAGACAGATACAAACACACTATTTCAGACTCAACAGGTATGGTACAAACATTATACAAGAGGGCCATTGAAGAAATAGTTGGCTGGAGCACTAAGTAGGCCAGTGAATCACTGTGTATAATGAACATACAATTGCCTATGCCAATGCTTCTAGATTCGAGATTTATAAAATATATCGGAGACCAGTCCACTAACCATGGCATCTATTATCTTATTGGCTGACTTACCAAGCCTAGTGATAAATCTAAATACAAAACTGCGAATGGCACTGGCACAGTTAGGCACCTCATTGACTACAAACAGCATACTGACACTAGGAGCAGCACCATTTACAAATCTCTGTCCTTAATAAACTCCTAAAATAATAATTATTATTAATTATTATTATTATTTGCAACATATAATTTCTTCAAATTATACATCCTGTACTTCCACCACAAATGAGCTGTATAAATTGGAGTACAAAAAGTTTTGAACAAAATCAACTTACATCTAATGAACACGCATGAAATTTTCTAACCAAAGTATTTCCCTGAGCATATAATTGTCTACATTGCCTTAGATCTTAGAATATCACCGTCGTCTATCTGAAAGACTATCCGTTAGTATATGGCCAAGATACTTAGTCCGAGTTACTTCTGACAGAGCACCACACCATTCATTTAAAATTCAGTAACTTTATATACTTGTAGGCCTTGGTCCTCAATCATAACACGAGACTTTTATCAGGATTATATTTTATGTTATTATCCTTCGCATACTTTTCACACGCCTCCAAAAGTGTGCTGAGCCCTTTTACAGATGGAGAAATAATAGATCTGCATACATCAGATGATTAACAATCATTGTACCAATATAGCAGCCTATTTTACAGGTGTTCAGTACAACAGATAGATTATCCATACAAACATTGACTAAGTAAGGGGACAGTATCCCTCCCCTGCCTGACACCACTGGTCACAGAGAATGGCTCTGAATTAATCCCACCCCATCTTACAATCATTGTCTGGTGATCATACCAGAATATTAATATACAGACCAAGTAACCAAGTACATTACGATTTACAAGTTTCATGAATAATTTGTCATGATTAACACAATCAAATGCTTTAGAGGCATCCAGGAAACAAAAATACATTAGCATCTAGAGTTTGGTATTTACAGACCATTTCCTTCAAGGCACACACACATCAGTACTATTTCTTTTTAAAACCAAATTGGTTATCACTAGTATACAGGTAACATTCAAATCTATTAATGATTATATATTTAAACACCTTAGACATAATACTGGCCAAGGCTATTGGGCCTATAGTTATCTTTACCGTTAATTTTACCCCCTTTTATCTTTTAGTACTGGCATCAAAACAATGGATAACATTGTATCCGGCAAAACACCATGTATGAGTAAACCTATAAAGCACAAAGCTAATCTGTCACTACTAAATCTCAGATGCTCAGCAGAAATACCATCAATACCACATGATTTGTTACAATCTAAACATTTTATGGCCTGTTTAAGTCTCAAATACACTAACTCTTATATCTGGACTATAGGTAACATCAACATTGTTCTTGTGTACAGAATTGAATAACTTATTGTTTTTAATTCATCCCAAAAATTTCTTGGATTCCTTTGTTCACACCACATTAAAAAAGCATCTCTGGATGTATTATGAAGTTCAGAACTTCAACCACATAATCGCTCCAGCCAGGTCTACATGTATAATTTTTTCTTCTAAAAGGTATTTAAGTCTAGGCTAACATTATTAAGATAAAATTTGTTCATACACGTCTTTAAATGCCAAAATACGTGTTTGAATTTTACAGTTTACATCCTGACAAGCTAGAGCATCATTAGGAATAGATATATTACTTAGCAATATATCAGACTTATTACAATATACTGTTGTTTGCCCTCATCATCAACTTTGGACCAGTCTAACTTCGCTTTACATGCATCATTTACCCGTGGATATCAATGGAATGCAATTAATGTCAAACTCAATTAATAGGGGCATGTGGTCAGAACTAGCATAGGAGTACAAAACTGCCATATTCAGAACTGCCTGATTTGCATCAGGTGTACAAATACAATGATCCAACCATGAGGTGGTGTGCCAACTATAACTAACATAAGTAAAGCTATCACCAGGAAGACTATACATGGATGAAAGAGTAAAGTTATCTTCACAGAAGGCTTTTAAGTGGTTGCTAAACAAAATCATTAAGCACATTAGCATTAAGTCATCAATAATACTGCTGACCTGCCCCAATTTAATGAGGTAATCTTCATTATCAACTGCCTGAAAAGGCAATTTTTTTTTTTTTTTTTGGGGGCGTTTACCGCCATTTCCCGCTATACGCTAGCGGATATCATGGCGAAGCAGAATATGAGAAAGAGAAACGGAGACGGGGGAAAGGCACTAGAAGTGGGAGGACCGCGGACGACGGGTGAGAAGTCACCTAAAGCTCAGAGAGGAGGCGAGATTGGGAGAGGAAAAGGAAAAGACGGTCAAGCGAGAAGAGAGGGCTCTCAGCGAGCATAAGACGTAAACGATCGGGGAGGGGGAAATCAGAGAGGAACGGGAAGGCGCGACGACGTACTGACGACAGGGTGGGGCATTCCACAAGGATGTGAAAGACGGTGAGGGGCGACTGGCAGGAGGCGCAACAAGGAGCCTCCTGCCGGGACATAAGATAGCCGTGCGTGAGGCGCGTATGGCCGATGCGAAGCCGCGCAAGGACGACCTCTGTGTCGGGAGCGGTGGAAAGAGGACGCCCAATATGACAGGCGGGGGCGGATGGACCAGAGTTTATTTCCGGTGGCATCGTCCCAGGACTGCTGCCATATGCGGTCGTAGAGGGACCGAAAGACCTGCACATAGTCAGAGAAGGGGAGCGGGCGGGGGAGGGGAGGCATCGAGGCGGCGGACCGGGCTGTGCGGTCAGCCGCCTCATTACCGGAAACACCGACATGGGCAGGAACCCAGCAGAAGGTGACCCGGATCCGGTGAACGGTGTGCAGGACATGGTACTCCTGTTGAATAATGCGTACGAGGGGGTCCGGGGAATTATAGCGCTCGAGCGCTTGAAGGGCGCTCAGCGAGTCCGAAAAGATGGTACAGGAAGACCGCGAAAAACCCGATACCAGACGGAGGGCTTCCAGAAGGGCAAAGAGCTCGGAAAAGATGGAGGCCTGAACCGGCAGGGGGATACCCCGGGAGGTAGGTGACAGCGACGGAGAGAAGACGGCGGCCGCGACACCTGCAGGGGAGCGCGAGCCGTCGGTGTAGACGGGAACATCGTCCGAGTGTACGGGAAGATGGGCCAGAAAAGAAGACCGGAGGACGGTAGGAGGAGACTCCTTACGCAGGCCACGGAGCGCCTGGCAGCGGCAGATAGGGGTGGTCAGCCAGGGGGGCGACAGGTCGAAGGAGAACGGCAGAATAGAGGGTGGGGGGATCCCCAGGGACGAAAAGAGGTCGGCCAAGGAGGCAGCGAAATGCCACGTGTCAGGCCGGGGTAGCGCCTGGGAGATCGCGGAGAAGAGTAGGGACCTCGGGAGGCAGCAGATGCGAAGGTAACACTTCGCCATGAGAAGGCCCCGGCGAAGGGGCAGGGGGTGTCCGCAGTCCACCTGAAGACTAGCGACAGGGGACGAGCGGAAGGCACCCGACGCGAAAAGGCATATAGATACACAGATAGATATACAGTGATGTACATCTTATGAACTCGCCCGACCTCTGCACTCCCTTTAAAATGTCAAATTTCTAACAATATGAATGTAAATATTTAAGTCTCTTCAACATAAAAAATGGAGTATAAAGTAATTGAAAAATCTTTCAATTTTCATTTATCTACGAGATGAGATTTATGAGATTTACGAGATTTACGAGATTTACGCTCAATCGCCGAGACCAGAAGCAATTAAGCAGCGTCATTGATTATTTGCAAATGCTTTTTAGCGGCTATTTTGGTTCCCGAATGGCGACCTCATTAAACAAAATTTAGTTTATTGTTATATAAAATGAGACCCAAAGACTGACAACGGAAACCAGAGTTAGGAACCTTATCTACTGGCCCCACACATGAAAAAGGGTAAATGTAGTATCCATTTAAGAAAAGGGTAGTAAAAAGGAGGTAGAAAATTATGGGATTTGTCTCCTGCCAATAAAATATCATAAGCATTTTAGTTTAACATGAAAGCTAGGAGGAGGAATTATAAAAAAAAAGATCATTCAGATAATATCTTATTTCAAGTTCCCAACATGGATTTATGTCAGGAAGGTCTTGTTTGTCTAATCTCAAACTTTAAGAGTTTATAACTGATCAGATAGATGGACATTATGTACAAGTAGTGATGTTAAAAAACCGTTTTTTTTTTGTCCATGTTTTTTTTGTTTTAGTTTTTTTTTAATAATTAATATAGATATTGCCAATTTAATTATAAGGTATACTTTTGCAATGATATATATTATAAAAATAAATAAATAAATAATAAAATAGGCCATATGGTACCAGTATAGAATGGCCTTTTCAGCGAGGCAGGAAACAGACGGTGGTCGTTGATGGAGGGGAGTCGTGTTGGGCTAATGTAGCGAGTGGCGTTCCTCAGGGTTCTGTATTGGGCCCCTTGCTTTTTCTTATATATATATATATATTAACGATTTAGATGTCGGCCTAGTCAGTACAGTTTCAAAGTTTGCGGATGACACGAAGCTGGGTGGTAGGGCGATTAATGATGAAGATAGAGGTAAAATTCAGGAAGATCTGAATAAAATCGTTGATTGGTCAGTCACATGGCAAATGAGATTTAACGTGGATAAGTGCAAAATTATGCATATAGGTTCGCGTAACGGTAATTTTGCGTATAGTATGTCAGGGAAAGATTTAACAAGCGTAGAGCAGGAAAAAGATTTAGGAGTTATAGTCACTGGTGATTTAAAAGTAGCGAAACAAAGTACAGCGGCGGTCAATAAGGCGAACAAAGTGTTAGGTTTTATAGCTCGAAATTTTGAGTACAAATCGCGCGATATTATAGTTCCTCTTTATAAATCATTAGTTAGACCCCATTTGGAGTACGCGGTCCAATTTTGGAATCCGCATATGCGCAAAGATATACTGTAGACAAAATCGAAAGTTCAAAGACGAGCAACTAAGTTGATTCCGTCTCTTAGGTCAAAGTCGTACGAGGATAGGCTTAGTGTGTTAAAATTGACTACACTCGAGACTAGGAGGTTAAGGGGTGATCTAATCCAGGTTTTCAAAATTATGAATGGGTTTGATAACGTAGATAGAGATAGCTTTTTCGAAATATCTCAATATAATAGGACTAGAAATAACGGGTGTAAATTGACAAGTAGAAGGTTCGAGACAGCAGTTGCGAAAAACTTTTTTACGCATAGAATAGTAAATAGCTGGAATAGTTTGCCGGTAGAAGTAATTAGTAGCACGTCTATAAACATGTTTAAGAATCGATTGGACGCGCATATTGATAGAAAGGGTATAGTTTAAGGTAGTAAAATTAAGGCTTTGTGGGGATAGATCCCACAGCTCAACACAAGTGTTGTGGGATATAGGGAGGCAGCGTCTTGGGTTAGGGGATATACTCTGTCCTTACACACCCCATTTAGAGAGATTCCTCTGCCGAGCGGTGCCCCCCATAGTACTGTGAGGTATTGAAAAACTCATGATCTTCACTTGCCCCACAAACACCTTTAAATGGGAGACCCATAATGGGTGCACACACATTTCTACATTACTGTACAGTCTTTACAGCCACACCTACACTTTTCCTCGTAAGTGTATATATTGTAATGTATATGGTTGTAAATTTTGACTTGGTCCGCAATCGATATGAACCGTGACTTGATGGATACCGTAATGAAATTGACTGGATTCTTTGGATCTGATATATTTGCATGTCCGTTATAAATAGATATAGAATGTAACATTTGTGGATAGTAGTCTATTATGACTTGCTCCTCTTTAGTTTTTTTTTGTTTTTTTTTTTTTTAAACCGATAATTAATTATTTTTAAATTGATAATTATTTAGTTTCGTAAAAATTGGTCGTTGCCAATTTACCGGCAGTTTTTAAATAAGTTTGTTCTTGTGGTTCGGAACCCACGTAAAATTGTAGGTCCCCTCCGCCACCACGGAGGACATACACAATACACGATTACGAACACAGTAAGGTAGACCAGCCATGAGTGGATCCTAGGGTCTTTGTTGGTCTGAAACATTATATTTACAGAAAAAACTGGCCTCTTTCTTGCACTGAAAGTCTTGTATCTTGAGATCCGTTAAACTTGCGAGAACACTGGCTGGGAGCTGACTGCCCATTGTCCAACCTTTCCAGAACTCTCCCATCCATGCCTCGGATTTTGAATCTCCCACTTAACTATCCTTTAGACCCGCGATGACATTTTCCCCCCGAGACCATTCATATATATACATACACATACACCCATATACATATATACCAATATATACATAAATACTTATATACACATTTATATCTATTATATACCCCATACATACGCAATACGCATACATCCAGAATTCCAGATACATACGCACGCATACTCACATATATACCTACACAAACTCATACACGTCTATTTCGCCCTTTCATTACCTCCGAGATCATTTAGCACATACAGTAATATCCATACAGCCAAAAGAAACTGATTAAGCACAGACAGAGCAGCAAAGCTAGTATTTATATCCCAAAATGCAAAATTCCAAGAAAGTGAAGTAAAACATGGTGCTACATTGGCTTCGTCAACATACAAATCTGCAATAAGTACCAGTACCTGTGATATTGAAACTATATGCTCTAATCAATCTAGTGATAATGATTCTTCAATGGAAATAGAATCAGATAATGAAAGTTAAACAGCATTAGGTTAACACAAAGGTTAAAGAAAGATGAATATTTTTATTTTTTTTATTTTTCTATTTGGAATATATATATATATATATAATATATATATATATATATATATTTTTTTTTTTTTTTTTTTTTTTTTTTTTAGTTCGGGAAGAACCGATTCGCCTCTATTTAAAAGGGCATATCTCAGCGGAAAAACAAAGAAAAAGTGAGAGGAAAGACAGAGGAAAAAGAAAGGGTGGAGGGGACAGTCGAAGTGGAAAAAGACCAAGGACTGCAGGTCGAGCCCCATCATCCTTGGGTGCTAGGGCCGGGAGGGCGCACGTGAAACCTCCAGGACCCAAGCACGTACAAACGAGCACAAAGAGCACTCAAGAGCACGAGCTTAGAACCCCCTTGCGGGGATTTGGAATATATATATATATACACACACTGGTATTCTTGCCAATCACAATTATATATATTGTTTTATACCAGTATTATGTATTTTTTATTATGTATATTATACCAGTACCTGTGATATTGAAACTAGCATATATGCTCTACCCAATCTAGTGATTCTTCCATGGAAATGAAGGTTAAACAACATTAGGTTAACAAAAAGGTTCAAAAAAAGTGAAATATTTTCCTTTTCTATCTGGAATATACTGTACTGTATATACTGGTACTCTTGCCAATGGATCAGTGTTTGGTCCATTACTTTTTTCACCATGTATCTAAAATGATTTAGAAAAGATTAAATAATAAATCTAAATTTGCAGATTATACGATAGTAGTTGCCCCAGTTACAAATATAGAAATATAGTTAGTAAACATAGTTAGTGTACACACTGGAGATAGAACTAGGATAAGTATTGATGAAGACCAGTACCATGAAATATCCCTGTAACTAGTGGTATCAGGCAAGGCTGCACAGGTTCTACTCTTTTGTTTAAATTGGTGACATATATGATATTAATGAAGGTGGAAGAGAAAGGTAATGGATTCAGTAATGATTTGATAAATATATAAACAATCTTTGCCAATGATGGTTTGCAGACGACGCATTCAATAACAGAAGCAATAAGGAATTTAAAGATTATATTACAGACAAGCAATGAATGTGGTTTGCAAATAAATAGGGAGAAAAGTAAAGTACAGTAGACGCCGTTTATAGTGTCCCACTCGGTGCCAAGCCAAAAGGACACTATATCCGATGAGAGACTATATCCACAGTTTGGTCTCTCGAGGGTCAAAAGGTTAAAAATAGTGAATATGTACTGTATATCAAAATATTTACAACATAAACCCCTTTATTATGCAATTTCTCATAAAAGTGTTTTTACAATTCAACAAACATCAAAACTGTCGATTTTACATTAAAACAAAACATTTTCCTTCCATGGTCATCTAATAGGCCTGTAAACAGCAAAACACCACATATACAAGTGTAAACTAGAGCTGCCAAGTAGACTATACTAGCTGAAAAGAGAGACTAAGCGTAATCACACACACTATCAATTACCATGTACAAGTAACTGTTTCCTAGTTTTGAGACGCTATAAGCGGCGAGACAATATCCAGGGACACTAAATCCAGCATCTACTGTAATTATACTTAATATGAAGGAGCAACCAGATAGTATAGTATACTTAGGACTGCATATTGCTAACGAGATTGTTTTAGCAAACAGAGGTATAATGATACAAAAGGCGCAAAAAAACTGGCAAACTTAACCATGATAATTGCAGAGCTGCAATAAGAAACGCGTAGCACTACCATCTATATTATATGGCACAAATGTTATAAATCTGACTCAGGAAGAAATTGAAAAATTGCAGAGGATTGAAAATGGTGTCTATAGGCAAATTTTAGCACCAAAATATGCACCAATATGTACCTCATGAGAAGTAGGTGCTTTATCCATGGAGTCCAGAGTCAATAAAGGGAAGCCACAATACTTAAAATCAATATTATAGGAGGATGTGAATGGTAGGGTGAGAAATATTGCTGAAAGTAATTGTTGAGGATATGAAAGGGAAGGGAAAGAATAAGTGGTTTAAAGGTAGAGAAATTTATGAGAGAGATTGGTATAAGCTTGTTGCAACAAACTACTAACTAAGGAAGAGGTAAAGGAATGGGTAAAGATTTGGGATTCAAGAAGGTGGAAGGATGAGGTGACATCAAAGACTAGTTTACAATTATATTGAGAATGGAAGGAGGTTAAGGGTGGTGAAGAGGACATACGATAATACACTAGGACTAGGTTCAATTTTACTATATAAAAACAGAACAAACACCCTACCCGTAAATGAGAAAAAGATTTGAGAATGGTGATACCAATTGTCAAGTGTGTGGAACTGATACAGAAGATTTAGAACATTTCATACTTTGGTGCCCAGAATACCATAGATTAGAACTCATTAGATGGTAGACTTCAGCAACCTTATGTAGGGAATAAAAATAAAATACTTGGGGAACTATTGTTTACTGCAAATAAAATAGACCAAACAAAAATAATGCTCTGCAAGTTCTGGAGGAGGAGTAACATCCTCATTCAACGTTCAAAAATGCAAAGTCCTCCATTTTAGCAGAAATGAAAGGCTTGGTTACGAGATGCAAGGAAACTGTTTGGAGGGCATTGGGAGAGAGATCTTGGCATTATAGCTAGTAGTGATCTAAAGTTTTCTCAGCAGAACTTAGAAGCTAGAAACAAGGAAAATAGAATGCTAGGTATTAAGAGAAATGTTAGTTACAAAAGGAAATCTGAGATCATAAAATTCTTACAGTACATTTGATTGTCCCAATGATGTAGAGATGCAATGGATCATCATTTGTAACAAGTATAATCACTGTATAGAAATGTGGATTCCTAAGAAAAGAATTAGTAGTAACAATTCAGGTGGGAAGGTCCATGGACTCTCCCAATAGCAAACTTAAAAAGAAAAATTAAGAAAAAAGTAGGAGCTGGCAAAGGTTTATGGAAACACGTAGTGAAAACTTCCATAAAGAATATACAAAATTTAGGAACCAGGTTAGAACTATGACCAGGAAGATTCAGCAGAATTTGATGATGATAGCCAAACAAGCTAGGAAAAAAAAAATAATTCTGAAAATATGCCAATAAAACTAGGATAAAATGAGGTATCCCTGATCTAGAATGTCCAGGTGATGATGGAATGTGGAGAATAGCATCCACAGATGCTGATAAAGCTGAAAGTCTATCTGAATACTTTGCTGACATATTTACTGTGGAGGACAACCAATGTTCCGAGGCTGGCACCATTTCATGTAATAAAATCCTTAACTCATATATCCATTACAGTGAAAATGGTAGCTGATAAAATGAGGTGAATGTAACAAAGTCGCCAGGACCTGATGGTTTTCATCCTAGGATTATTTAAAGAGCTGAAAAGGGGTTCCACGTGTCCCCCTTGCATTATTATTTCAGACATCACTAAAAATACAAGTTACCAGAAGTCTTGAAGAGAGCAAGTATTTCAGCTATATACGGGGCTCCAATAAACCTTAGCGCCCCCCCCCCCCATGGCCTAAACCATTAGAGGTACAGTAAAACTAAACATACCTTACAAAAGAGAATTTAATCCTGCATTTAATGAGAAACAAAACTTGGTGTTCCCGCCATTGGCTTCCAAGACAGCCTGAATTCGCTTTGGGTAGCTTGCCAAAAGTGACGTGAATAGATCTTCGTTACGCAAATTTGCTAAAAGTTTCAATGTGCTGAGTCATTGTATCCTTCGAAAATCGATTTGCTGCAGGTTCTTGAAACGACACACATTCAACCGTGTCCTTTATAACTGATCCAATGTGTTCACAGACGTTCAGGTCAGGAGAATTTCCTGGCCATTCTTCATTTCCAAAGAAATCGATCTCATGGTTCCGCAACAACTATTGAGTGGCTAATACCTTAAAGCAGGGGGCCTTATCGTGCAGAAGTGTGACCTGATCGACATCCATAACATTGTTTGGGTTTCTTAGAAAAGGAATGACATGCTGGGATAGAATAATATCACGAAAATACTGTCCATCCCAACTCTGACCATTTGGCTTCAGCACCCACATGAGCTTCTTTGCAGTGAAGAAAACAAACATACCAACACAGTCTGGACTTTTTAATAATTCGCGATAATATTCATTGTCATCGATTTCATCTGGTGTTGTGGCCCACACTTGATCATTTTGATAGTTAGGCCGACGTGTTACGTAAACAAAAAATTCATCGGAGACAGCTAAATGCATGAAATCATCCACATCCCAATCTTCAAGATAATGGGCAAACCACATTCTGTCATCGATGTTAAGCGAGTTTTTCTTGGCTTTGGAAGTTCATGCCAAGGCTTTAAACCTTGCCTATGACGGTCAGTCGAATGATCTCACCATTAACGATCTTTCCTCTCAACACTTCGATCTCTCGAGAAAGTTTAGCACAGCTGTTTTTTCCGCTTACGCGTACCACTTTCAATGATGTCCTTTGTTTCCTAAGAGTGGGGCAAATTGGGCGCCCAGATTTGGTTGTATCCATTTCACATTCATCCAAAGTTTTATTCCAATTTCTTTTGACGAAGTCCTCACTTCTTCGCAACTTTCTGGCAACCCATGAACGTGTTATAAAGGTGACTCCAGCATCACGAGCTTCCCGAAATGTTATTGCTCGCATGCGATCTATCACACGTTGCCTCTCTGAATCACCAATTAATTGAGAAGCCATTATATTATCACTATCAGCTAGAGTAATTTTAATACCAGCAATAAATAAAGAATTTTATATATTTTTATAATCACTAAAAACTATTTCGATATAAGTAAACATGTAAGCTGCAAATGGGGGGGGGGGGGGCCTAAGGTTTTTTGGAACCCCTTATAAAAAAGGCAACAAAAAGTTGCCCAGCAATTACAGGCCTATTAGTCTGACCAGTATTGTGTAAAATCATGAAATCTATTATTGAAGTATTACTATACACAACTCGCTAACCATTTTTTTCTGATAAACAGTATGGTTTTATTGGGGGCCGCTCCATTACCTTACACCTAATCAAAGTCCTTGACATGCGGACCAAAATTTTGGACGATAGTGAATACATTGGTTATCTACATGGATTTTGCTAAAGATTTGATAAGATTTCACATCAGAGGTTGCCGAGTCCTGTTCTCCAAATGTAATACTTCAAAGGGAAAAAAATTACATTTTGAACGAGGTTATATTAAGCGATGTTTTAATCTCTTAGCTTAAGAATACAGTACCAATAAACTGATGATTAAGATGACCAACTACGTCTGGGGTGTTATACGAAAATTGCTAATCTAAATGTCAGTGATTGACAAACTGTAGAGTAACACGTTATAATGTACGCAATGCCCACTAAATTCTAAATGCCAGTACCCTTTATATCGTGAGTTACTGACGAAGTCCCTCAAAAGGTAAAATTTTACTTTAACTAGCTAAACGTTTATAGCTGACCTATAATACCCTTCGGATCGACAAGACGACATAACATGGACACTAAAAAAAAAACTAGAGTAACCTAATCTATGCTAACCCACAATATATTTATCAAAAAAGATATTGGAATCCGATTACAAGAGGGCAAGGCCATGTGTAGTCACTAAAAATAAACTACAGAAAAGTTTACAATAATGACTCGGCCCAAACCTACCTACGTTTGAACTTCATGCAACCCAGTTTATCGTCTGCTAAAACGCCTATTTTAAACTTATGCCAAATACTGATGGGGGACTAACAAATGGTGCAAAGTAATGGGCCTACAGCAGTTCAAATAAGCCTATTATGGGTATGTATAATGGCTCAGGAAGGTGGACTATCTAGTAGTCCTTTTAGGTCTTAGGGCATCATTAAGAAAGCATTTTTACATCTACGAAAGATATGGGACTGGCATGAACTAAAATTCAAGAGAACACGTGTATAACATGATGACTGCTTGTTTCATCGAGATAAGCCTATTTCGCTAGACAGGTAAAGATAATAAGCTTATCTGACAAAGACAACAAACAACTACTTCAGTGTCTCAAACAAGCCCTAATTTAATAACTTTCAATAAATTGGGCCTATTGAGTTGTATGGATCCAGAGTACTACTAACCGAACTGTCTTGACGATATTTTAATTTAAAGGTATCAACACGATGTGTATTATAGGCCTACTGCATAGCCTATTAGCAATAAGTTTTAGGGTGGTTAAAGATAGGCTTAAAAAGTAGTAGGTCTAAGCCCCTATGTCACAAAGGTCCTACACACATCTAACTTAATTAGGCTTCACAAAACAGTAAGTTATCCCCCGTTGTGTCTTAATACCATTATGATCCAACTAATGTCAATCCAAATAAGAAATATTTAAAAATATTTAAATAATGTCCGTTTGACATTTCGGATTGTACCGAGATATCAGGTCTGGAGCCTAAAGCAAGCAAAGCACTGTTACACTAAGCTTTCACAATTGTCTCCAATATCAATTACTATTTTTAAATAATGCCATATACTGAATAACGAGTAGACTATGGCATTTGAACCGTAACATACAAACTTCTCATAAGATAGATAATTTCAGTTGGGGAATTAGTCAACATCCTACTGTGTGACTAAAATTATTATTATTATTATTATTATTATTAGTACAGTTCCCGCCGCTTCGCTGACGGTTAGACAGGCTACACTACAAAAAAAGAACCCAGCCGTGAAAATTTTGAGCTTCACATTGTCAACATTTCTGAATTTGGTATCTCCCAAAACCTCCTCACCCCCATTCATACAACTTGGGGGCTAACCCCCTCCCCCATTGCTAAACTACAGAAAAGAACAGTCATGAAAATCTTGAGCTTCACATTGCCACCCGTAATACAATTTCTGAATTTTTCTCTCACAATTTCTGAAAGTGTGACGGACAGACGGACAGCTCTTATTATAATATATAGATTATTATTATTCAAATTCAAAACTTTATTCACAAAACGCATTGTGATAGTTTTACGATAATAGTTAAAGTGGCAAGTAACAGTAATAATGACAAAAATAATAAATGGCAATAATAGTAAATACTGAATAACCTTTATTGATAAAATAAATACACTACTTTCACAATGATAAATAATGGTGAAACTGCACTATTTATTCTATTTAACGTTTACAAAATGTTACATAATTTTAGATTAAATGATTTGTTGCATATAGAGTAGAAAATAAATGATTCTTAATAAAAAAAAAATTATGAAGAATTAGATAAAATTAAAGGTGCTTAATGAGATTAGCACATTTTAAACAGTTGATTACAAAATTAATTACTATGGTAAAAATGCCAATAGTGAACTTGTACATCAGTACGAGCTAATGAAGTACATTTCTATAGTGATTTGCAAAATACATTGTGATGAAGCCTACCTGATATGAATGGGAATTACATTCCATACATCTGCTCCTTTGAAAGAGTGCATTTCCTGCGGTTTCTATTGTATAGCTTTGCGTTTGTGTATAAAATCACTGGGTAGTCTGGTGTTATAACGATATTGACGATATTGTATTTGATGGGGGTAGTAATTGCTCTTTGAATGGGTGATGCACGTCGATTTTCGTTGATAACTTTGAATGTATTGACAAACACTGAATTTGTATGTCATTTACTTTTAAAATATTTAGCTCTAACCCTTTGTCACGCAGTGTAACTTTACCGATTCAACGCCAGACGATTTTATTCAGTCTCGGAAACACCTGTGCAACAGCGAGTAGATGTCCAAGGGAGGTTAGTTTAATGGGTCAGATTGCTACTAGAAAGCCGCTTTTGCTAGTCTTGGAGCGACCATTTTTTGTGATTTTATGCCAATTTCAAACGTTTGGCTCTATTTCTTTGTCGCAAAGCGGCTTTTGGTAACAACCCGGCCCATTAAACTAACCTCCCTCAAACGTCTCTTCGATGTTAAAGTAGAAGTGCTGCTATTACGTGATGCATTGACTTAGCAGCTATTCGAACGCTAATACTCTTTCTGTTGCATTTTCTCAATAAAATCATGTATTTGTCTTCTTTTTCCGAGGTCTTCCTTTTTCGCCGTCGGCTTACTTTGTTCATTGCACTCCCCTTTTGCGAATGACGAGGGTTTTGCTCACCGTGCAGAATGAAAATCCCACTTTATTAGCTATTTATCTCTAGTTCTTCAAGAAGGTATTAATTAATCTTGAGTATTTTCGTATGATATTTTCTATGCAAGAGCCATTATACAGAGATCCGTAAGAGAAGGGCACAACGTTACCAATGTTCAGGTGCAGGTTTCACGAGTCAAATTACATTTAAGGAAAATTGGGTAAAATGTATAAATACAAAACAGAAAAACATTCTAACCAATAATATCAACACAGTATTTCTGTGAACATCATTATTTTAATCAAAACGTGATGTCACCATTAAATACAATTTCCTTTCAATATTGATTAATTGCTCGTAAGTCTTCATGTAACAAAACCACATTTGAAAGCTCCTTAATTATACAGACATAGCATTTTACTTCCTGTAACGTACAAAAAGAGTTCTATTACATAATCAGCATTTTAAAGCGTTTCCATAATTTTGAACGCCAGTGTGTGTGTGTGTGTGTGTGTGTGTGTGGTGTGTGTGTGTGTGTGTGTGTGTGTCATGAACCCAAAATTTGGGTTCATGATCAGCTGAGATTTTTGTCCCGGCCTGTCCGCCAAAAAATCTGGCAATCTCTTGTGAAACTACGTTAGCATCGCTTTGTCAGATAAATTTTCTTAATCTGATGTACTGATGGCGATGACATGATTTAAACCAATCGAGGATATTTCCTTATTCCATATATGTGAAGTTCATTCAATAAGATTTCATGCAAAAATGTATCAAATGCTTTTGACAAGCCGAGGAAGATCAAGGTAGTAGTGCTTTTTGGATGTTTAAGTTCTGATACACATTTCCTAATAGCACGTTTATGGCATCATCCGTTGTATGTCCAACTCTAAACCCAGATTGTGTTTTAGTTAAAATATTGTATTTGATTAAGAATGGAGTGTGTATTGTACAAGATTTTTTCCAAATACTTCACTTAAAGTTGGCAATACAGAAATGGGGGCGATAATTGGGTGGAGTTTGGGCTTCCCGACTTGCATATAGGGCATTTAAATTCCTTCACTGTCAGGGAATATACCTAGTGTTACTGATTCATTCATTAGCTTACCGAGTGGTACTGCCATTTCATCGAATACTAATTTATATATTTTTACGATCGTATTGATATCAGAATCTTTAATTTTTTAGATTTTTATTGCTAGGGAAATATCGTATTGGAGAATTGGATAAAAAAAAAAAATGAGCTTGGATTTGTGGCATGTATTGTCGGTAGTGAATGTGTTATTGTGATAGAGGCTGCAGTATTGTAACCAATATTTGCAAAGCTGGGACCGCACCCAGATCTGATCAAGCAGTCGAATTTCTAATGCCATTGTGAAGTCTAGTTGGCTTTGTAATAGCTAATTTAAAACTACATGCAGTCATGATGTGAACGAAGCTTGCGTTATTCTTTGAATGTTCTTTTGCGAGATCAATATTTAAATCTCCCGCAATAACGCAATTGTTACCAATATAAATGAAAATTAGAATTCTATGGATATTTGTAATAAAAGTCAATAACGTTACCAGTTGGTGGTCCGTAAATGCCTAATGCTGAAAATGGGGTGTTACGTATAAAACACTTCAAATGCAAGTGTTTCTGTGGTATATTCAGTATTTTTCATGCTTGTCAGTTCTTCGATAATTAATTTCATATATTTATTATTGTTAATAATAAAATAAAATAAAATTTTAAATGTATACACGAAAGGTTATATTTATTTCATTAATCTTTCGTAATAAAAATAATCTACAAGTAAAATGTAAATTGCATAATGCCCGCAGGACTTATTTTCGTGAAATCACTGATATACATTCTAATAATGGAATTTTTATATTGTACTCTTGTTACCAAGGAGATACGATATAGCTATTAATACATCTATACATAGATGTCAAATGTTAACTTAGCAATAACTCCGAGCGATACGATACGTACAGTAACAGATAAAATTCCGTGTATCAAACATAGTCAAAGCACACAAACTTTTGTAAATGACTATACATTTAAAAATACTGTGCGCACTACACGTACCCCTACACATTTCATATCTAAAGTTTACAACACTTCTGCCTCGTAGTTTCGGAAAAAAAATTCGCCTAGAAGATGTAAGAGTGCAAAAATTACCAATTGGGTTGGTTTCTATTCTTTAGATTTTATTGCCGTCCCCGGAAAGAATAATTTTTTTTAAAGTAAAACAGTACTACCAATCAGTAATTTTTAGTCCTTTCTTACAAATAATGCCGTGAGCGAGTCACAGTAATACGCGCTTCAATAAACCCATTTTTCTTCCCCTTACCACGTAACGTAACCCTCATAAGCCGTAGCTCTGCAAGTACGATTTTTGCGGAAGAACCGGCGCTTCAAATGGCTAGTGGGCAAGCGTGTTTTGCCACGTGTCAACTCTGAATAAAGAAGCTGGTACCCAATTTTTACTTAACTTCGGGCATTTAAATTTTTAACTTTTAATAAATGTATTTTAACAAAAATTAACTTCAATGTTTCGTGTACAGGAGGCTTCTAAATGGGTAAATTACCTATTGTGTCCTTAAAAATAGTCGAAGCTTCGCTAAAAATGGGAGAAAAAAAAGGTGGCTTTATTTTTAAAATGAATACCGACACTAATATTTATTGAGCTCCGGGTTCAAAACTCTTCCTTCAGCTACGTACTAACAAAATTGGTGGACGAAATATCGAATTGTTTACATTCTTCAAGCTTTAATTTTAGTTTCATAATTAACGAGTGGCTTTGTTCAAATATATCTTAAAGGTCTTATATTGTGAGTAAGTAAGTATAAGTAAGTAAGTAAGTAAGTAAGTATAAGTAAGTAAGTAAGTAAGTAAGTATAAGTAAGTAAGTAAGTAAGTAAGTATAAGTAAGTAAGTAAGTATAAGTAAGTAAGTAAGTATAAGTAAGTAAGTAAGTATAAGTAAGTAAGTAAGTATAAGTAAGTAAGTAAGTAAGTAAGTAAAAAAAAAAGTAAGTAAGTAAGTAAGTAAAAGTAAGTAAAAGTAAGTAAAAGTAAGTAAGTAAGTAAGTAAGTATAAGTAAGTAAGTTTTTCAAGCGGCGTTTCCTCTATTTACACTGGAAATCAAATTTCCAGACCTCAATCAATTGGTGAAATGGTAGGCCCTAGACTTCTAAACATGACCGCAATGTAGGCCATTTATAGCCTTTCAGTAAGAGTTAATATACCCAGACTGGTCCAGGACTGCCTACGGTAATGCGATTTTCCTCAAATCTCACTTATAGTAGTCTAATGAGCGCGTCTCATTGGTTTCCGAGATATCTTTAAGCCAATAGGCTTGGACCTACAGTAGGTCTACAATCGTTGAAGTATATAAGCTCTAAAAACACAACCTAACTGTATATCATCAATGAAATCACGAAACTATCTGATAAGGTTTCGAGGAAGTGTTAAATTAAACAAGAATAGCACTGCATTAAGACTGAAATTAACCTGCTAGTCATCTAAACTGACAACGATGTAATAGTGTTTCTCAACTTTTTTTAATTCCACAGGTTTAATGTTTAATTAACCCAACCATAGTACTGGGGTATAAAATAAGCGTGCAATGTTCCCAAGATGTCTTTTGATGCATCTTGTTTTTTAAGAAATCATCCCGAAATAATCTAAGTAATATTATTGTAGATATTTTTTAATTGCACAAAATCAGCATGAACACTACACAAATTACAATGAACACTGCACGCTTATTTCATACCCGGTATAGTACCATCGAAGCGAAAAGGTTTGGACCAGGGTTCGGGAACCTTTAACAGCTTTTGACACATTTGGCAAAAAAAAAAATTAGGAAAAAAAAAGCCGCAGGTATAAACACTCATAATTCAATAAACATTTATATCGGCTACAGATAAATACCCAATTAATACAATACAAGGAATTTGCCTGTCTTGTATTAATAAAAAATAAAAACGTTAATATATTGTATTAGCAATACTATTTGAAACTTACTGTACTGTATTATTCACGTGTATCATCTCTTAACTTTAGTAGAGTACTTTATACACATTTCTAATTTAACCCTTTAAGGCCGGAATTTTTTGTAGGGTTAAAAAAAAATAGGGAGTATTTGAAACGCTAGCAATTTGTACCCATCATCCTGAAAGGGTTAAGAACCACAAGAATGGGTCTCCGGAACCCTGTGTTCCGGACCCTTCGTTTTGACACAATTGCCGGTTCTCTGTTAAGTCGCTAAATAACGAATGTAACCTAACGTTTTTCTCCCCGACAATGAAAGCTTTTTTATATAATTAATGTTCCGAGGTAATAAAGGTGTTACAAAAAGCATATTACCCCACTACATCCATGAACTGTTATCACTCACTCACTCATGCCCAGTAGCCTTCGCGCACACAAAAACACCAAAAGAGTGTGTTTGAGTATCTTTTTACGTCAATAACGACTTTCATTTCAATCTTAAAACATACTAGGAATATATGCAAAAACGATGATTTTTAGAACTACATAAATTCCCAAATTAACCAATGATAACCAATGCTAAGAGCTATTGTACGCAAGTCACGAATGATAACGAACAAAATTATGTAAAACATGGTGGAATCAATGGAAATACCTCGCTGAATGGTTGAGTAATTTTAAAAATTATGTAAGCCTATTGTACTGCATAACATTTATCGGTAGCAGCTTGGAATAAAAACAAGGGGCTACCTACCTCTTCATGAATTACATCCTACTCTCTCTATGCAACTTATAATTACTCGCGGGTAATTTGTAATTCAAGAGACTCGTTTGAACATGGTTACAAAACCAAGTCCTAAGGCTTAACAGAAATCAAATCAATTAGGGTCCAATATTTGACCATCATACTTATTGCAGAACTACTACTACTTATTGAACTTATACAAGTTATAATAAATCTTTATTGGTAAGAATAAGTACTGATTTTTACAGAATATATTTATTTCTACCTACTCTAGTAGTAGTAGTAGTAGTAGTAGTAGTATGGCCCTTAATCTTTAAATTTTACTGGGCACTCAGATTAATAAGATAAAAGGACTTCATATGAACGAGCTAAAAAATTCGCTTATTAGGACTTCAACACCTTTCGATGGAAGTTATATACCCACCCTCCTCTTTATACAGTATACAAAAAATCCTCCGTCAATTGACAAACTTTTTCTCAACATATGGAATTGAAAAAGAATAATTTCAACAATTACTTCGACAACCTCTGATAATTCTCTTAAAAAATGAAAAAAACTTCTTAAAAAACGGGATTAAGTCTTTTTGACTGGTTTAAACGCTACAGACTAAAATTTGGATTAAATCTCGTCTTGATCAATTTACTTCTCGTAAGTTAAGATTTGTCTTCAATAAAGTATTTTTTCGAAATTGGAAACCTCAACAATACAAATTAATGAAAGTACTTATTTCCTGGTCAAAATACCATTACTAATAACCGCTGCGTCGGGAAAAAGGAGCAATTTAACCTACGCGATTACCAATGGGTCCAGTATACCAAGGGTCTGCTGTGTATGACAAGGTCATAAAGGTGCTACACTAGCTCAGAAAGCCCTGCTGCAACTTAAAACCGTAAAAAACGTTACGGAGACAACAGGATATTCTAAGTCCTAGTAATAACGGTGCAACCTAAGTTCAGGAATAAGGTTGCTTGTGATTAATGAATAGCCAACAACTAAACGGGTCCACACTACAATGAGTTCCTAATAGGCCTATTAATGTACACTGCGTTCGCACTTATTAAGCAGATTACATTTTCTCCAATGTTTTCAAAAGTTTTTCCCCGATTTCAATGAAATTTGTAGCAAATAATCACTATATATAGCAGCATTGATGGTATTCATTTCGATAAAATATTTTGATAATTAAAATAATTAATTTTATTGAAAAATGTAAAATAGTGTTCCGAATTATTAAGTAACTATTCTATTTACGGATCTAAATGGTGAAAATGGGTAAGAAGGATTTAACACTAACTGAGAAAAGAAAAATAGGCAAGTTACTCGCTGAAAATATAAAATCTATTGAAATTGCGAAGCAGTTTGGCAGAGCTTATCGAACTGTAAACAAGTTTGTAGCGGAGGGTACCAAACTGAGGCAGTGAAGTGATAAAGGAGTTATAAGAAAAGTGACAAGGCGGCAGATATCTGTAATCAAGCGCAAAATGCAAAGCATCCATTGTTTGAGATACACCAAGAGGTTTTTGAGCAGGCTGGCATACATAATGTACCAAGAACATCTCTATGTGGAATCCTGCAAACAATTGGCAAGACGTGTAAACCTACGATTCAGTCACCATTAACACCCAGGTACAAGCAGCAGCGTGAAAACATATTTTAATATTGTATTGTTAACCGATGAATGAAAAGCAACCCTTGAGGGCCATTGTTTGGTCAAGAAGATGGATTGCTGAGCCAATTTCTACCATCGAGATTAAGACGCCAAGGTGGAGGTAGTGTCATGTTTTGGGCAGGATTGATAGGCAATGAAGTAGCTGTCCCATACAGAGTGCCTGATGGTGTAAAAATGAATGCCCAGTCTTACACAAACTTTCTAAAAGAAAACTTCATTCCATGGTAGAGATTGACCCTTAGCAATCCATCTTCTTGACCAACCATCAGATCCCTCAAGGGTTGCTCTTCATTCATCGGTTAACAATACAGTATTAAAATCTGTTTTCACGTACTGACGCGCCCATTCAACACGCTGCTTCTTGTACCTGGGTGTTAATGGTGACTGAATCGTAGGTTTACACGTCTTGCCAATTGTTTGCAGGATTCCACATAGAGATGATGTTAGTACATTATGTATGCCAGCCTGCTCAAAAACCTCTCTACTTAAGGACAATGGATGCTTTGCATTTTGCGCTTGATTACAGATATCTGCCGCCTTGTCACTTTTCTTATAGCTCCTTTATCACTTCACTGCCTCAGTTTGGTACCCTCCGCTACAAACTTGTTTACAGTTCGATAAGCTCTGCCAAACTGCTTCGCAATTTCAATAGATTTTATATTTTCAGCGAGTAACTTGCCTATTTTTCTTTTCTCTGTTAAATCCTTCTTCTTACCCATTTTCACCATTTAGATCCGTAAATAGAATAGTAGTTTAATAATTCGGAACACAATATTTTACATATTTTTCAATAAAACGAGATAATTATTTTAATTATCAAAATATTTTATAGAAATGAATACCATCAATGCTGCTATATATAGTGATTATTTGCTACAAATTTCATTGAAATCGGGGAAAAAAACTGAAAACATTGGAGAAAATGTAATCTGCTTAATACGTTCCAACGCAGTGTACTTTCCGTTAATTCCTTCGACGACTCTATAGGCTTTGTGTTTGTGGAAGACTATCCACACAGCACCAACTCAAATAACCTTAAAATGAACGAGCCTATAGAAGATTTAATTCAGTCACACCACATAGTGCAATCAAAAAGACCTATGGCCTACCCTCACACGCAACTTATTTTAAAAACACAGCAATGTACAGACTTCAGACCTACACGTTAGATTTATAAGCCTGTATTAGTACTGCAATAATTAAGGCCTATATATGGTATAATGAACTGGGCTCATGCGCTGATGTAGGCAGCCTAAGCCTGAGAGCACAGTACTTAATTTATTACGTAACAGACTACGCTTTCATAATCCCTGCAAAAATCCAACCCAATGCTAACTGGGCCCTTCCCATTACACAGATCTAATTAGGGAACTTAAAAAGATACATAATTACATTGAAAATTCAGGATCCTTAAGCAAAGGCGAAATTCCAGAATCCAGACGCAGATTAGCATTACATTAGGTTAACTTAGGTTAGTAATTATGGATTGTCTCTGAACGGCGTCTGGATTCTGGAATTTTATAAGAAAAAATATTTCTTTCATAAAAAAGACTCCCTTCTATGCTTTTACAATGAAAAATGCGTGAAAGTAACTCTCACCAGGCCAGACACGGCACGCTCAAACAGGACTAGCATGGTTACTTTTGTTACTTTTAAGTACAATCCTAAACACAAAGGTGAAAGAATAAAACACACACACACACAACGCTAGTTTGTTTTAAACATTTTCATAAGGTACTCAAGTTAATATCATTTAACACTTGTTTAAGTCACGTGAAAAGACATGTCAACTCTCATGGATTTTAAGTAATAATAAAATAGGAAGAATTGAGAAATCTCACAGATTTTCATACTTCAAGGTTGACGTCTCTAAGCCAAGTAGGCCTCAGACTATCGTATTAAATTTCCACGCCAAACAGGCCTAGCCTATACCAGTACTTAATCCATACTGAATCTAAAAACTGGTGATAAAACTTGGGCTCCAGTTCTCTGTAGGCTTAACGTAAAGCCTTATGAAAATGTGATAAATGCCGATACCAATATATCAGTAGACCTACATATCTACTTATACAAAACATGTGTACTTTTAAACTTTAGACCTACTTTTAAAATTTACAGTTACAGCATGTACCCGTTTCTCAACCAGTTTTTTAGCAGTTTTAAAATCCTCAAGGAGACAAAAAAATACTAAAAGCTGACCAACAAGCCACTTTTTTTAAAATAAAGTTTATGGTAGGCTACTCACCCGCTGATCCTTCCCCATTCTCTGACTAATCCAGTCTTTGGCTTCATCGTAACTGGCCCCGACTTTGATCAAGCCAAGCTTCCCTCTACGTTTGATCAACTGATCGGGTTTGGCCACTAATTGCTGGAAGACAACGAAGGGCGCTTTAGTTCACACAACGGTGGGTTTTACATAAAGCTTACTCTACACCAATCTCAAATAATTTTTTTTAAATCGACAGCAAGGCGCCTACCTCAGTTTTGAGCCAAGGATTCTGGGCCAAGAGAGTATCCCAGTTCGTGGTTTCGTCGACTGCCACAAAACGACAGGGAGCGCAGACCCCTTCATCTAAGTTGGCATTCAAAATTCTTTTCCCAGTTTCTTCTCTAATAGCCTTCGCTGACATCGTGTTCTGGATCCAGTGCTCCTATCCTGTAGATAATTCGGACGTGGGCCTATTAGGAACAAATCTACAATATGTAAGGCAAGCTAACAGCCAAGACCATTTCAAAGACCCGATAGACTTCAGTGTGAAAAGTTTAATTCTAAGGCGATTTAAATTTAATACATTTAGTAGGTCCTACCACTGTTGCAAAAAAGATAGATATAGATATATATATATATATATATATATATATATATATATATATTTTAGCCTATCCAATAGAAAATCCATTTGCATAAAAATAAGTTTAAAAAATTTACTATTTACAGTATATGCTGTAAAAGATAAAACATTAAATAAAATAGACTTTCTTTTAATTAAATTTAGACCTTGAGGCTACAGCATATGCTCAAATTTTTTCAGCTTTTTATGTTTCAAATAAAAAAATGTTACTAAGCATTTCCCCAATAATATAATTGCTAAATGTTATCAAATCAAATAATTGGATGCGCGCGTGTTAAAATTATAAAAGATTTTATATTAATTAGGCCGGCGTTTGTTAACCCGTTTTGTGTTGGCTATGCCATTTTTGGGGGGAAAAATTTGCAACCCCACCCACTTCCCAAGTGATGATGTGGCATACTTGAACTGCAAGACCAACTTCCGCGCTACTTCCCATGGGACGATGGAAAATTGATGAGAAGTGGATACTAATTATCTGTTCAGTGAAAGGTGGTAGAGTAAGCCCGAACTTGCGGGAAACCTACACCGTAAATTGATTGGATTTGGATTGATTTTGGATAGTATGGAAGAGTATTCACTGCTGGTGTGTGAAGCATTCGAAGTTTCAATTCCAGTAACAACATACTTTAAAACAAATCAATTAAATTATATGTCTGTGTTTAGTGTATTCAGCCGAATACAAGATTAACAAATACAAAGCAAGTACAGGTATCTCGATGAAAGACTTTCATATGGGAGATGAGTAACAAAATTTCTACTGTAAAACTAACATTAAGAGTGTTTCTCGCTTAAAAATAGTTTGGTTTTATAACATTTCTCGAATATGTGATAGAAAAATAAACCTATTTTCCATATACAGTAGGATGATACTTTTGGCCGAACACCTCAACTCCCAGGTTGAGAAACTGCCCCCGAGAATATCTACTAATACAGTATTTTCAACTCTCTAATTGGTAGTAATCAGGCGCAGGAAGGTATGCCATGTTCAAAATTCCAAGCACCTTAATAGGGTATATTAAGTACTTACTGACAAGCAATTGATGTAACCTAATTGTACTGTACACACACAGTATGCAACAGTAATTATTGTAGTTAGCATTTTACTATTAGCAAATTTGTTTCGGCAGTAACAATTAAAGTACAGGGTGTGAGAAACAATGCTTCAGAAATTAGCCATTTTTCTAGTAGATGAGGCCCTCCTAGGAAGAAGTGATTAAACGACGAAAACATTCCAGAAAATGCAGTTAAAATCTGTACCAATTTGAAAGTGACAACTTTTGAAGATATTTCGACGAAATATCTTCAAGTTCAAAAGTTATTCCACTTTCAAATTGATAACTTTTGCCTGCGGTTTCCCCGACATTTTTCACTTGTCGCCGCTCAGGTACTTCCTAGGAGGGTCTTATGTACAATATATATGGTTGTTTACATTTCCAAAGTGTTTAAATTTAGTACACCTCTACATGATGACCCTCATTCACTGCGCTGCAGTATGTCCTCAACGCTCAAACTTCATTAGAGCATTAGCTGCTCTTATGAAATGAATCCAATAACCTCCGATTCTTTGGAGTTCTGCCAGATACTGGCTTTACCAAAAACACGTGTGTTTTAACAAACCCAAAGAAAAATCCAGTGAAGTGAAATCGTGATGGCCTATCCAGCCTTGACACGCATCAACACGAACGGGATTCACCAAAAGTTAACGTTTCGTGCGCTGTCACGGGACTACATAATCGGTCCACTTATCTTTGACAATTGTATCGTAACTGAATCAAACTAGACTTGTGCCATATTACATTTTTTTTCTTCCCCAAAGGTTATTGAACTTGGCATGAAGTGTGTAATCTTTCAACAAGATTGGGGCGGCTTCCCACCATGCCGTTCGCAACTTTCTAGACGCCGTGGTGGACCTATAAGCTTGGCCACTTCAATCGCCTTACTTAACCTCTCGGCAATCGTATTTGTAGGGGTATGTTAAAACACTCGTGTATTGTACCAAACAGAAATCTAGCAGAACTCCATCAAAGAAATGGATCACTGGATACATCCCATAAGAGCATCTTGGTAATGATCTAACGGGGTTCGGGAATGGAATAAGCACTGTAGCGACAAATGATGGTCATCTTGTGAAAGTATTCTAAACTTTTAGTTTGGAAATGTGAACCACCATATATACTGAATACACTAATTAAGAAAAACTAGCTAAACAGGGCCATACGGGCCCATTTAACTAGACCTGTGGTGCTGGGGCCTTCGAGCAAGTAATTGGGGAGGGGGAGAGCTGGTCGCACACATTTTCGTTTATTACTCATCACCCCCCGGCCCCATCCACTATACGAAGTTTGGTCAAAATCGGTTCAAAAACTTGAAATTTTTCTGTGGACAGACATTTTCGTGAATTATATAGTATTTACCAATTATTTTTGCACCATTATTTCTTGGACACTTTGTATGTTCAACAGTAACACTTAATATAATCCCAAGATACGTAAAAAAAAAATATTTAATCACTTGGGTTTATATTCAATAAAACTTTAAAGCATTTTTTTTCTAAAAAATTTAGAAAAAATCATCGCATCATTAGGCCCTACATATGCTGTTGGAATCGTACTTTGCGGTAGAGTACTAATCCTTTGGAAGATTCCAGAAGCAAAAAGGAAAATGAATTTGATATTCACTTAGTTATGCAAGACAAGTCAGTTACATTATGGCACTAAATGAGGCAGGTAGGCCTATGTATGGTCTTCCTATACTGTGCCCACGCCAACGTGTCGAATTTTGGCAAAGCACAGAGACCATAAATTATGCCCTATAAATTTACTACTGGCTACAGAAAGGGCCTGAGGGAAGTGTGTACGGTCTGTAACATATCGTAAGAGAATGCTGTCGATGAATAAAACAGCAATAATTGAAGTACATGACAACGCAATTCTATAAAGGAACATAGTTGATAAGCATAGAGAAATTCAAGGGCAAAACTACTATCAGTAAATTTAACGACCATCTGAGTCGTTATTATTAAGTAAACCTAACTAGTATTAAACAGAAACCAGTTCATGATTCGCACATTGCCTAGAAATTATATCCTAAACTTGTACTGGACATTATAGGCAACTTTCAGCTTTTTATTTAACTGTCAGTCCTACACTTATCCTAGAAAGTAGCTCCAGGTTTGAATTTACTGTAATTGCTACCAGCAACAGCCTACTTCAAAGGCCTATTAAACTGAACTTATTCTAGGCCCTTCACTTTAATTTCAGTCTTTATGTAATATAAAAGACTAGTAAACAAATAAAGTAGGACCACGGGAATTTATCCTAAATTTCTCGAAGTGCTGCACTCCAAAACATTTAATTCAATGTGGCCTACAGAACTAACGTTTTGCAAAATTGGAGCCGAGGAACTGGGCAGCTGGGCCTTTAGTTCAACATACAAACATGTTACAGTAGGGGACTTGTGGTATTAACGTGGATGAATAAGCCTTTATACTACTACCGTTAAAGGAAAGGGCCAGGGCCTAAGCCCTATGTTGAAGTTTTGGGCCTAATTAACCAATCTGCATTAAACTGATACAGTTTAAGTAGCCAAAATTAATTCAAAGGCCAAACCCTAATTTAAAATATTGCTGAATGAGCCCCGAGACCCACCCTGTCCTGTCTATAATGTATGCGTCTTTAACAATATAAGTTTCTCCGTCTACAACTTCGCGTCTAATATTCAATCAAGTTCCTCTTAGTCTCCTTAGACCTAGGCCTAGATGCATAGATACCCAAGCAAGACAAAGAGAGGCCTGGCTATGGACGTTCTCAGCCAACGTGGTTTCAACGTTTCAGCCAAAAACTTAGTCAACAACGTGGATTCCATTTACCTACTACTATCATAAATAAGTGTACTAGGCTAGGTCTATGGGGCATACACCTTAGTTACTCTTTCTGTAAATTATGAATATTGGTAGGCTTAGAAAGCAAAACGTGTAGAAATCTAAACCTCTTATATTCAGAAAATTAAATCGAATAATGTAACAGTTGTCTGTCTGCACTTTTTATTCCAATTTAAATTATACCGGTAAAATGAAATTCTACAGAATTACTCCAAAATTTAGAAAAATAAAATAATTAATGGCAACTACATTCAGCTTAACATCAGTCCACCATCGTATGATCAATGAAAACACAAATGTCCTCTCACCTGGTTTAACAGAAATGTCTGATGCAACCCAACACATAAAGATAATCAGCTGACTGACGTGGATGTCGTTTACAAATCTGGCCAAAGCCCTCGATATGAGTTGCCAAATGCCACAATCTAAACTTTCTAAATAATTATGGTATAATTATTGGAAAAGTTTCGAGCATACTGTCAAAATTATGGTATCCCACTGGATACAATAATTTTTAATTGAAACTAAATTTTATTTTAGTTTATAAAAGTATGCTTTTACAAACGAGAAAAATTTTAATAACTTGTGACTAGTTTTATATGTAAATAAATGGATTTTATAAATGCATGGTAAGATATAAGGTCCTTCTTTTGCTGAAAAGTTTAATCAAAATAATTTAAACATACAATAGTTATTGTAACATTTAGAACCTTTTCCTTCACAGTTATATAGCATTGGAAAAAAAAATTCTGAAGAACGAGTTACTAAGCAATCGACAGATAGTTTGTTATAAAATTGCCAACTAGCAATTTAGGATACTTTTGAGGATTAATTTTATTGAAATGAGAACGATTGCATTAAAATGTCATCATCTGTACACGTGTGATTTGTATTAATTTTATTACTAGTTTTATTAGACTTCTTATTTCATCTATTTCTCTAACTGTTCTCTTATTTATTTGTTTTACTTATAGACATAAATGTTAGTGATATTAATGTTTTATCTTCAATTAATCTGAGAACCCAGTAAAGCCTAAGCTTGAGAGCCAAATTAAAAAAAGTAAATAGTCCAACTTATTTTATGTTAAAATTATTGTAACAACAAAAATTGTAAAACTGTAATATTTTATAAATAATATTCACTCATTCATTCAGTTTAAAATCCTAAAAGTGTATTTACTTCTACATTTAGCATCGCAAACGCCAGTATATTTTTAAAAAACATTCCATGCAATATTTTCAATGTAAAATTAATAAAAAAATCCAAATCGGATCAAGTAAAGATAAGCACCCCAACCTTTTTTAGTTAGCTTTATAAGGCTAACTAACGAAAATATCACGACTTAACCTAACCAATCGTTAGGTCAACTGTACGCCCTTGACGATTGGTTAGGTTAGGTCGTGATATTTTCGTTAGTTAGCCTTATAAAGCTAACTAAAAAAGGTTGGGGGTGCTTATCTTTATTTGATCCAAAAAATCTTTAGAATATTAAACCTCCTAAAAGATTCCAGAGAGTAAGCATATCATACCTTATCATATCCTACTTTGCATGCAAACGTTTATCAATCGACCAGGGAAGTACTACCGGGGGCGGACGTTAGGCAGGAGATAGGGAGTGCTGGAACTCCCGTTTCTCCTGTCGCTGTCCTCCTTACCTGATCTTTTTCCGTGTCTCATCTACCCTGAGAGCAGTCCAGCACGCTCTCAAACACACACACACACACACTTCTTCCTCTATTCCTCACTACACATACACGCATCTTACACACTACACAATCTTTTCAAAATGTATATATATAAAAAAGGCATCGCTGAGCGTCAGAGACCTTGATTTCGGCTCTCCCCTTCTTCTATGGAGGAGCATTTTTGGGACGCTCGCCCTTGGATCCTCTTTCCTATATAAAAAAATAAAAGCTAGAATTTTTGGGGGCATCCAGCCACCCAAGATAAGAGTATAGACTAAATGCTTGTTACCGCTGTAGTTATACGTTTGTTATACGGGGTGTCCGCGATAGGTCTGAAATGAAACAAAAATTCATATCACTTAAGCAAAAAGGTTAAACAAACTGACTTTGTATAAATGCTTTGCGACGTCTAATAGACAGATTCATCATCAAGTTTGTGTTAAGTATATATTTAAATTTAATTAATTATTAATTATTACGAATATGTTAGGCTTGTCTATCTTATCTTTAATTATATTTATGGAAGTATTGTTCCCTATTTCAGGCGGCAATTATTCCATGTTTGCTGTCTGGCGTAACAGAAGTCAGTAGCAGATCTAGGATTTTCGAAAGGGGGGTGCGGACCTTTATATACGTAAAAATTGCGCCAAAATAATGTTCAATTATATATAAATATAATTACATACACATACCAGCTGGCAAATTTTTAGCGTTTACTAAAAAGTAATTAAAGACCAGGTTTCTGGTAGTAAATATTGGAACTAATTTGAATGACGTCATCTAATCCATCCGTTCAAAGTATTACCTGAATCAGTCATTTAGAGAGAGGAAGATCGTGAATGTGAATACTACGCAAAGGGTTTACGAGCACATTAACCTTGCGTTTACAAATGCTTATAACCATTAATAAACGAATATGTAAAGCTGGAAAGCATAATTTAATTGAGTATACGAAGGGAAATATTATTTTTATACACAGTTTCTAAAAATAGAATTGAAAGGTAAGTTGCCAGGTATTTACAAGGGTGATGTTCATATTTTTATAATTTAAAAAAGTATGTACTTTTTTACTTTTAGAAATTAAAAAATTTATTATAAAAAATAAAGCATTTGGAAGGGGCGCCAAATTGACAAAAAGGGGCGCCAAAATGACCAAAGGCCCCCCCCCCTCGTAAATCGTAAATATCTTTTTGTTAATTTAAAATAACTTAATTATTATTAAAATGATAAATGTAAATAATCAAATATAAAATATTTCCACAGATATATTTAAAGCTAAGTTAGGCAAGGTTTTAAACACAGCCGTAATAATTAACAGTTAATTGAACTTAAATATATAATTAACGTAAACTTCATGAGTCTGGCTATTAAATGAGGAAAAGTACTTATGATGGTCATTTTGTTCAAGAGATATGAATTTTATTTCAGACCATTTTGGATATCTTGTCTAAAGGGCTTAACTATTTATTTATGGGATTCTTTTTGCAAACACACATAGGTTTTAATATCTTTTCAATCCGTAAATTACCTGTATTTTGTGGTGACACTGGACTGAGCTACCCTAGACCAAGACGCCTTTTATATATATATATATATATGTGTGTGTGTGTGTGTGTGTAGATATATATATAAAAAGGGTTGACAAAAGTAAGCAACAGACACCTTTGGTTATTGCATAGTTTCTCATTTGATAATAAAAGTGGATAAATGATAACAGATTTATTGAATGACTATATTTAGAATGGCGTTGATTTTCCTTTTCCATTACTCGTATGCAAAGGTGACACACGTTCTGGCACTCCATTGATGAGCTTTGCCATTTGTTCTTGAGGACAATAATCAGTGTGTCTATTTATTGCCCTAGACCCCATAAACGGCTAGGGCAATCTCCACCAAATTTACTATACACATTAAGAGAGAACCAGGGAAGGTTTTAGTAATACATCCGCTCCTCCCAGTCCCCCCCCCCCCCAGGTTGTGTTTTGGGAGTCTTTTGCTGCGCAATGTGCAGTGGGCGTTATAATATACGGTGTGTGTGTGTGTATATATATATATAATATATATATATATATATATATATATATATCTTCGTTACCTTGGTTTTGCTTCCGACCGAAATGTTCATTCTAACGAATGTCTTGTCACTCCACCTTAGACCTACAGTTTAACGTGGAGTCCGAACTACGCTCCACCAGCAGCCTAAAGTATCCTTTATCTACCAGCCACTTTTCTTATCATGTGGAAGGATGAACAGCTGGGTTTTGCTGCGCGCCGCCTGCCGTCACCGGGTCTCCATCCCGCGGCCGATGGATTCGTAGTCAACGACGCTAACCACTACACCATCGAGGCGCATATACAGTATATACATAACGAAATAGTATTGGATTTAGGGTCTAAAATTGTTTACCTTCCTTTGCCAGGTCGACCTATTAAAGAAATTAAATATTGTCTCTGGTTAGACAATTCATAATCCAATGATCTGAATACACGTTAGGGAGTGTTACAGGACCTGCCCCCGAGAGTGGAGACTTCTGTGTGAAAGTGACAAACATTTTCAGATGTCATTCCTTTACTATTCCGCAAATATATTAGGGTGTTCCTTATTTCCTAAAGTTGGAAATTCTATGCTCCTACCCTGTAGAATCGTTCCTTTTGATTAAAAAACAATGTATGTGAAATATTTTACAAATCGAATAAGATTTAAAGGTCGCTCAATAACCTCGAAGTTTTACCCAGTGGCGGATTAGACAGGGGGCTGGTGGGGCTGCAACCCCAGGCCCACCAAGGAACACAGGCCCACCAAACAACTCGGGCTCACCAAACAACGTGGGCCCATCAAGGAACATAGGAACTCAATCACGTAACTGTATCAAGTTACTTGTAACTTGATGCAGAATATATGCTTTCTTTGTTGAATATACTGGCCTATGTTTTCATACTCAAGAGCAGAATCATATACGTAACATAATGAACATGAACAAGCGTACCATCGGACCATTTAGATCAATCAGCCCCAGGCCTATTAGGCTATTATTCTGCCACTGGTTTTACCCCACTCCCACCCCTAATATACAGGGTGATTCATAAATGTGTTTCATAAATCGCAGGGTGTATTCTTGAGACAAAAGTAAAAAATAAAGACCATACAAACGTAGGTCGAGAAACCCGTAGGTTTCGAGCTATAGCACGCGACAGAAAAATGAAACTCCTAAAGATTTTTTACAATTTATGCAAATACACAGTTTGCTTCATTAAAGTGAATGTTCGAAATTCGTTCCTACTTCTTGAATGCATGCCTCAGCACGTCGCAAAATAGGATAGAGGAGAGATAGTTAAAGGGGAAAATGAGTGAGTATGAACAAGTGAGGGAATGGTGGTTAGCGATGGTGGTTTCCCCCTTTAACTATCTCTCCTCTATCCTATTTTGCGACGTGCTGAGGCATGCATTCAAGAAGTAGGAACGAATTTCGAACATTTACTTCAATGAAGCAAATCTATCACACTGTGTATTTGCATAAAATGTAAAAAATCTTTAGGAATTTCATTTTTCTGTCGCGTGCTATAGCTCGAAACCTACGGGTTTCTCGACTTATGTTTATATGGTCTTTTTTCTTTACTTTTGTCTCAAGAATACACCCTGCGATTTATGAAACACATTTATGAATCACCCTTAAATAATTTAAACTCTTTAAATAATGCACTAGAGTGATCAAGGAAATCAGCATCAAATAATAACCTTATTGCTCTTTTTTGGATGACAAAGATAGTGTTAAAGCGTTGTTAGCGGAGTTTCCCCAAACAAAGGTGCAGTACGTTATATAAGGAAGAACAAGAGTATGATAAAGAGTCACTAAAACCTGTTTAGGGACTACATTTCTAAGTTTAAACATTATTAGCAACGCTCCCTGAACTTTTTCTCAATATAATTTACACGATTACTCCATTGCAAATTCTTATCAAGCATTACATCAAGAATTTTTTTGCAAGAAAAAGACACAGTTGTATTATCTGCAAACATTATGAAGTTAAGTACATCAGATGAACGTGGAAGGTCATTTATATACAGGGTGTTTCAGGAGGAAAGGTCAATACTTCGGGAGGTGATAGTATCGGTCATTGTGAGAAAAAAGTTCATATGAACATGTGTCTAATTCTGATTGGTTACGGAGATAGAGCTGTTTGAATCTGATGCGCGCGCAGCTCTTCCTCCCCTTCCTCCCCCCTATAACCTTGAACCATGTAAGCTGTAATGTAAGCATGTAACATAAGCCAATCGACAGCTGACTGTTGTGAGTGACATTGTTTGGTGTTTGAAGCAGTGTTAAGAATGCCACACACTTTCACACATGCCGAATATGCAGATATGGTGTATGTCTACGGTTTTTGCGATGGAAGTGCAACAGCTGCTGTTGCAGAATACCGTCGACGGTTTCCGAACCGCAGAATTTCGGATCGAAGAGTGTTTACCATGGTTTTCAACACATTGCGTGAGATTGGTACACTTCCCAGCGCTCATGTTTCATCTGAACGTGAAGGTCAACAAGATGTGGATGAAGTGGAAAACATTCTTCAGTTGGTAGAGCGTAGTCCTACTACTAGAATTTTTACACGTCTCGGTGTACCACACACAAGAGTATGGCGAATATTACGTGAGGAAGGCCTGCATCCATATCATGTACAGAGTGTACAACACCTTCAACCAGGAGACGCTGCCATACGACTGGAATTTTGTCATTGGGTAAATGCTAATCGCCGATTGCTTCGTCTAATACTGTTCACCGATGAAGCTACTTTCACCCGTGACGGTATCAACAACACTCGTAACTCTCATCGGTGGTCCACAGTGGAAACAAATTTTCAACATCGCTTCTCTGCCAATGTGTGGTGCGGTATCATCGATGATCAGCTGATTGGCCCGGTTACTTTAGAGAATGGTCTTACAGGACAAAGTTACCTAGAATTTCTGCAAAATTAATTGCCAGGACTATTGGAGGATGTTCCTTTGGCTACACGCGCTGGTATGTACTTTTAGCATGACGGAGCTCCTCCACATTCTACCCATCTGGTGATGCAATACCTAAATTAAACTTTCCCTGGTCGATGGATCGGCCGCGGTGGTCCCATTCAATGGCCACCAAGGTCTCCAGACCTATCTCCGTTAGATTATTGTTTGTGGGGGGTGGATGAAAAGTCAAGTTTACAAAAGAAAGGTGGATACACGAGACGAATTGCTCGCGCGCATTTTGGATGCTGCTGCCCGCATAAAGGAACGTCAAGATCAACTCAGACGAACAACACGCGATCTTCGCACACGAGTTGCAAAGTGCATTGAGGTTGACGGTGGGATTTTCGAAAACGTATTGTAAACTGTAACAAATTTGTCATTTCTGTATCTGATACCATTCAAAATGCCAATGTTTAAACATTAAATGTTAGAAACAGTAATTGGTTTCTCTTTCTTGATTACCATTAACAATGCTTTTGTATTTGTAGATTCAAACGGCTCTATCTAAGTAACCATTCAGAATTAGACATATGAACTTTTTTTCTCACATTGACCGATACTATCACCTCCCGAAGTATTGACCTTTCCTCCTGAAACACCCTGTATAATAAAAATAATGGTGGACCCAGAACTGAGCCCTGTGGCACACCATGTTTAACAAGCGCTTTAGTTGAGCAAACCTTATTTACTGATACAAGATGATATCTATTAGACAATTACTTTTAAACCAATCAATGATTGCTCCTCTAAAGCCGTAACAACATAATTTATTAAGTAGAATGTTATGGTCTATTACATCAAACGCCTTACTCAAATCCATAATATTTATATCATTATTTCTTTGTTCTCTTTAGCTATATTTGCATTTTTCATAAGATTTAAAATAGCCATTTCCGTTGTTTTATTATTACGGAAGCCATATTGATTTGGCAATAATAACTAGTAGGATTCTAAATATAGCTGCATTCTACAGGGTGTATGATAAGTAACTCCCTATTTTGACTTGTCTAAGGAAATTTGTGATAATGCAGGAACATATGTGGAAGTGCAAGGTGCATGTGAATGTTTGTGAATGAAAACCTCAATAAATACTGAATAATTTACAGTTTGTTTCATTAAAATTGAGTGAGAAACAGGGAAGTTATACGAATTTTAAAATAGGGAGTTACTTATCATACACCCTGTACATTTTAAATTTTTTTTCAAAAACTTTGCTGAACACAGATAATGAACACACCGGCCTGTAATTAGTTGCTAGTGTAGGATCACCCCCTTTAAAAAGGGGTGTTATACAATCAGTTTTTATCATTGATGGGAATATTCCTTTGGAAATACTTTGATTGACAATTTTAACCAAAGTTACATATATCTTTAACAAGTTTCAGTATAGGTACAGGAATGTTATGAATGTTATTTTTTGTATTTTTTAATTTACCAATAATATTCCGGACCTCAATAGAGGTAGCAGGAACAAAAGAAAATGAATTTAGTGGGCTGGGTGGCATATATTCTAGAGGTGAGTCATCATTATTTATTAATTGTGAGCGAAGCTTATCAACTATTGTAGTAAAATGGCAATTTTAAGAGTGCAATAGAAGTATCATCAGTAATTTTTTTATTATCAACATTTAGTTTCTCTATTGAATTTTTCTTAATTTGGTTTCCGAGAAGACTGTTTATGGTTGTCCAAATGTTTTTCATGTCTCCTTTATGTTTGGAAAATTGAATGTTATAATAGTTATATTTGGCAATTTTTATTATTTTAGTTAATTTGTTTCTACATTGAGTATATTGTACTTTAGGAATTTTGCTTTGTACAGTAATTGCAATTTGAATAATTTATCTCTGTTCTTTATTGAAGTGATAATTCCTGGAGTAATCCATGGATTTGCGACACTTTTGGGCGAAACTGTTTTCCTCCTCAAAGTAAAGCAAGTATTAAAAATATGGAATAAGGTGTCATAGAAGGCCTGAAACGTATGATCTGGGTCATTCATAGGTTCGTCACAGTCAATTCGAGTATTTTTTAAACCCCAATAAATTTTCTTTTGTTAACCGCTGAGAATATTTTGTAATCAATAGTTGTTTTATCTGCATAGTTGTTTTATTTAACATTTCAAGGCCACTCTGTATCACCCTCATCATAGGAAAAGGGGATGCACAAAAGGCCACGTAGTTAATTAGGAGTGTCACGTCGGAGTCTACAAACGATCACTAGGGGTAGAGGGGGTTTATCCAATGAGTGTCCAAAAATGGTTACGTAGTTGATAACGCCACCGCGTCATCTAACACCAGAAATTTGAATGTTCACTTTTACAGTTTTCAATTTAATTCATGGTTGTTGGGAAAAATTTTTGAGTTTTGTGTATAAATTTCGACTCACTTATTGGATTTTATAAAATTAGATATTATAAAAGTAAAATTTACAATAATAATAATTATACTAATAACTGACACAATGTTTGATGTAAACTACAAACAATTATATTGCTTAAATTCAACATAAAATTCTGATAATCCCGTTTATTCAAAATTATTTGCTCACAGTTGATAATTATAATTAATCAGCTGATAATAAGCTCCGCCCACTATTGCTATGGGAACTTAGGATAGACGTCAAATGACTTGTAGATTTTGCTTATACTGTATTATCAAAATCTACAAAACACAGTCATTTAAGTAATTCTTTCACGAGCTTTCACAGGGATTTGGGCGGAGCTTATTGTCACCTGATGATCAGCTGTGAGAACAGTATTTTAAAGAAAGTGGAAATCAAAATTTTATGATAAACTCTAATAATATAATTGTTTGTAATCCTATTTTATATAACATTTTCCCCATTAATTAATAAATAAGTTGTACTTTCATGTACTTAAAAATCAGGGATCTTTTCCGTTTGACTGCCGCCATTGAAACATAAGAGGTGAGTGCCCCCAGCCTTCTTTACTTAGCCTTATAAGGCTAACTAACGAAAATATCACGACCTAACCTAACCAATCGTTAGGTCAACTGTACGACCTTGACGATTGGTTAGGTTAGGTCGTGATATTTTTGTTAGTTAGCCTTATAAAGCTAACTAAAGAAGGTTGGGGGCCCTGATCTTCAGGTGATCCCCTTATTTTTCTGAGTACACGATTAAAACTTAAAAATTAAGCATGGATCTTGAAAGTAATTAAAATTGTTTATAAGAAACAAAATTTGAAGGGGAAATTAAGAAAAGCTTTTTTATAAAGTAACTTATTTTGTATCATCAAGACATTTCAGTTAAAATACAAAATACAAAAAGTTTAATTATGTTTCAATGGCGGCAGTCAAACGGAAAAGATCCAAAATTAGTACTTGGATTTTAAAACGGAAAAATTATGCACTAAAGTTATATTTCTTTTTGGTACTTACGTATTATCGGGACTACCAAACTGTTTATTATGTATTTTTGCTCTCGTCATTTTCGTTTAAACTAACGAAAATATCACAACTTAACCTAACCAATCATCAAGGGCGTACAGTTAACCTAACCGGGTATTCAGTTCACCTAACTGGGTACTCAGTTGACCTAACCGGGCATTCAATTAACCTAACAGGTTAATAGTGGTTATTTCACCTAAATATCTTCTGATCTTTTCGTATTAGGCACTCACTGTCACATTTCGGGCAAGTTAAGGATGAGAGAATAACGCTGTAATTGATAAATTACGGTTAATTGAATGCCCGGTTAGGTCAAGTGAATGCCCAGTTAGGTCAACTGAGTGCCCGGTTAGGTCAACTGTACGCCCTTGATGATTGGTTAGGTTAAGTTGTGATACTTTCGTTAGTTTAAACGAAAATGACGAGAGCAAAAATACATCATAAACAGTTTGGTAGTCCCGATAATACGTAAGTACCTTCCTTTTCTCATAAACTATGACGTTCAATCGGTAACAAGGACGTATACCCATTTCGTCGACAAGACCAAACAATCGACAGTCTAAAAAACTAACTTACCCTAACCTAACAACTTAATTTAACCCACAATAACTTGTCGATTGTTTGGTCTTGTGGATCAGGTGTCGTTAGTCAGGGTAACAACCTTATAGAAGAAATAAAAAGTCTGAATTTAAATTTCTGGTGTTAGAGGGTGTTGCGTCGTTTCAGCAAAATGCCTCATTGGCGATATGAATAAATGAAACCGTCAAAAGTTAACTGACCATGTGCTGTGTAGATGTTTAAGAATTACCAGTCAGGAGGGTCAGAAACTGGCACAACGATCAGGCCAACTAACGCGGCTCATTGTGCAAACTCTTGTATTATTATTATTATTATTATTATTATTATTACCAACACCATCGGCATTCGAACCCCCGACCAGGGCCGTTTCTTGGCATAAGCAGACTAAGCGGCCGCTTAGGGCCCCGCTGCTACTAGGGGGCCCCTAGACAGGCTCCCAGGTCATAGCTCAGTGGGCAAGAATAGGAATATAGCTGGTTATTATTAATATTATTGTTATTATTATTATTATCCTTATTATTATTATTATTATTATTATTATTATTGTCGTATTAATTAAAGTTTTTGTATGAGACAAATGTGATAAAACGGAGACAAACGAAACGTTTTGGTCGTTATGTATAAATAACTATTGTGAGATCTTATTTCTATATTATTTTACTTTATTCTTGCTATATGCTTATACTTTCCTCAATGCTTAATTTTTCTAGTATTGTAAAACATTATTATTATTATTATTATTATTATTATTATTATCATCATTATTATCATCATTATTATCATGATTATTATTATTTAGCAGATTAGTTGTGGTTAACTAGATGTGACTTCGTGCATCTTGGAAAATGAAACGACATTATTCATCAGGAGCTGAAAAACGGAAAAAGAAGAAAATAGAGGAGAAGTTTCCAGTAGCACAGGTGAGATGTGCCATTTGTATATTCTTATGATTACAGTTCAGGCAACTAGGTTAGGTAGACCATCAAGCTAGGCAAGTGCTCAGGAATCGTGTAGAGTAAGCTAGTCTCTGTAATATTTATAATATTTCGAAATGTGAAATTTAATGGATCACATCACCTCAAATTCTGTTCACACAGATCAATTATCAAACAAGATAAGAAAGAGTATTTTAGCAAAATCTAACAGAATATGTAATGTTATGTTCTTCTCAGGAGCACTATTGAAATATTTGGAAAAGCCGTCCTCGGCAAAGCCTGATGAGCATCGTGAGCCAACAGCAGGACCATCCTCTATGCAACCTCAAACACCAGTAGAAGTAGAGCCTGATGAACCGACAAGTGGCCCATCTTCTGTTCAGCTTCAAACACCACACACAGGCATTTCTACTGAGCAACAAGAACCAAGATCTGCTCCACCGCTTGTCCGTATGACTGGCCAGTTATCCTGTCAGATGCCTTGAAGACAGATCTGGTGTCTCGAGGACCATTTCAAATCAGTCCAGATTTCACATTCCCTAAAAGAGAGGACGGTAGAAGCTTTCATCACCATTACATGTACAGAATATTAATTAATGGGGAAAAAATAAAGCGAAACTGGCTGATGTACTCTAGAAGGAATGATGCTCTTTATTGCTTCTGCTGCAAGGTGTTTTCAAGGAAGTTTTTTATTAACACAGCCATTTTTTGTATGTGTGTGCTGATGTGATGTAGTAAGGCGTGAGTTGGTGGATGGAAGGGTGGGGCCTCAAATGAGTATACTGCTTAGGGCCCCTAATAGCTAGAAACGGCCCTGCCCCCGACTATTGGTATCGGTGTTACTCACTGATAAAGGTGCTGGCTGGCCTTTGTAAATGATCCTAGTCGTGTCCTACAAAACATCTAATGTACCATCTTTACACATATGAACCAATGAGAACTAAATAAATCATCTTTATACAGTATATATATAAACCAATCAGAATTAAAGAAATCACTGCTAAACAAACAAACTGTTAATCATAGGAAAACCTCAAACGCCATTCGATTACAAATTACAATAACAAGGAGATTCATGTACGCAGTTTTGCATCTCCGAAATTGGAGACAAACCAGTGATTGAAAAATATTACTCCATACCAGTGGTGGGTACCGTTAACCAAAAAGTTAACTTCGATAACGATAATCCGTTAACCCCAATTTTTAACTCCGATAACGATAATCCGATAATTTTACTACAAAGTTAACGGAAGTTAACGATAATCCGTTAACGATAACTATTTCTTTACTAACATTTAAAAAAATCAAGGAAAAAGGCTTTAAAACCCATAGAAAATGTTTATTTATGCAAAATCCAACAATAAATAGGTATTTAACTGTATTTTTATCAAGTTTTGCAACTTTTTTGCTTAATAACTTTTTTTTATATTTTTAATAAAAAATGTACTGATTACATGTTTTGAAACCCTTGTAACCACTAACCATTAACTAAATTTTAATTTACCAGAGAATTATTATGGCGGGAACTGAAAGGTAAAATTAAATTTTAGGCACATTTATTAAAGACTATGACACAATGTGCTGGTTGCCCTTCAGAAAGACCAACTTCTCAAAGTTAGGCCCAACTGCCAGTCTTGACCTCTTGGGCCTCAGGATGTCCTTGCCGAGAGAGAAGAGCCGTTCCACTGCGGCAGAGGACGGAATTGGCAGACTGAAGTTATGGCGGTTTGAATTCATTCGCGGAGCGGTGATCTTCCGTGAATGACTGACTCCTCGCAGTTAACGTGTTAACGGACTTTAACAGACTAAATATCGAGTTATCGGAAGTTAACTGGTCCGATAACGATAAATGGAAATTAACTTCCGTTAATAGTCCGTTAAAAAAAGTTAACTTCGTTAATTAACTGTTATCGGATTAACGCTTTAGTGCCAAACACTGCTCCATACAGTCCAGATGTAGGGCTACGTCATGGCCAATGTCGTAACACCGCTTCCCGTTGATCAGCGAAATTAAGCGACGCTGGGTCTGGATAGTAATTGGATGGGGAACCATCCTTTGCGTCAGGATTATGTAGCGACCCGTGCATGGTTTGGATCCTAAGTAAAGTTGTAGGTCCCATATTTGTTACTTTCAAGAAAATTGAAAATGAAAAGTTTATTATTGGCAGGACAATAGAGTCCATATGCTCAAAAATTGTAATGATACTAAAAAAAAAAAAAAAAAATGAATATGTGTTATTTTAATAAACAGCGATGATGCTCTTTTTATTGACTCATTTTCAGTGACTCATTTTTATTGACTTATTGACTCTGTGAAAAAAAAATTTACATTACAAAACGTAATTATAATATGTTCCATTTTTTGATGATGTACTTCAAGTTTTGGATGATGGATCAAATCAAAAGAAAAACGTATGTCAAGTTTATGAGACAGATCAGGGATTCCCTGTCTTTTCTGGCTCAAGACACGCCAGTGTTATATGTTCATCTTCCGCAGCGACCTGGAGAGTTTTCGTCTTCTACTATTGAGCATTTAGTTCACCCTATCTTCCCTCCAACATCACGTAACTTCAAAGTTACTAGCAGTTACTAACAGTTTCCTTCTGAACGTAATAAATGTCGAATATTTTGTTTCATTTGAAATTTTCATTTCCTCAGTTAATTTTTAATTCTGAATTAATTATTTTTGTCATTTCTCATGAAATTTCGGGTCACCCCCAAGAAGACACTTGCTGCACTCCTGTTTGGAAACATAGGCCTAAAGAAATATATACTAGCTACGATATGTTCTTCAAATTATAAAGCTTCAATAATCAGGATATTAATATACAGAGCGTATAAGATAATTCATCTGACTGGAATTTGTTTTGCAGTGAAGTTAAAAAATAACTAAGTATCTTAAATTTTAAATAACTTTAAAATCTTCTTCCAAACAGACCTAAAGTATGACTTCCAAATACTAAAATCATTACTGCGTAGAGAACATGAACTAAAAAATTAACATTAAATTTAACGGAATGATACAATAATTCGGACAGAACTAATGAAAAGACTCAACCTCTTGGGCTGCGGCTCCACCGCTTCTGCGCTTCAGGAGTAGCAAGTGTTGAAAAAATAAAACGCCAAACATTATGAGAAAATAGGTAAAAATCGGCCAAGAAAGTTTCAGAAAAGGTCAGAAATAAGCCAACTTTTATACCGTAAATCTAGAGAATAAGCTAAGAAAATAATGTAAACGCAAGTTTATTCTATTTCATGGAACATATTTTCAATACTTTACATCATAAACAATGAAAATATTCCATCAAAAGAAATATAAAGAAAATTCCAATTGACATATAAATATCAATTATGCAGAATTTTAATTTTTCAAATCACAGCAGCGTTAAACAATGTTTGGCTAATATTATTTCCTGAATTGGTAGTACTGTTTGGTTCTTTGACTTTGTACATTTGTTCGTGGACTCATCTTCCTTATAATGGCATCGGACACTCGAAAGTCTTTACGACATTTTCCTTGAAAGAGAAGATGCGAACGTATACTAGTAATTGACTCCAAAGTTGAAATATCCAAATGTTTTCGATACTTGTTTTTCACAAAAGTGACAGACAAAAATACTTTCTCCACAATTGCACTTGATAGCAAAATTATTAAGGCTCCAATAGCATAATTAGAGAGTTCCTTGAACATGCATTCTCCAACGAATTCTTTTTCTTGCTTACACCATTCCCAAAGTTTTCAGAACTTTCAGATGTCTTTCCACTGAAAACATTATCTAATATCTTTCCAGTCGATTCCAATCAATTTTTCATACTGAGTTTCTACCTTAGATGCATTTTCTCCAAACAGTAATTGTCATGGAAATTGTAAAAATAACACTTAGGCCGGCCGCACACAGGATCGTCTTGCGACTAACGACTGACGACTTAGGTCGTGACGATTCGAGTCGCGTGTGATTTTACATTGACAGAATAGGAGACCCGCACACTGCAGCGACCGCGACACAAATTCCCAAACGGGAAACCGGCTTTAAAGTTTGACTGAGACGAAACTTGTGACTAAGGTTTCTGAGACCTTTGAAAACATTTTCACTGAATGAAAGACGTTTTTTCATTTGGACAAGACATTCTTGGAGCATTTGGTGGCATCGTTCTTTTATTTCATGAATCATCTTGTCTAGTTCTTCGGTTGTAGGCTGTCCATTTAAGAACTTTTATAATTCTATCAAGAAAGATCCTCCAAAGTCAACCTTACTTAAATGCAAAAAACTTCACTTTTTTCTACGTGAAGGTCAAAATATGATAATAAAAACCTACTCTAAAAAAATAAATAAAAATAATAGAATACGTATGTATAGAACAAGAAAATAGTTTTAAATTTGTGCGAATGTACTTATAAGCGGGTCCCTTTAATAAAAATGCTCTTCCAGTGTCGGGAGAACGGGATCTAACCTAGGTGCGAATTTCTTAATGGTCCCTGGACTGTTTTCCCTCTTGTTTTGGTTCATTCGTTTTTCTGTATCCACCCGAAGAGGATGCCAATGGGCATCGAAACTGTTGTGGAAATAAACTCTGTCTATTAGAGTGGGTTTTTATTATCATATTTCAACCTTACTTGATGATTTTTTACCGTCATGATGGTCGTATGGTTTATCTTTAAAAACGAATGAATGCCTCAATACACTTGTTCGGGATCACTTTGTCTCGTTGAAAAGATTGGTTTAATCTTTCCAAATTTTCAATGATTGGTTTGACAAAGGCCAAGTAAAGAAAACTCGGCGTATTTATGGTATCAAAGATCATTCTAGCCTTAGCCTGTGGAGTACCATTAAGTTCATTGGCGGTTCTACCAAAATATTCATCGAGTGCTTTGCCACGAGCTGTCCATCTGGTTGCAGCATATCGTGTAAAAGAAAGGAAAACTTTACTTTCTTGGTTATTTTCATCGTCTTCCTTATCTTCGTTAGTAAACTGATCACGAAGGTTTTTGAATTCACTTCTTCTCAAGAAGCTGTTTCAAAACCAAGATGGAATTTCTGACAACAAAACACTCAGATTCGATGGTAGCTTTTGGAATGTATATTCTGCCACTTTTACAAGGATGCCTTAGAATAGTATGCAACGTGGTGCTCGTTCTCTGATACGGTTCCATAAGCTACTGAATTCACCGATCATAAATGATGCTCTATCAACTCCAAGGCCAGTGAGCCAATCAAAAGTTAGAGACATCGTTTCCATAGTTGCCGTGAGAACTTGAAAAAGATCTTCATTAATCGTGTGCAAAACTTCAACCAGCCTTTTCTAAACCGTCGGGAGCTTTCTTTGCATGACTCAAGGGAATTCATTTTCTCATACTGGTTGAAACTTTCTTTTGGCGGATTGGGTCCTTGGCATTGTGAGTTACTGCATATGCAGCCGATCGCCTAACAAAATAACCCGAAATAAATAAAAGTAAATATTCATTAAGCCAATAATTCATTAAGCATTATTCTGAATATTTTTTTTGTGCACATGAAAAATTTTAATCAAGGAAATTTTTTAAAAAGGCTAAAATAAGCCACATTGGCCTTCTTATCCACGAAAAAATTGGTCAAATTAAAAAATTAAAATGCCACAAAATGCAACGTTTCAATGGCTTCTCTTTTCTCAACGAAAAAAATCAACCAATTTTCTCGAAATTGACCGGAAAAAGCCAAGGCCGTCGAAAGCCCACTTATCATCGCTGCTGCGTTTCCTGTCGATAAGCGACGTAGAGGAAGGTCCCCCATTCATTTACTACCTAGATCCAAAATTGTTTAATTCCACAATCATTTAACGATTGATTGTAAGGTCATGATTTACATTTTACACTTTAAATCGTGTCCTAGTTACAATTATATTATTTGATATGAAATATTATACTACAAATGTATAATATTTTATGTTATACATTTGTAGTTTTAGCATTACACAGCTCAACAAAAAAACATTTTTGTTTCGTTGCCAAGGAAATTCGTACGAATTTAGGGTATTTTGGGGTTGCTGAATTCCAAAATGAAAGTAGTTTTTCCGATTTGGCTCTAGTTCTTGAGATAATGAATACCCTCAATTAATAGGAAACGTAACCATAACGCGTGCATATGGGAAACTACCGGAACATTCTAGATGGTGAGACCGAATAAAATGCCATTATGTATTTCATGTGTTTACTTTTGTATGATTTGAGACAATTTCAATGCGATTTGTAAGTAGGCTCCGCCTGAACATTAAATTTTTTGCATTTTTACGTGTTTCACTGGGGTACCAATTATCTCATAAATTAGAGCCAATCTAGCAAAACCGATGTCATATTAATAATCAGCACCACAAAGTTACCCCAAAATCACTCTAATATGATTGGCAATAAAATGAGTGTTGACCAGTGAATTATTGATAATATGCATGTTTTTGCGGGAATGCCGGAGAATTTTTGTTGCGAGGTATCAAAATGGTTATGAATATACAGTAGAATGTTAAGTTGAGAATCCCTGTAATTCATTTTTATTGCGTAACAGTCACTCTATGCGTCCTACGAGATTTACAGTTTTAATTTTAATTCGTCAATCGAGCTACATTGTGGCCACGTCGCAACAACGCCTCTTCCCGTAAAATCAGCGTAGTTAATCAATGCTGGATCTGATCAGTAATTGGATGGATGACCATGCGGGTTATGTAGCGACCCTTAGATATGGATCAGATTCCAAGTTAAGTTGTAAGTTCCCTTTGTCGTATGATCTCCGTTCTTTACAAGTACGAAGGTCATGTGACAGAGATCATTATCGTAAATATCTTAATGGATCAATGACCTTCCTTTTGATCTTTCATGACTTTTTTAAAGGGAAGTTTCTTCATCACTTAGTTAATTCTTAACACCACGTCCGGGTAGATGTATGTCCTTTGTACTCATGTTTTGCTTTTCAACGTTGTACTTCATTTTGTTCATAGAACTACTTGCAGTTCCTTTGTTAATGTTATTAATGTATAGATTACACATACAAAGTTTTCTGAAGAATATCGTTAACTTAGTTTGTATGTTTTGAAGATCGTCAGTGTTTTTATTTGTTACTTAGTAAATTTAAGCTTTATTATTGTTAATAAAAATTCCATTTTTACTTCATCTCCGCTTTTTAACAACAAAGTGTCTGTCTGAATGTCACCGAACTGCTGTAAACAACTAAAAGTCTGTATTTGACAAAATTCAAGAACATAAGAAAGTCATATATTCTCGTGTATATATATATATTATATATATATATATATATATATATAGAGAGAGAGAGAGAGAGAGAGAGTTAATATTCGTTTTAACAAATAAGCAGGATCTCGATATGACACTATAATAGTATGAATCCTTATGTAAAATAACACAGAAAACTATGTTTCATAATTATGTTGTGCAAATTATTCTAAAGTGAATTGAAAACTTATTTTTAAATAAGACATCTTCGTTGCCATGGCTATGTCACTATGTGTAGTGGGTGCAAATCACTGTGAAGTAGACTTTGAAAACCTAATTCACTTTATTGGTGTTGATGATCAAAAAGCTTTGGATTCCTTTTCTAATCGTGGTGTTATTTTGCCATCACGTAAATGCCCCAAATGTGATAAAGAGTGCTATCTCAGAAAAAAACGCCAATATATTTTACTGTTAGTTTGGTTAGGTTAGGTCTAGTTAGGTTAGGTCTAGTTAGGTTAGGTTAGGTCAGGTTAGGTTTCGTTAGATTAGGTACTTCCCTCACCAGAAAGTATTTTTCTTTGGTTAATTTTGACATGTTTTGAAGGAATATGAGATCTGTTTCTTGTGAAAATGAGTAGTTTTTCAGATATTTTCATCTGCATCAAAAATGAAGATATCTCGAAAACTGCTCATTTGCATAAAAAACGGATCTCAGATTCTTTCAAAACACATCAAAATTATCCAGAAAAATACTTTCTGGTAAAAAATGTAGCTTATGTGTTAAAACGAATACTTACCATATACAAAGTGGGAGAAAAGTCTTTAAGGAGTCTATAGAGGGCCTAATATATATATATGAAAATGAAAATGAAAATGAAAAGGTTTATTGGCAGACTATAGTCCATATGACAAACATTATTAATACAATGACAGTTCAGATACTAAGGATAAAGGATAGAAATATATACAATTGATTAGAAATAATACTGTAATGGCGAAGTTAAGTGGAGCTACAGACAGATGTTTTCGTACCAAGAAGTCCATAGCTTAGACGCCTTAGAGGATAAATGGCAGGACTCATGGATAGCTTGGATGATCGGGTTGGTTGATTTTTTAATTCTTTGCATTGGACTGTGTTGAGCACGTCTTGTTACCTCCGGGAAGCTCGGGACATTGCGGGTAGCAAACATTTGCGAAGCTGAGCATCTCGGGGGTAATTTATGTAAGAGTCTAAAAGACCTATTGTACAGCAAATTTAGAGTTCTGCCAGAACCTTTTTTATAATTCACCCACAGTTGCTGTCCGTATATATTACTGCAGAAAGTACGAAAGAGAGTGTCTTTAGCTTCACTTGTACAGAATCGAAAGTTCCTTATGGTCATATTCGCTTTAGCACACAGGCTTTGAGATTGTTTGCTTATATCCGAGTCATCACTCAAGGAGCTGGTAATAGTTTGACCCAAATACTTAAACTCTTGTACTTCTTCAATTACTTCACCATTCATTTTAAACCTTATATCAGCTGGCTGATTACAGCTTTTAGGCTGAAATTGCATAACCTTAGTTTTTGTAACATTAAAAAGAATATCATGTTTCTGCGAATACCCTTCGCAGACTTTTAGTAGCCGATCCAGACCTTTAACAGAGGGACTTATTAACACCATATCATCGGCATAAACTAAGTTATTTATCCTTGTGTTAGCTACACAACATCCCACTGTTGCCTCATTAAGTGGAGCAATTAATCCGTCGATATACACATTAAACAGCATAGGGGAGAGCAAGGAGCCTTGTCTCACCCCGCAAGAGGAGCCAAAACACTCGGATAGTACATTGCCCCACATAACAGTGAAAGATTGGTGGGAATACCAAAATTTCAATAAATTTAATATGTACATGAAACCCTCCTGTCTTCTAGTTTTGCAAATAAAATATTGTGGTTCACCCTATCATATGCCTTACTTATATCTAGGAAACAGCTATAAATAGTTGAATTACTGTCAATGTATTTAGATATTGTTTCTTTAAGTACATAGATACACAGGTCAGTTGAGTGGGACCTTTTAAAGCCAAACCGATTAGGAGATGTCCATAGGAAATTATTTAATCGGAGTAACAAGAGTTTTTCTAGTAGTTTCGAGAAGCAGGAAGCGACAGCAATAGGCCTGTAATTATTGCCCTCATGAACTCTGCAGGGATATAGCTATAAGCAAGCATGGCTGATAGGAGCAATGATATACTATATATATATATATATATATATATATTATAATATCTACTATATAAAAGCAAGTTGTGTGTGATTCTGTCTGTCTGTCTGTCCGTGAACTTTTGGGTCTCAAAAAATAAGCTGAATTTTTTAAATAATTATTATATGGTTCGAAAGGAAAAAAAAAATTATAGTCATGAAAATCTTGAGCTTCACATTGTATATATATATACACACAGGGTGGGCCTAAAGTCTGGATCCATAGGAAAATATTTATTTTAATACATAAATTACAACAAATGGTAAATACTTAAAATGAATATCAACTTTAACTCGTAAATGCGTATCCGTGATACTGTACAGTAATACTCAAATACTTTTTTATTTCAGCCCAGAAATGGCTTCGAATCTAACAACAGAAGACCGGGTAGAACTTGTGCTCATGTACGCAAGACAGGGCGCTACACACAGAGAAGTTGCTACCGAATTCAATAGAAATCATCCTGATAAGCATCCAGTAACACATGCGACTGTTGGCAAGTTGTTTAAACGTTTCAAAGAAACAGGAAGTGTACATGATCGACGGCGTTCTGGTCGTCCAAAAACTGCAACCGATGAAAATACCTCCGCAATAGTATGTGAAACTTTAACGAATAGTCCAGTAAAGTCAACAAGAAGATTATCAAATGAAACACGCATCTCGAGAACGTCAATTCGAAGAATTATTAAAAATCATAAATTCCATCCCTAAGTGTCTCGATGTCAGAGGCCGCCAATTTGAGCATTTGTTATAATTTGTTGTTTATACTGGAGTACGAACCACTGTACAGTATCACGGATACGCATTTACGAGTTAAAGTTGATATTCATTTTAAGTATTTACCATTTGTTGTAATTTATGTATTAAAATAAATATTTTCCTATGGATCCAGACTTTCGGCCCACCCTGTATATATTCCCTGACCAGCCATGCGTGGCTGGCTACGAGGGCAGGAGGAGATCAGAGAGCAATTCCCTCCTTCACCAAGTCCTGCAAATGAGGCGGGATGCTGCAGAGGGGTCGACCGCAGGTCGATCCTGAATCGTCGTTCAAACTCAACAAAAGTAATACACACACACACACACTCGTATATATATATATATATATATATCACGGCCGTAGCCAGAGCTTAAAAACAGACGAGGCGAAAATAGCCCTACTAGGGGGTCCGGGGCCATGCTCCTTCAGAATATTTTTTTAATCCTAGCACAAAATCATGCACTTTGAGCGTATGGTAACTGAGAGTGAATTGGACAATAATAACTTCACTTAAATGTTGCTACTCTATGTTTTTATTCGTTATTTGTGGTTTGATTGCATTACATTGATATGACCAGAAACCAGTTCTTATCATTTGCTATTTGACTGATGGCTGAAGGCCAGTGCCACTCTTCTGTGCAGGCTAGCATCCCAAGTCTTGAAATTCAATTTCCTCATTGATCCAAAATGTCCGTTAAGCCAGACGAGGCGGCCGCCTCGTCTGCCTGAACGTGGCTACGGGTATATAACTATATATATATATATTGGGATGAATTTCACAATTAAACACGTGAAATGAATGAATGATGTAAGCTCACAGGGAAAAAGAAAAATAATTCCAAGGCCTTTCGTGTATTCAGAAGTACGCCTCGTCAGGATTCCCTGACGAGACGAGGTGTACTTCTGAATACACCTTGGAATCAATTTTCTTTCTCCCTGTGGATTTGCACTATATATATATATATATATATATATATATATACACACACACACACACCATATTCCGCCCGTACGTAATGCAATGTAAGCCTCTTAATTTTAGGAATTATCTTTCATATTTACATAAACAAAGCATTCACTAAATGATAACTGTTCTTTATACTAGTTTACTCAAGTGTTGTATACATGTATTATACACAGCGTGTATAATACATGCAATACGCAGTTTCCTTTAAACTTGAACTAGATACAACGGTAGCGCTTAAGTAAATTTTTTCAAGTGCAATGCATTTTAATAGCCTATATTTCAACTTCACAGAAGCATGGAAATAATGTTCTGTAGCCTACTCTTCTGTTCTATAAAACTGTAATTAGAAATTATCACTAAAAAATTGTTCTTTTCCTGAAAAGAAATTACTGATGTTTCAACTTACACTATTAGATTTTAGGGAGCAGCATATAATGAATTATTTAATAATTGTGGAACTACTTTTAGGCGCGTAGGAAGTTTTTGTTGTATTGCGTTCTGATCTAATGCCGGCAACGCGTTATTTTTTATAATTCTATAATATTCTCTTCATGGGAAATTTCCCTTTTCACTTAATATTGAGGAAATACAGTATTTTTCAATATATATACACAGTATATCTAGTTAGTTAGTTAGAATGTTCAAAATTTTATACACTTTTGTAACATCAAAGAAAAGCTAGCGAGACCATAAATTTACAAAAATATCACATCCATCAAAATTTTTAGCTTCACATCCAAAAAACCAAATTTGTAAAGCCGCACTTAAAATCTAAATCGCTCGTCAGCTTGAAATAAATGTTAAAGTATCACTAACTTTAAGTTTTCTGTTCGAAATCCTTTGTAAGAATTTTTTTTAAATGTTATAATACGAATGTGAACAGACTAGGAGTGGGCTTTAGAAATGCTTTCAATGTAAGGGAAATTTGTGTCTTTTAGAGAGAAAATTTATAGTTTAGCAAATTCTCTCAAGGTTTCTGCGTACTGCTATGCGTATTTCTTTGAGCGCTGTTTGTTTAATCACTGACTGAGCTAATATTATATTATTAATTTTAGGGTCTAATTTATACTAATTGTAACTGTCTTTTTGTAAAAAATGTACTGGAGTGGATTAAGGTAATTATTTAACTGGAAATTTAGCTTAAGTGTCTTAATATTTAGTTCAGCAATGGATATTAGCCTAACATAGGCCCTAATTTAATATTAACGTCTTAAGTTAGGCCTACGGTCTACAGGTAACATTGATATTACCTCGAGCCTGACTAACTTGAATGAAATAAGGGTTGTAAGATATTGGACAAGCCTGTTAGTATTTTGGCTAGCTAGTTTAAAGTTATGGTTCAATACCAGAAGTGAATGTAACAGCCTAAACACTCGGGTTAAAGTTAGTGGCCTAGACCTATAAATGTATATTATATAACATGACTGGTCCTCGTGGACGATCATAATAGTCTTATTTAAAGAGAAAGACTTGGGTGTCACTGTGACAAATGAACTTAAACCCTCAAATCACTGTATGGTAATCAGAAATAAAGCAAATGCTAGACTCAATCTCATGCAGAGACACATTGAATACAAATCACCCAATATTATAAAGCAACTATACATTTCATATGTGAGACCCCTCCTCGAATACTGCATTCAATTTAATAGTCCCTATTTGATACAAGATATTGAAAAACTGGAAAAAGTACAGAAATGAGCAACAAGAATGATCCCATCTCTAAGACAATTGACATATAAGGAAAGACTGGCGTATCTAAGCATGTTCTCATTAAAAAGGAGGAGGTTAAGGGGTGATATGATAGAGGTGTATAAAATGATAAAAGGGTTGGATAAGATAGATTTTGAGTCTCTCTTCATTAAAGATCACAATAATCAGACTAGAGGTCATAGTATGAAATTATTTAAGCCAAGATGTAGAACAAATTTAAGAAAACATAGTTTTACAAACAGAGTAATTAAGTTTTGGAACAGTCTGACAGAAGAAGTGGTGACTTCAGATACGCTTGATTCTTTCAAAAGAAGGTTGGATAGTTTGATGTCTGCAAGAGACATCTGGTGATGGTGTTTAAGCCCATTTTTATTGCATGAATGGTACTAGTTTATTTCATATATATTATGTGCATTTGGGTGATAGATCCCACAGCTCAACACAGGTGTTGTGGGATATAGGGAGGCAGCATCTTGGGTTATGGGGATACTCTCTGTCCTTACACACCCTATTTAGGGAGATTCCTCTGCCGAGCGGTGCCCCCCATAGTACTGTGAGGTATTGAAAAACTCATGATCTTCACTTGCCCCACAAACACCTTTAAATGGGAGACCCAAAATGGGTGCACACACATTTCTACATTACTGTACAGTCTTTATAGCCACACCTACACTTTTCCTCTATATTGTAATGTATATGGATGTAAATTGTGACTTGGTCCGCAATTGATATGAACCGTGACTTATTTTTGGTTGGCATGGTACTGGTGTTTAGTGATGTGAGTCGTTTTTTATTGTCGTTTTTTGGTCATTTTTTTTGTTTAAAACGAAGGTAGTCTGTTTTTTTTTTTTTTTTATTTTTTATTGTTTTAAACTTATTCCATATTTTTCTTCCTTTAATCTAATAAGTATATTAGTATTACCTATAATTTATTATACTACCATGCTTATACGGTTATACCTAGTATATATACTATATAGTCATCTTTTAGAAAAATTGAATCACGCAAAAAGTATATAATAGAAAGGAAAAACAAACCCTCATTTTTTTATATGTATGGTATATATATTTTTAAACTAGAACATAAAACATTCTTCCTCGTTTCAAACAATATACATAATTGTGATTGGCAAGAGTACCAGTATATATATTCCAGATAGAAAAGGAAAATATTCACCTTTTTTTGAACCTTTTTGTTAACCTAATGTTGTTTTAACCTTCATTTCTATGGAAGAATCATCACTAGATTGGGTAGAGCATATATGCTAGTTTCAATATCACAGGTACTGGTATAATATACATAATAAAAAATATATAATACTGGTATAAAACAATATATATAATTGTGATTGGCAAGAATACCAGTGTGTGTGTATATATATATTCCAAATAGAAAAATAAAAAAAATAAAAATATTCATCTCTTTCTTTAACCTTTGTGTTAACCTAATGCTGTTTAACTTTCATTATCTGATTCTATTTCCATTGAAGAATCATTATCACTAGATTGATTAGAGCATATAGTTTCAATATCATAGGTACTGGTACTTATTGCAGATTTGGATGTTGACGAAGCCAATTGATGTAGCACCATGTTTTACTTCACTTTCTTGGAATTTTGCATTTTGGGATATAAATACAAGCTTTGCTGCTCTGTCTGTGCTTAATCAGTTTCTTTTGGCTGTATGGATATTACTGTATGTGCTAAATGATCTCGGAGGTAATGAAAGGGCGAAATAGAGGTGTATGAGTTTGTGTAGGTATATATGTGAGTATGCGTGCGTATGTATCTGGAATTCTGGATGTATGTGTGTGTATGGGGTATATAATAGATATAAATATGTATATATAAGTATTTATATATATATTGGTATATATGTATATGGGTGTATGTGTATGTATATATATGGATGGTCTCGGGGGGAAAATGTCATCGTGGGTCTAAAGGATAGTTAAGTGGGAGATTCAAAATCCGAGGCATGGATGGGAGAGTCCTGGAAAGGTTGGACAATGGGCAGTCAGCTCCCAGCCAGTGTTCTCGCAAGTTTAACGGATCTCAAGATACAAGACTTTCAGTGCAAGAAAGAGGCCAGTTTTTTCTGTAAATAGGCTGAAAAGGGCATTCTATACTGGTACCATATGGCCTATTTTATTATTTATTTATTTATTTATTTATTTTTATAATATATATCATTGCAAAAGTATACCTTATAATTAAATTGGCAATATCTATATTAATTATTAAAAAAAACGAAAAAAACAACAACATGGACATAAAAAAAATGGTTTTTTAATATCACTACTGGTGTTGATGGGTACCATAATGAAATTGACTGGATTCTTTGGATCTGATATATTTGCATGTCAGTTATAAATAGATAGTGTGTAACATATTTGTGGATAGTAGCCTATTATGACTTTGATCCTCTGGATCCAGAGATTCTATCTTTAGTTTTAAATTGATAATTAATTAGTTTTAAATTGATACTTAATTAGTTTTGTAAAAATTGGTTGTTGCCAATGTGCAGGCAGTTTTTACATAGTGGAGCCACCTCGATGGGCCGAAGTGGCCCCTAGTGTGCCCACTATAAAAATTTCTTATGTTCTTATGTAAAGATTCAGTAGAACACATCCACCCAAACTAGTGACAAAAATAGGTTTTTCTGTCTTATTTCATGCTGTTTCAATTGAATCTGACCTTCATTTTTGGCACAAATGCACCGTTATGGAGATACCCCTCCCCTCAGGGCTTTGAAGAAGAGGAAAATTGAGAGCTAGAAAGGCCAGCATCAATTTAAACCTCATGAAAAACCAGAAAAACCTATTTTTGTCAGTAATATTTGTTAAAAGTAACTTGACCTAATGGTATGGGTACCCCATAATGAATTTGGGACTGGGAAAGATAAGTAGTTGGAAATATCAGTCACTCACATTAATTATGGGAGGCTTCATGGTAATTAAGTTCATTACCAGGTACTTGTAGGTTATCTCCCACCATCAATTTTGGCAGAATATTTTCGTTAAAACTAACGAAAATATCACGATTTAACCTAACCAATTCTCAAGGGTGTACAGTTGATCTATTATTAATTATAACATTGTTTGTTTCTGGAATAGTATTTACTATGACACATAGATACAAAGTATAAAAATATATATTTATTAAAACAAATTTTTTGTTACTCTGGAGGCTAAAATGCAACTATTGAACCAAGTATGGCTTCAAAGGGATCTTGACCATAGTAAATACTATTCCAGAAACAATGTTATAATTAATAATAGATCAACTGTACACCCTTGATAATTAGTTAGGTTAAGTCGTGATATTTTCGTTAGTTTTAATGAAAATATTCTGTCAAAATTGGTGGGGGGAAGATAACCTACAAGTACCCATTACCACACTGAGGGCATATAAGAGAGGTCTTGAGCATGCTGTGAGCTCGAAATATAGTGACAGCAGTGCTATCATCCCTCAAAACTTGTTTAATAATGTCCTACTCGGATTTAGAGCGTGCACTACACATGCCATTCTGAAGTAACTGGTGAATTCAAATTTTAGCGCCAGACATGCATGGGGCTGTCACATGATAGTAGGACAGCTGCTGATTGGCTAATGATAACATCATGACTACATACACACAGGATGAGATGGCTTGATGAGTGAATAATGGAGCCAAATTTAATATTTTTGAAAGTAAATATCTTGATAAATAGGAATTTTGCCAAAATTAAGTAGGAATAAAGTATTCTTGTTTTATTTTCACTATCTTGCTGTATAAATATCAATATTGAGTTTGGTGGATGTTCTATTAAATCTTAACTTAATTAAATTCAGCTAATATTAAGTTTCATAGAGGTGGTTCTTTCAAATTGGTGGTGGGGGTTTATAAATATAACTACCCTTTTCAACTTTAGAAATATATGTACATCATACTACAATTAATTATATACCTACTAGGGGAATATCAGTCAATATTTTGGAGATGCACAGCCTCTGAATTCAGATTTTTTATTCATACTAGTCGTTAGTACATATGATTTGATGAATTTTTAAAAAAACTAGACATGTTGCTTGGTGCTTGCTTGTCCTCACACGAGATAAGGATGCAGGTCTAAGTAAAGTTAGGCCTGATGAATGGCATAAAGTCAAAGGTCATTCTAGAAATAGGATTAGAGAGAATAGTAATTATGTAGCATCTAGTAATAGGTTTCAGATATTAGGGAGTGTAGATGAAATAGTACAGTGTGAATTTACCTTGGTTGGGGACTATTATTAGGAATCAGGACAATTAATTTTTCAACAAGGGAAGAAAAACTGGTATTTCTTTACTATTATACCAGTCTCTGGTAGAAAGTTTTAAAAGCTGGTTTTCAATATTGAAGACATGACTTAAATATGGGTATAAAAATAGTTTGTTTTATGTTAGGTAAAAAAGGGTAGAAAGTCTTAAGCTTTAAGCTTCAATAACACACTAACAAATCATTTGCGATGGAAATGAGTATCATTTTTTAATTCACCACATTGAAAAATATTGACAACCAGCTTTTAAAACTTTCTACTGGAGACTGGTGTAATAGTAAATATTTACTGAAAAACCTGTAGAAGAATATGTATTCCAGGAGGCACTGGTAATATTCCTGAAGTCAATGAGGTAATGAAGTTGCCTGAAAACTGAAATATTATAATTCATATAGGTATAAATGATTTAACTAGCAAGGATAAAGATGGTAGATTTAAGTTGAACAGAAATTCATTAGTAGTTAAACAAAGGTACATAGAATTGATAGAAACTTAAAAAAAAAAAATAGGTAGAGCAAGTATTATGTAGTGGGAATTTTACCAAGGATTGGGGTAAGCATGGAGTTTACAAGTAGAATTTTAGCCTTAAATGATAAATTTAGGATGCTGTGCAGTGAAGGGGCTCAGTTCATAGATTTGTGGGATAATTTTTATGAAAGGAGGGAGCTTTATAGTAAGGATGGATTACATCTTAGTAGAAAGGGAATTGCTTTATATGGGAGGCTTCTAGAGGAAAATGTGAATTCTTTAGGGTTTTGAAAGATAACTTTATATCAACAGAGGGCATATAGCATCAGGGTGGGTATAGGTAAAGTTAATAATGTTAGTCTTAAATATAGATTGTCAGGAATGGGCATATCAGCTATCTAGCCAAAGATAGGGAACCAGTTAAAACTGAGGGGTTAAAGTGTTTTTATACAAATGTACAGTCTTAGGAATAAGAAAAATGAATTATTTAGTTATATGATAAGTGAAAATCTGGATATAGTCTGCATCAGTGAGACTTGGATTAGTGAGGCAGCATTTGGTGACACTATTGCAGAGTATGAGTTTAATAGTTATACAATGTATATTTATCAGAGAATGGATAGGCAGGGGGGTGGTTTGGTCTTATACATTAAGGATGACTTCAGTTCAGAATGATAGTATTAAATTAGACAGTAGGATAGAATCAATTTGGGTTGATATGTGTGTTTTGGGCAAAGAGTATATTCAGTTAGATGCATTTTACGGACTTCCAAACCAAATGCAGAAAGTTTATGACCGTATGGTTCAAGAAATAAATAAAGGTTGTAGTGCTAGAACATTAATTATGGGAGATTTCAACCTGCCTCATATAGATGGGCCTTTTAGAAGGAAATAATAGGGAAGGTAACTGCTTTATTGACTGCTATAATGTAATTTGTAGACAAACCAACTGGGGATTGAGCAATCTTACTAAGATCTGGTTCTTTCCAATGATCATGAACTTATTAGGGAACTCGCAGTAGGAGAGTCATTAGGAGGAAATAGTGACCATTGGATCATACATTTTAAGATAGAATTAAATAGGGATCTGTTCAACAATGACTATAGTAAATTTAAGGTGGTGTTTAGGCTCAGTAAAGTGCGATAATGAGTTTGCCAATAAAAATGCTATTGAAATATGGTCTAGATTCAAAGAAATTTTAGAGGATGTATAATGTAGGTGTATTTCTTTCAGAACTGTTAGGAATAACAAGATTAGGAAACCTTTGTGGTGGAATAGGGAAATAGCTAAAATGATCAAAAATAAAAAAAAGGGCATTCAGGGAATTTAAAGGCAATGATAGTATTTTGGACTTGGATAATTATAGGCAGTTAAGAAATAGGCTCAATAGTTTCATTAGGAAGAGCAAAAGGCATAGTGAAATAAATCTAGCTTGAAATAACAATAAAGATCAAAAGAAATTCATTAATTTTTATAAATATATAATACTAAAAAACATGATAGGATTGGCCCAATAGAACATGATAGGATGCTTGAAAAAGATCACGATATTGTTGGTATTTTTAATAATTATTTTAGCCCTGTGTTTACTGAAGAAAATTAAAATAACTTTGCCTGAATTTACAGGATTTAAAGAATTAAAATCATTCTTGATCATATAAGGAAGGATGATGATAGGCAAGTGATATATACATTGAAGTCAAATAAAACTGCTGGACCTGATCATATATTTGCTTGGATTCTCAGAGAAGGAGAAGAAAGGTTATCTGAGGCACTAAGTATTTTGTTTGCTAGGTCAATTAATTATGCAGAAGTAGCAGATGAATGGAAAAAAGATGATGTAGGACCCATTTACAAAAAGGGTAATAAGGAGGAGGTAGGCCTGTTAGTTTAACATTTGTAGGAAACATACTAGAAAGAATTATAAAGAATAATAATCAAGTTCATTTGGAGAATTTTAATCTTATTTTAAGTTCACAATATGGATTTAGATCGGGAAAGTCTTGTTTGTCTAATCCCTCAGACTTTTTAGTTTGTAACTGATCAGGTAAATAATGAAAATGATGTAATATTATTTATTTGGATTTTAGTAAAGCATTTGATAAGGTTCCACATAGGAGACTTCTATATAAATTAAGAGCTCATGGGATATTGGGGTTGGTTATAAATTGGGTAAAAAAGTGGTTAGAAGACAAAGAACAGAGTAATTCTAAATGGTCATGAATCTCGGTAGCAGAAAGTGAAAAGTGTGGTACCACAGGGATCAGTTTTAGGTCTATTACTCTTTATTTTATATCTAAATAATTTGGAAAAAGAAGTACGGTAGGTTGTAAAATTTCTAAATTTACAAATTACGATATCGCAAATAACGAGATCCATTTTCAATGTAAAATGGCTAATTGGTTCAGTTCCTAAAGCTGAAGGATGGCAGTGTAAAATATCCTTAAAATGCCAAAAAAGTTTTATTTTAATAAAATAAACCTAAAAATAGTAAACAATGATTCGCATCAAACACTAATAAAAACCAATAATGTTACTGTAATATTACATAATGATATTTTATGTAAATAAAACTTTTTACTGTATGTAATATAAAGCAATAATATTTTATAAACAACTAAATAACACACTAAATATAGTACACTGGCATTGAAGAGCACAAAATGAGACAACCTCACTCAATGAAAGACACGGCACAACTGAGCCTTCGTCAACCTGCATGGGCAGCATTGCAGATGCTATGTGACAAAATCATGAATTTGTGGAGTCAGTCACGAAGTTACCAAAACATGGTAGTAAAGTGGGTCATCATGAATTTGCAAAATCACGAACAGAGAGCCTCATGAACAATGAGGGCCCACTGTATATTACATCTGTGTTTTGTCCTTGACACAGTGTTCCCAATATTTTCTCCTGGTGGTCTAATAGCTGTGATAGGCATGATCTTCCAGCCATGAAACCATCATGATGTTTAGCCAATCAGCCCACCCTGATTGAGCAAGCTGGCAGCACGCAGGTAACTGATCACTCTCTCCAGAGTGGACCAGAGGTTCAGTGCACTAGTAGTGATGTGTTCTATATTGTGCTAGAGTGGTACAGTCTGTCATAATGTGTTCAATTGTTTGTGGTGTGTCCTGGCACAGGTGGCAGGTGTTGTCTGTGGAGTTATCTAGTCTGTGTTTATATGTCTGTAAGTTGGGGTGATGTCCACATCAGAATCATGCTAAGTTAACTCAATCCGATCTGCTCAGGCTGATCTCTGACTTGTTAATGGGTGGTGGCTTCACACCTAGGACTGCATTCAGACTGAGTCATGTCAGTGCTTTGTGGGTTAAGTGTGTGTGTGTGTGTGTGTGTGTGTGTTTTTTTTGTACTGTGTGATGTCTGTTGAGTGTGGTATGGAATGGAGTATTTGGTTATAATGTGTGTGTGGTGTTACCTTAATGGTGTGAGGTGTCAGTGTATGATTGTACATGTAGTGGCAAGGATGTTGTGGGTTAGTTGTCACTGCTGCCATGAATTGTGTTCCCCTCATGTCTAAATGTTCCCTAACTTTCAGTATTTTTGTTTCTGTGTGCAGGTGTTTATTTGTGTTGTTTGAGTGCATCCTGTAATGATAGTTTACACAGTGTGTTGTTTTGTATTGTCCGTAAGGTCTTTGTGTGTGTGTTTGAGATAATGGGTGCCCAGCATGGGCTAGCATAGTCCATAACTGAGTGAATATATTGTTTGTGTTTGAGTGATGTTTCCTGCTGGTGTCGAAAGTTTGTGCCTGTTAGTACCCTAAGTGTGTTTAGTCTTGATGTACATTTGTTTTTAATGTCCTGAATGTGGTTTGCAAAAGATAATGATGTGTTGTATGTGGGTGGATGTTAGTGTGATGTCATCTGCATATGATAAGGTAAGCTTATTATCTATGGGTGTTGGAATGTCATGCATGTATAAGTTGAACAGTGTTGGTGAGAGAACAGAGCCTTCAGGGACCCTGTTCAGAAAAAACTTGTTTTTGGATGACCTGCCATTAAATGTGACATGTGAGTATCTTCCTGAAAGATAGTTGCTCACCGACCTTTTGGTGTTATTGTGCATGTTTGTGTTGAGTATTTTGTTTATAAGAGGGAAGCGTGGGATAGCATCAAATGCTTTACTAGTCTATTGTTGCTAATAGTGTACTTTGAGCTGGTTGTCTGGAGTTGATGCCATCCATGATGTGCTGCGTGAGGTTAGTGAGTAATGTCATGGTTGAGTGGTGAGGTCTGAATCCATGTTGAGTAGGTGATAGTGGTGTGTGTGGGTTGGTGATTTGTAAGATTAGTCTTTGTTACTTTGGAAGGTGTGAATAGTGAAGTAATGGGCATGACTCCAGATTTGAAAAAATTTACTGGAGCACAGCTCTGAATTTACTTTTTTTCCCCTTACACCACTAGATAGGTTAATGATAGTAAACTCTTGAATTGACGACATACCAATTACAAATTGTTTTAGCTAAACATAATAATACAATAATGTACAGTTTATAACTCACCTTAAGTTTATTTATTCATTGCAGCAGCAACAGTGGACGATGTTAGACCTTGCATGTAGGCATTTGTTGTGAATTTACCACCATGTATGCTTGGCCACTGATCAATGGCTTTCTGTGTGATCATTACAGCAGATCTAGTGCCTGGAGCTGGACCCTCCTTCACAATTCTGCACAGCTTAGTCAAATGAGATGGCTTAATGGATCCTTTGTGTTCAACAATGTAACCAAGAATGGAGAATGTCCCTTCAGCTGGTGCTTCACTCCAGGCAGTTGATCCATCTTTATCAAAATGCTTTAATCTCTCTGTGATTCCTTTCCACAGCTGTTCTATATATTCTGTCAGCCAATTTATCACTGAGTCTTTTGTAAAACTACTTTCAGATCTGGTTCTGGATGGTCTAGCAACTTCAGCAACCTGGTAGTAATCAGAATGTTTCTTGATGTATTTGTAAAGTTCATTTAGGATGTAATCCTCAGCTGTTAGTTCCTTTTGCTGCCCTGTGGTATCGTGCTTAAATTCAGAAACTACATCATTTGCATTTCCTCCATTAGCTAATTTGGAAATTGTTTCCATCACTCTTAACATAACAGTTTTCCCTCCTTCTTTATAAAATATATATTCTACAAATTCTGCACTAACTGGTTTTTTGAGCTACTTGCAACATAATCTTTGTTACATAGGAAATCAATACATAGAACTTGGCACTAATTTCCTTCTCTTGTGGATGATCAAAAAACACACAATTTTCCACAAATCTGTCAAATTGATCAAATTTGTAATTAACCATGCGAGTATCAGATTTGAGTTTTGGTCTCTTAAAACCAATGATATTGTCAAGAACCATATTGGTATAGTCAAGGCCTGATCTCAGATTTGAAGTGTGATTCTGAATAAAGTCTAAAAGCTCACTTAGTTTACAAATTTTCTTCAATGCATCAACGTGGGCTCTGTTCACAAGATGCATTAAGTCCCATCGAAATTTGAAATTTTCTCCAAACAACTTTTTCATTTTGTTTTTAAATGGCTCGTTGTCCTTACAAAAAGCCCCATCTCCAACCATTCCAGATACCTTGGATTTAATTGCTTCTTCAGATAGTTTCAAGTGATTAGGAGACTTCAACACATCAAAATTTTCATTGGCCAAATAAACTCCTGATTTGCTGCGTACTAAATTTATCCCAGCAAGTTTTACAGTCTTATCTTCTTCACTCATAACTAATACAACTAGCATGCTTAATCCCAAAGTTGTTCCAATGTCAGCTGTTATTGTTACTGAAGTTTGTTCTAAGAACCACTTTACAGTTTGTTCTTTAAGTTGATTATCTAATAGCTCACAAATTGTCTCGCACGCATGTGTGCTATGATTCAAATTTCCAACCTCACAACCTGACCTATGTAATACAGCTAGAAGTACTGGATATAGAGCCCATGCAGTGTTTGTTTTCATTATGTAGTATAAGATGTTGCCACATAAGTCTTCTATGCATTTAGTAGTGTTCTGAGATGTTTTCATCACTTCATAAACAGCAGCTCTTTGATGATGCTGAAGTTTAATTAAATGTCTCTTCAGGTGGGTTTTCAGATTTCTAAACCATCTCTCTTGATTTTCTCCTTGTTTGCATACATAGGTTAAATCTTTAACATTGAAGTAACCTTTTATGTTAGAATGTTTGTCTGAAGCACATGCTTTGGCGTCCGTGCAAGCTATGCAATATAATGTAAACATTTTATCATCAGAAGCATCATCAATATCTTCTTGATTATCATCATCATCATCCTCAACAGCTATATCTACATCAGGAATATTAGTGTCACTATTTGCAATGTTTTCCATTATATCACTTGGTACTGAAAATGAATCATCAGCATGCCCTAGATCCTTCTTTTCCACCAATTTGAATGTAGATTTGATCAAATCATTGTTCAGGATTTCTTGTATTGATTTACACTTGCTTAAATGGGCTATGGAAATGTCAAATTTGTTGCTTTTTGCTTTATTAGATTTGGATGCAACACTTGAACTTGAAGGCATATTTTGACTCTTCTCTTTATTAACCACAACAGCTTGGTGAGTTTCTTTTGTAGGCGCAAAATTGCATTCAATGTCTTCTGGATTTGGGAATTTTCAAATTCCTCTAAAGCAGTTTTGTTAGTCTGATGCGCAGATTCCTCACTTACGTTTTGTTTCTTAGGTGGAGGAGAAGCACTTTCTTCAGTCTGTGAAACATCTAGTGAAAAAGTTTCATTTTCTAGATTAGCAGTTGATGAAGTTGGTTCATTTTTCTGAGGTCTAGCACTAGCACATTTTGTGAACAAACTAAATGACTGCTTTGCCGTATCTCTTTGCTGCACTTCATCCTGGTATTTCTTTACTGCAATATCTAAGCTGTGGGCCCAAACTCTGGGACCTCTTGTATTGTAACAAATATTTTTTTTGGAATTAAAATGTTTGTCCCAGTTTTGCTTCTTTGAATATTTGTTCTTGCATTGACCACAAAAGTAACCCCTTTTAACACCCTCACTTTTCTCTCCAACTTCATCAATATTAGGATCCATTATTGATTACACTGCCCAACACCAATTTTGCTGATTTAATTCTAACACCTGTTTTTAGGTAACTTTGATGTGCTGATTTAAAAAATCACCTTAGTTTTTGCCTATCACATCAGGTTTTTGAGCAATCAAATACGGATATTTTGGAGATATCTCATTTTGGCAGGGTTATGCCCAATTTTTTTTCTTTTCAAAAAATAAGTTTTTACATACTCAGAATCAGCATGGAAAAGTAAACAATTGTGCAGGGAGTGAACTTTAATATACAATGGTAATATTGACACAAAGTGATTAAAAGTGTTTAAATAAGCAAAAAATGAATCCATATTAAAGCAAGCACAGGACCAGTTTTCTTAACATTGTCTTTTTCTTGTTTTCTTACTTTTCAGTGCTGATAAATTTTCTCTTATAGGACTTCCTAGAATGAGAGATGTCAAGACAATCTCTTTGCAGGCTCCAGCAGTAGTCAGCCATCATATGGGTATCCCATCTTCCTTGGTATCGTTCTTCCATCACTTTGATATCTTGGTGGAACCTTTCACCTTGCTCTTCACTAACATCACCAAGATTTTCTGGAAATTTATCCAGATGACTGTTGAGATAGTGAACTTTAATGCTCATGTTGCAACCCAACTGCTGAAAGTTTACAAGTAAATCCTTTACAAGATCTTTATAATTTTCAGACTTTTTGGATCATGAGGTCACGCTCACACCTGGGGAAATCACAGATACCCAAGATTTTAATATGTTGTACATGACCTTTAGATTTAATGCACAGATTTGCGTATTCCACAGATAAAATTTTAACAGCAAAACAGCTGTTAACAGGTCTCAAAAATCATCAATTTTGATAAGCACCTTTCATGGATCACCCAAAATAGGCATATTTCATTGCACGAAAACCTGATGTGATGGACAAAATCTAAGGTGATTTTTTAAATCAGCACATCAATATTATCCAGAAACAGGTCTTAGAATTAAATCAGCAGCAAATAAATTTTTTTTTGTTGGGCAGTGTTATTGACAACCTGAAAAAATACAAAATAAGTAAAAGTTAGTAAATATAGTATGGTAAAAGTGAGTAAAAGTAAGTAAATATAGTACAATGAAAGTAAGTAAAAGTAAGTGCTTTAAACTTAGTAAAAGTAAGGAAGAGTAAGTAAAAGTAGGTAAGTTAAAGTAAGTTTAAACTTAACTAAACTTTTCAATTCTAGAGTCATGGTGGATTACTTAAAACCGCACAAGTAATTATCTGGCCAATTTATCAAACCTGGCCAAGATCAATGGAACATAGTCCAATCCTGATAATTTTATATTAAAAAAATATACGTTTTAATAAAATTTTAATTATCAAAACATTGAAGCTTAACAAAAAATAAAAATAATTGTTAAATATGGAATTACCAACTAAACTTAAAATAACTAAATTTGTAATTTAAAAAAATTGGTTTGTACAAGAACGTATACGCAAAAAAATTGCATAACGTCTAGCGGATGAACAAAACCCAAACCCAAATTTACTTTTTCTCATGGTCAAATTTACTGGAGCAATGCTCCCAAGATCCCAGGAATCTGGAGTCATGGTAATGGGTCTATAGGAAGCTGGTTCTGTTGGAGTTTTGTTTGGTTTGAGTAGTGTAATAATTTTACTTTGTTTCCATATGTCAGGAATAATACAGTGTTGGTATGAATATGTGCTGATATTTGTTAGAGCTAGTATTCCCTGTGGGCCCAAGTGTTTAAGGTGTATGTTAGATATATTGTCTGGTCCAGTAGCCTTCAAATTCTTAGTTTTTTGATGATCTTGGTGGTCTGGTCTGTATTGAAGGGTGTTATGGTCATGTTGAGCCTGTAGGTTTTCTTGTGTCTGGCTGTTTGTCTATCTGCGTGTTTCTGGTTCTTGTCTGTTTAAGTGACTTATCTTTGCGTAGTGATTAACTAGAATGTTAGGTTGTGACAACCTAACATTCCAGTTAATCACTACGCAAAGATAAGTCACTTAAACAGAGACAAGAACCAGAAACACGCAGATAGACAAACAGCCAGAGACAAGAACCAGAAACACGCAGATAGACAAACAGCCAGACACAAGAAAACCTACAGGCTCAACATGACCATAATACCCTTCAATACAGACCAGACCACCAAGATCATCAAAAAACTAAGAATTTGAAGGCTACTGGACCAGACAATATATCTAACATACACCTTAAACACTTGGGCCCACAGGGAATACTAGCTCTAACAAATATCAGCACATATTCATACCAACACTGTATTATTCCTGACATATGGAAACAAAGTAAAATTATTACACTACTCAAACCAAACAAAACTCCAACAGAACCAGCTTCCTATAGACCCATTACCATGACTCCAGATTCCTGGGATCTTGGGAGCATTGCTCCAGTAAATTTGACCATGAGAAAAAGTAAATTTGGGTTTGGGTTTTGTTCATCCGCTAGATGTTATGCAATTTTTTTGCGTATACGTTCTTGTACAAACCAATTTTTTTAAATTACAAATTTAGTTATTTTAAGTTTAGTTGGTAATTCCATATTTAACAATTATTTTTATTTTTTGTTAAGCTTCAATGTTTTGATAATTAAAATTTTATTAAAACATATATTTTTTTAATATAAAATTATCAGGATTGGACTATGTTCCATTGATCTTGGCCAGGTTTGATAAATTGGCCAGATAATTACTTGTGCGGTTTTAAGTAATCCACCATGACTCTAGAATTGAAAAGTTTAGTTAAGTTTAAACTTACTTTTACTTACTTTAACTTACCTACTTTTACTTACTCTTCCCTACTTTTACTAAGTTTAAAGCACTTACTTTTACTTACTTTCATTGTACTATATTTACTTACTTTTACTCACTTTTACCATACTATATTTACTAACTTTTACTTATTTTGTATTTTTTCAGGTAGTCAATAATCAATAATGGATCCTAATATTGATGAAGTTGGAGAGAAAAGTGAGGGTGTTAAAAGGGGTTACTTTTGTGGTCAATGCAAGGACAAATATTCAAAGAAGCAAAACTGGGAGGAACATTTTAATTCCAAAAAAATATTTGTTACAATACAAGAGGTCCCAGAGTTTGGGCCCACAGCTTAGATATTGCAGTAAAGAAATACCAGGATGAAGTGCAGCAAAGAGATACGGCAAAGCAGTCATTTAGTTTGTTCACAAAATGTGCTAGTGCTAGACCTCAGAAAAATGAACCAACTTCATCAACTGCTAATCTAGAAAATGAAACTTTTTCACTAGATGTTTCACAGACTGAAGAAAGTGCTTCTCCTCCACCTAAGAAACAAAACGTAAGTGAGGAATCTGCGCATCAGACTAACAAAACTGCTTTAGAGGAATTTGAAAATTCCCAAATCCAGAAGACATTGAATGCAATTTTGCGCCTAACAAAAGAAACTCACCAAGCTGTTGTGGTTAATAAAGAGAAGAGTCAAAATATGCCTTCAAGTTCAAGTGTTTCATCCAAATCTAATAAAGCAAAAAGCAACAAATTTGACATTTCCATAGCCCATTTAAGCAAGTGTAAATCAATACAAGAAATCCTGAACAATGATTTGATCAAATCTACATTCAAATTGGTGGAAAAGAAGGATCTAGGGCATGCTGATGATTCATTTTCAGTACCAAGTGATATAATGGAAAACATTGCAAATAGTGACACTAATATGCCTGATGTAGATATAGCTGTTGAGGATGATGATGATGATGATGATGATGATGATGATAATCAAGAAGATATTGATGATGCTTCTGATGATAAAATGTTTACATTATATTGCATAGCTTGCACAGACCCCAAAGCATGTGCTTCAGACAAACATTCTAACATAAAAGGTTACTTCAATGTTAAGATTTAACCTATGTATGCAAACAAGGAGAAAATCAAGAGAGATGGTTTAGAAATCTGAAAACCCACCTGAAGAGACATTTAATTAAACTTCAGCATCATCAAAGAGCTGCTGTTTATGAAGTGATGAAAACATCTTCTCGGAACACTACTAAACGCATAGAAGACTTATGTGGCAACATCTTATACTACATAATGAAAACAAACACTGCATGGGCTCTATATCCAGTACTTCTAGCTGTATTGCATAGGTCAGGTTGTGAGGTTGGAAATTTGAATCATAGCACACATGCGTGCGAGACAATTTGTGAGCTATTAGATAATCAACTTAAAGAACAAACTGTAAAGTGGTTCTTAGAACAAACTTCAGTAACAATAACAGCTGACATTGGAACAATTTTGGGATTAAGCATGCTAGTTGTATTAGTTATGAGTGAAGAAGATAAGACTGTAAAACTTGCTGGGATAAATTTAGTACGCAGCAAATCAGGAGTTTATTTGGCCAATGAAATTTTTGATGTGTTGGTCTAATCACTTGAAACTATCTGAAGAAGCAATTAAATCCAAGGTATCTGGAATGGTTGGAGATGGGGCTTTTTGTAAGGACAATGAGCCATTTAAAAACGAAATGAAAAAGTTGTTTGGAGAAAATTTCAAATTTCGATGGGACTTAATGCATCTTGTGAACAGAGCCCACGTTGATGCATTGAAGAAAATTTGTAAACTAAGTGAGCTTTTAGACTATTCAGAATCACACTTCAAATCTGAGATCAGGCCTTGACTATACCAATATGGTTCTTGACAATGTCATTGGTTTTAAGAGACCAAAACTCAAATCTGATACTCGCATGGTTAATTACGAATTTGATCAATTTGACAGATTTGTGGAAAATTGTTTTTTTTTTGATCATCCACAAGAGAGAGAAATTAGTGCCAAGTTCTATGTATTGATTTCCTATGTAACAAAGATTATGTTGCAAGTAGCTCAAAAAACCACAGTTAGTGCAGAATTTGTAGAAAATATTTTATAAAGGAGGGAAAACTGTTATGTTAAGAGTGATGGAAACAATTTCCAAATTAGCTAATGGAGGAAATGCAAATGATGTAGTTTCTGAATTTAAGCACGATACCACAGGGCAGCAAAAGGAACTAACAGCTGAGGATTACATCCTAAATGAAGTTTACAAATTCATCAAGAAACGTTCTGATTACTACCAGGTTGCTGAAGTTGCTAGACCATCCAGAACCAGATCTGAAAGTAGTTTTACAAAAGAGAGTGATAAATTGGCTGACAGAATATATAGAACAGCTGTGGAAAGGAATCACAGAGAGATTAAAGCATTTTGATAAAGATGGATCAACTTCCTGGAGTGAAGCACCAGCTGAAGGGACATTCTCCATTCTTGGTTACATTGTTGAACACAAAGGATCCATTAAGCCATCTCATTTGACTAAGCTGTGCAGAATTGTGAAGGAGGGTCCAGCTCCAGGCACTAGATCTGCTGTAATGATCACACAGAAAGCCATTGATCAGTGGCCAAGCATACATGGCGGTAAATTCACAACAAATGCCTACATGCAAGGTCTAACATCGTCCACTGTTGCTGCTGCAATGAATAAATAAACTTAAGGTGAGTTATAAACTGTACATTATTGTATTATTATGTTTAGCTAAAACAATTTGTAATTGGTATGTCGTCAATTCAAGAGTTTACTATCATTAACCTATCTAGTGGTGTAAGGGGAAAAAAAGTAAATTCAGAGCTGTGCTCCAGTAAATTTTTTCAAATCTGGAGTCATGAGCTTGTGTATATGTTGGAATATTATTTTGGCTGTGACAGCCACATGTGAGGTGTGAATGCTGCTGTTAGAGTGGGTAATGCTGTTTATAGTCTTGTTATAGCCTGGATGTATCTGTGGAGTGGTTTAGTGTTATGAATTCCCTAAATGTTTGTTGTTTATTTCTGTGTTGAGCTGTTGTATCTGCTGTTTTATGGCTTCTGTGTGTGTGTGTGTGTTAAGTTTGATGTTGTTACGTTGCCTTATGAGGTAGGCTATTTCTCTAGTATAATTTGGGTTGTATTTCCTAATGTTGCCTTTGGGTATGTATTTGTGTACATTATTGATGATCTGATTAAATGTCTTTAGTGTTGTATTGATGTTTATGATGGGTGTGCTGTTTAATGTGGTGAATTGTTCCTCAATCTGTATTTTGAACTGTTCCCAATCAGTTTTCTTGTAATTTCTATTGATTTGAGTGGTATAAGTTCTTTTCTTGTTGGTAGTAGGTAGTTTTGCCTCTAATTATACGTTCAAAGCACTTTATAAGGTGTGAGGTGAGAGCTACTGGCTGATAATTCTTGGGCATTGCTATGTTACCACTTTTGAATAAGGTGGCAATGTTTGCATTCTTAATGGAAGTGGAATTTGTCCTGTGTCAAGTGGTTTCATCCATAGTAAGTATAGTGGTTTGGCAATACTCTTGCCACATTTCTTGAGAAACGTGGCAGTCCATGTGTCTGACCCTGGTGCTGAATTGTCTTGCATCTGTGATGAAGCCTTAATTACATCTCTGTCTAAGAACTCTAAGTCCATTAATAGGTTTGTGTCAGAATTTGTAGTGGCTGATTTGTATCAATATTGAAAAACTTGTCTAGGTTTTCTACTTTCATCTTGGAATTAGGGGTGCTAAACACTGAGTTAAATTGTTCCTTAAGCAATTCGCTCATCTTTTTTTGGAGTCATTTGTGTGTGTGGCCTCTCCATCTATCAACAGACCAATACTCTCTCTACACTTTATTTTTCTTTTCACAAACATGTAGAAGTATTTTGGGTTATTTTTTGTTTTCTGCTTCCTTGTTTGTCTTGTGTATGAATGTTTGCTTTAGGTCCATTTCTATTTCACCAAGTTTCCTCTAGTTTGAGTCTCCTTGCATCTGTGGGGATGTTTTACGGTTTGCTGCTTCTGTTTAAATCAGGGGTGGGGAACCTGCGGCCTTTTGGGGTACTAGTTGTGGCCTTCTGCCTACTTGACATTCAGAATTCATACCGTACGATAATGGACAGCAACTGATACCCTTTTAGGGCTTTAGGCTATTTCATTAGATCATGGTTTCAGCTTCACTGCTTCTTACACATACAAGCCTTCTTTATGGCTTGAACAATAGGAAATATGGCAATGCTGCCAGTTGAAACTGGCAGTCACAAAAAAGTCATTAAATGGTTTATCACTTTTTCACTTAATATTAACATCATTTCACTTAATATTAGTTCTATTGTCAATTATCCCCCCCCCCCCCGAATGCACTTGCTGAATTTTTTTATTTATTATAAAAACCCTCGCGTATTATCGTTTGATTTAAAATTAGTAAATATGTAGATTGTAGACTAAAATATGACATTTTGTTGTACTGTATATGCTAAATACTCAGCATGCGGCCTAATAGGGTCTTGGTTAAATGAAATGCGGCCTTCCAATGAAAAAAGGTTCCCCACCCTTGGTTTAAATAGTGTTCTGATTTTTCTTTTGAGCTTGCTATGTTTTCTTTTTTGTCTCTGGAACATGCTTCAGTAATACTGGTTTGGTTTCAGTCTCCATTATACCTAGTACTGTATTTGTTTTGTAGTTGTCTTGTGAAGTAGCAATTCCCAATTTCCTTTAAATCTTTATTTACACTTTCCCAATCTACTTTGAGGTTATGTTTAAACCTTCAAATATTCTTTCTGCCTCTCTGGGATACATTTTCGCACCTCTGGGTGCTAACTTCAGTTGTATATTGATTAGGTTATGGTCTATGGTTGGAGAAATTTCTGTGTGTTACCTTTTTATTTATTATTATTATCTGTTATTTGTCAAAATTAAATCTAAAATATTCTCTTTTCTAGTGGCTTCACAGATTTCCTGAGTTAAGGGCATAATGTTCCATTATATCTAATAGCATCATTGCTTGGATTCTATTATCTTTTATCTTTTGTAATGTTGTCATGAAACTTCTCAACATATATGACTTCATTTTTCTTCCATGATATGAATGGGAAATTCCGCAAATTAGAATATTTGTTGCTGAAGTTTCAAGTGATTTTAACATGTTTTCTATTTCATTTGTAGCAAATTGAAATTCACTGTTTGTGGTGTTTGGTGATCTGTAGACATCCATAATGGTTAGGTTCAGTTCTTTTACCCCTAAAATAATAATTTTGACTGTGCTGTTTGATTTGTTTACCTTCACCTTGCATGTGTCTGTGCTTCTCATGTAGATACAACACCCTCCCCCTCGTCTAGCCACTCAATCTGCTCTGTATACAGGGTGTCTGAGAATTATCTGTACAATTTTTGGCTGTTATTAAAAGTCAACCATGAAGTGTAGAAATTCCAGTGTTGTCCCATTTTACAGAGAATCTCATTAAGTTTTTTCTGATAACAAGTTTTGACAAGTTTTATAGAAATTCCAGTGTGTCCGAACATTATCTGTACAATTTCATCTTTTAATAAAATTCTTGATAACACACGTAAAATTCTTAAACAAGATTATTTAGAATCTGTATTTTCAAAAGTTTCTTTTATTAAAGTAATGTTGTTACAAACATTCGATATGTGCACCATTAGTGATTCGCAAAACATCCAATCGATACTCCAAATGTTGCCATGTACGCTGCAGCATATCCACATCAATTCGCTCAATAGCAGCTGTGATTCTTGCTTTTAAATCATCAATGTCTGTCACCCGCGTACATTTCTAAAAAATTTATCAAAACGTGGTATCAGAAAAAACTTAATGAGATTCTCTGTAAAATGGGACAACACTGGAATTTCTACACTTCATGGTTGACTTTTAATAACAGCCAAAAATTGTACAGATAATTCTCGGACACCCGGTATGTTGTAGTCCAGCAATGCTATTTCGATATTATTGATGTAGTCTTCACAGCTTTTTTCGCATTTATGTAAGTGTGTTTCCATTGGGCATATGATAGCTATGCTGGTTTCCATAGCTAAATTTTGCAAGTACAGGGTGTACATAAAGTCAGGATCTATTTTTGTGAAGCACTTGGAAATTATATGGGATTTTATCATAAAATGATAAAGTGGTAACATTTATTAAATTATTAAATAATTAAGAGTAGGATTCGATGTGATGCCCATCAGTATCCCTGCACAGCTCAAATTGTTCCACAGCATTTCTAAACACATTCTGCAGCATTTGCGGGGTTATGTTATCTGCAGCAGTTTGTATACGTGTACGTAAGCTTTCAAGACTCGTAATCTTCGTCTGATAGATGTGCGATTTGATAAGCCCCATGCAAAGAAATCTAAAGGGGTTAAATCTGGTGATCTCGCTGGCCAAGGTCTGTTGCTTCCGCGTCCAATCCAGCGATTTGGAAAACGTCCATTTAGATAATCCTGAACAATTTTGGCATAGTGACTAGGAGCACCATCATGTTGATAGACGACGGTACTAACAATCCTATCCCCATTGTCTATCACATTTCATAACTAAAGTTTTCATTAGTTCTTCCAAACTGGATGATTTTGCATTTTGAGCATTGAATTCCATCCGCTGTTTACTGAACCAGGCCACTAATCTATCAAAATCTTTTTGTAACATTTTAATTCTCAAAAACACCAGTCTCCACAAAACTTAATGTTTACCATAAATTTTGATACAGAAGAGGTATATGCATAGCCCCTCATCCCATTAAAATATGAATTGGCACAAATTTTCAAGTGGGGTTGGGTGAGGATTTTCCTATGACACGTGCATACTGATGTGTTGGTTGAGAATTCTAACGAGTTACTTGATTTCAACATGTAAAGTGGAAGGTTGAATTAAAACTTAAGTTTTGACAAATTAATGAGAGAAGTTTCTTTCAAAAATATGTTAACACGAGACTGAAATATAATGCATGAAAATTTCACAATTTGGAAAATGGCAATTTTGCTAAAAATGGGAATGTCATGCAAGAGTCTGATATTAGCTTAACTATTAACACATTCACCACCACCACTTTTTAAGAATGTAACCAGCCACCAGCCCACCACCTCATTTAGGCAAGTTTTTACCCAACAACAAAGTCTCTCCAAAAATTTAAGACTAAAGATATTTCTAAACAAAATATACCAAAATAAAGCTTCTAAGGTATACATTCAAGATGAAATTTCTTATTATTGGCAGTGAATGTATTAACACTCACATTCCAATGATGCAAATTGTGTCAAATTTTTTTTTAGTAAATGTTTCAATGGCACACATTGTATCATTTGGTAAAAAAAAAATCTCTTAAAGTCGTCATGTTTTAACACAATTTCTGTCATTTCAAGATCAACTTATATTTTGGATGTGTATTTACATATGACAATAAAGAGGTGGAGACTCGGTGTTTATTTAGATATTGTAGGGGGAAGATGTGTTGCTCATATGATTTTTAGGTTTAGCAGCTGCATTTGGCATGTTCTATTCTTTTAGTATTAGTGTTAAATAGTTTTACAATCCATTTTGCATATTTTATTCACTTATTGTGTTATGATTAAATTTTTTTTATTCAGTTTTTCTCATATTTTTAGTATATGAAAAAATGGTCCATAAAAAAAATTGCAAAATTCCTCCACACCAATATCAAGAAATGTTAGAACCAGGGCTGTGGAGTCGGCGATAAAATTTGCCAACTCCAAAAATTTTAACATTCCGACTCCAGAAATCTGACTTGCATAATTCCGACTCCAGAAATCTGACTTGCATAATTCCGACTCCGATGGAATGTTAAGGCCAAATTGATTACGATTAGCTTTATTAGGCCAATGGAGATTCATAAACAAGGCATTTTGTCACCACCACATGACTCATCACGTTACTTAGTGGCTATAACTATGCCATAATGCCTTTTTTTCTCTTTATTCAAAAATTACAATAAATCCCAAAATACAAACTGATTGAAGCTTAAACAAAATAAGATTATTATTGGTTTAGCAAATTAATAAGATGTTTTTGTATTATTATAAACATCCGTAACAAAATGTACTAACCTAAACTGAATTTGTTCTTAAAAAAAGGATCGCTTCTATTAATCTTCTTTCAGTGATGCTTATCAAAATTATTAAATTGAAATCTAAAAATCTGAAAAAGATTTAGGGTTGCTAGTACAAATTTTTAAATTTCCTTATTAATTATGTTAATTAATTATAAGCAACTATATTTATATATTATTTATATTTATATATTTATATATTATACAGGGTGTACATAAAGTGAGGATCTATTTTTGTGAAATAATTATTTTTTTCTATTTTTCTTTTCAGAAGCCCTTAGAATGAATACAGAAGAGCGTGTGGCAATAGTAATTTGGTGAATCGCGGGAAAGAAATACAATGACATCAGAGAGATGTTTAGAAGGAGATTTCATAAGCCGGGGCCAATAGACAAGACAATACAAAAATTGGTGAACAAATTTAAACGAATGGGATCTGTAAATGATGAAGCAAGATCAGGAACACCGTGAATGCAGTACGCGGAATTATCACTGAGGAGCTACGTACATCCATTCGTGCTGCATCACACAGACTCGGCCTCCCGACATCATCTGTGCACAAAATTCTGAAAGTTAATTTGCAGAAGAAAAGCTATCATTTGCAGGTTTTACATGATTTACATGAGGAAGATTTCCCTCGACGAAGTGCTGTGTGTGCTGATCTCGTAGAACAAATCTGGAGTGATAATTTAATGGTCAACATTCTCTTTAGTGATGAGGCCACTTTCCATACGTGTGGAAAAGTAAATCGCCATAACTGTTGAATTTGGGCAGATGAAAGACCGAATGATTTTCTCCAAAATTGAGAGAGAGACTCACCTAAAGTTAATGTCTGGATGGGTTTAACAAAATCTAAGGTTTATGGTCCTTTTTTCTTTGCTGAAGCTACAGTTACGGGGCTTATTTATCTGGACATGATGCAGCAATTCCTTGAACCTCAGCTGATTGGGGATAGGATTGTTAGTACCGTCGTCTATCAACATGATGGTGCTCCTTGTCACTATGCCAAAATTTTTCAGGATTATCTAAATGGACGTTTTCCAAATCGCTGGATCGGACGCGGAAGCAACAGACCTTGGCCAGTGAGATCACCAGATTTAACCCCTTTAGATTTCTTTGCATGGGGCTTTATCAAATCACACGTCTATCAGACAAAGATTACGAGTCTTGAAAACTTACGTACACGTATACAAACTGCTGCAGATAACATAACCCGGCAAATGCTCCAGAATGTGTTTAGAAATGCTGCGGAACGATTTGAGCTGTGCAGGGATACTGATGGGCATCATGTCGAATCCTACACTTAATTATTTAATAAATGTTACCACTTTATCATTTTATGATTGAATTCCATATAATTTCCAAGTGCTTCACAAAAATAGATCCTGACTTTATGTACACCCTGTATATTATTTATATATTTATATATTATATATTTATATATTATATATTTTATAATTTTATATATTATATATTATTTATATATATTATATTATATATATTAAAACACTAGGTTAAATCTATTTTATTCATAAAATTGAGCTAGGCCTAGCCCTAGGCTGCTATGGTTATAATTGAAGGATTTGCACCGACTCCATCCAACTATGCACTTCCAACTCCACAGCCCTGGTTAGAACAATTATCAGATGCATCAGATTTGGAATTCGATAGTGAGGATGAAAAAACTGATGATGAATTTGATGGCCAGTGTATGTTAGGTACGGTATTTCTATGGTTGACAGTGAAGTTAGGTCTAATACCAATGTGGAGAATGTACATAAGAAATTTTTTAAGAACATAAGAAATTTTTATAGTGGGCACACTAGGGGCCACTTCGGCCCATTGAGGTGGCTCCACTATGTAAAAACTGCCTGTACATTGGCAATAACCAATTTTTACAAAACTAATTAATTATCAATTTAACACTAGAACAGCGGAAATGTTTGCATACCCATAACAGCGAGAGGCGGTCAAATTGACCGCCACCTAATATTATTTTAAATTTACGTTTACATTTGTATTTATTGAAGGAAAATTATACTTTTTACAGGTATTTAATTTTATTTGAAGTAAATAAACGGTATTTATTTATAACCATATACGATAAAACCAATTACGCTTATAAATTAATAAAACTTTAGGGTTAACTTCGCAAAATAATAATCCTTTTTTCATCTTACTAATAAATCCTAGTTTTTATTTCTGTGCTTTTCTATGTTGAAGAACACTTCTTGCAAATGATTTTCTTGATTACGTGGCTTGTGCATGATCCACATACCTTTTTTTTACATTTGTGACAAATTTCACAAGTTTTATTTTGCTTGCAAATTCGCACTTGGCATTGTTTTCTTTTCCGGGACAATATCACATCTGTCTCTGCAGTGTCGTCTTCACTGATATCCTGCTCTGCGTCACTCTTTTTAAAACCCTGTCGTAATTGTAATGCTAGCTGCAGAAGAAAGTTGTGACGAGTAATGTTCTTACCAGTAACTTCCCTATAGAGAACAGCTGCATTGATTCCAGCGAGGTCCAACATATTATAGAAAACATGAATGGGCCACCTTCTTGAACCAGCTTTAGTGCTGTATTTGTGAGCCATCTGATCAACTATATCTACTCCATATTTTGTTGAATTGTAGTAAGTCATAGTTTCAGGGGTTCTTTTTGCATTATCTTCAACTTGAACACAGCTATGCACGCTGCTCAGAAGAATCACATTTTTATTTGGTTTGCATTGATAGACAGTTAGCGTTGCTTGGTCATTTTTCAAAACATGAGTGTTGAACCTTTTGTCTTGCAAATTCTTGATGGCAATTGGCACTTCTTTTCGGGCACGATTCATTGTCCCAACAAGGGTAGTATTTTTGTGTTGTAATTTACGACAAACTCACTGAAGTAAAAAAGTTGTCAGTCGTAATGTTTCTTCCTTTGCCAAGGTATGGTTCGACAAGTTGAAGAACTACATATTCTGAAAGCGGTTGGTTTGATGGGCGCTTTGCATCTTTACCAAGGTATGGGGAATCCGTTCAAGAAGTATTTTGACTTGGTATCAGCAGCTATCCAAAATTTTATACCAAATTTGTCTGGCTTAGTGGCAATGTACTGGGTAAAAGGGCACCTTGCTTTAGTGGGGAATAACTGTTCATCAACAGTTATATATTCGCTTGGTCTGTAGCAAGCAATGCAATTTTGGGTGAACCGATTCCAAACTTGAGATGTCAGTGCAAATTTGTCCTTTTCAGCCTTTCAGATCTGTTAGACTTCATGTCAAAACGGAGGTATCTCATAATTTCTCGAAAGCGATCTCGTGCCATTGTTTCACGAAAGAAAGGAGGTCCCCACTCTTTTGACCAGAGATCATCAGCAGGTTGCCCCTTGGCCAATATTCCTTGAGCAAACATGATGCCAATAGTAGCCATAATTTCTTCCAGTGACACAGTCCATGAAGTAGTTTTCAATCGTCTATGAGCTTCTGCTTGAGTACACTTTTGTATATGTTTCAAAATAAAATCATCAATTAGCAATCTAAAAGCACTCAAAAAATCATTTTCAGCAATTTGTCATTTGGCATAAACTGTGGGGCCAGGTTCTTCACGTACAATATTCTGTGATCGGGTTTTTCCCTCATTTCTGTTGCCTTGTTCAATAACCTCCCATTCTGTGCCATCCTTTGCCGTTAAAACTGAACCAACTTCAATCAAAGCAGGAGTTTCGCATCGCTTTTTTCTTCCCATAAAGCCTCCCATCTTTCCTGCAAGTAATAAAGCACAATGGTAAGTCGCTATTACAGGCCCGTAGCCAGACCGAATGAGTAGGAGGGGCAGAGAAATTGATAGGGGGGACAATGAAGGAATATATATATATATATATAAAGATATATATATATGGTTCTAATTCAATTTGGCAAACAGTGGTGAAAAGTGCCGAGTTTTTCCAGGGGGGGCAGAATGTTTTACAGGGGGGGCTTTGCCACCCCCCCCCTCCCGTGGCTACGGGCCTGTGCTATTATAATATTTATATATATAACCATAATGGTTCTACAATATGACATGAAATCATTGCTAATCATCATCAATAAACTTATGCACGAATTGCCATACTGAAACTGACAAAGATGTAAATATTTATTGTACTCACCCGCAACATGACCAGCATTGAACGTTTTATTAGCTGAATCAGTTTGTGCCTGGTCATCACTTTCTTCATTTGACTCAGATGATGAACTTTCTGCCTGAGGAATATAATCATCTTCACCATCATCACTGTCCAATGATATATCACTTCCTTCTGAGTTTGATTCTGAAATTGCTTGCAAAGATCGAAGAATTTCTTCATTTGAAAGAGAGGGGTTTGCACACATGCTTGCAGCTTGGAAGCGCAACACACACTGAACTGCCGTGTGTTGTTGTCAACAACATACAGCGAGATTGAACATGTTATGACAAGTCTTTACAGCACTCCTGTATTGCTTTTATGAGAAACGGTCAAAGTGACCATTTCGCTGTTATAGTAATATCGCTGAATATCTTCTGAAATAATTAGATATATTGAATCATATTATACCACAAAAAGGTTATTGGCGTAGTGAAGGCATTCATGGAATATGACGGCGAACTAATCCGAATTAAGCAAGATATGCTAATTAAATTTGGAAAAAGCGGTCAAAATGACCGCTTCGCTGTTCTAGTGTTAAAACTAAAGATAGAATCTCTGGATCCAGAGGATCAAAGTCATAATATCCACAAATATGTTACACACTATCTATTTATAACACACGCAAATATATCAGATCCAAAGAATCCAGTCAATTTCATTATGGTACCCATCAATACCAGTACCATGCCAACCAAAAGTAAGTCACGGTCCATATCAATTGCGGACCAAGTCACAATTTACATCCATATACATTACAATATATATACTTAAGAGGAAAAGTGTAGGTGTGGCTGTAAAGACTGTACAGTACTGTGTGTGCACCCATTTTGGGTCTCCCATTTAAAGGTGTTTGTGGGGCAAGTGAAGATCATAAGTTTTTCAATACCTCACAGTACTATGGGGGGCACCACTCGGCAGAGGAATCTCTTTAAATAGGGTGTGTAAGGACAGAGAGTATCCCCTAACCCAAGATGCTGCCTCCCTATATCCCACAACACCTGTGTTGAGCTGTGGGATCTATCACCCAAATGCACATAATATATATGAAATAAACTAGTACCATTCATGCAATAAAAATGGGCTTAAACACCATCACCAGATGTCCCTTGCAGACATCAAACTATCCAACCTTCTTTTGAAAGAATCAAGTATCTGAAGTCACCACTTCTTCTGTCAGACTGTTCCAAAACTTAATTACTCTGTAAAACTATTTTTTAAATTTGTTCTACATCTTGGCTTAAATAATTTCATACTATGACCTCTAGTCTGATTATTGTGATCTTTAATGAAAAGAGACTCAAAATCTATCTTATCCAACCCTTTTATCATTTTATACACCTCTATCATATCACCCCTTAACCTCCTCCTTTTTAATGAGAACATGCTTAGATACGCCAGTCTTTCCTTATATGTCAATTGTCTTAGAGATGGGATCATTCTTGTTGCTCGTTTCTGTACTTTTTCCAGTTTTTCAATATCTTGTATCAAATAGGGACTATTAAATTGAATGCAGTATTCGAGGAGGGGTCTCACATATGAAATGTATAGTTGCTTTATAATATTGGGTGATTTGTATTCAATGTGTGTGTGCATGAGATTGAGTCTAGCATTTGCTTTATTTCTGATTACCATACAGTGATTTGAGGGTTTAAGTTCATTTGTCACAGTGACACCCAAGTCTTTCTCTTTATCATCATTTTTAATCCAAATTCCATTCATATTGTATTCAAATTCTGGATTTTTTGGCCCAATATGCATAACCTTGCACTTATCAACATTAAATTTCATCTCCCACTTATCTGCCCAGGCTGTTACTCTAAGTCTTTTTGTATTGTCATTGCTCCTGCTACTGACTTAACATTATGGCCTAATTTTGTATCATCAGCAAATTTTGAGGTTTTACATGATAGGCCCTTCTCTAGATCATTTATATAGACAACAAAAAGCAGAGGTCCCAGAACAGACCCCTGTGGGACTCCGCTCAATACGGGTCTCCAAGTAGACTTATTTCCATTTAGATGAACTCTGTTTTCTATTTCTCAGCCATTCTTCTATCCAATCAGCTACTATATGACCTCTTATACCATGGGCTCTAACTTTTACCAACAATCTTGCATGAGGAACAGTATCAAATGCCTTTGCAAAATCTAAGTATACTATATCTACTGGCTCTTTATTGTCCAAATGCAATAGGACTCCATCATAAAATTCAATCAAGTTGGTTAGACAGGACCTTCCATTTCGAAAGCCATGCTGGCTATCATTTATAAGGTTGCACTCTTCAAGGAACTCAGTAACTTTACCTCTAATGATACTTTCGAGTAATTTGCAAATAATGGAGGTGAGGCTGATGGGTCTGTAGTTTTTTGCCAAGTTTCTATTTCCTTTTTTAAAGATTGGAGCCACATTTGCTTTCTTCCAATCCTCTGGAATTTCAGTACATATCAATGATTTATTAAAAATAATTTCTAGTGCCTGTGCTATATTCTTTTTGGCAGCTTTTATGACTATTGGATGCATTTCATCTGGCCCTGGAGATTTTTCCATTTTTAATTTATCTATTGCTTTTAAGATATCTAGTTTTGTTACCCTTAATTCATTTATTTCTCTATCTTGTCCTGGTAGTATAAGATCAGGAATATTATTTAAATTTTCATTTGTGAATACTGATGAGAAGTATTTGTTTAGTTCTTCAGTTATTTCAAGATCATCTATAGTTTTATCATCTATATGGAGGGGGCCAATTTTCTTTTTCACTCTACTTTTCAAATTGAAGTGACTGAAAAACTTCTTAGGATTGTTTTTTGAATTCTTGGCTAGGCTTTTTTCCAGGTCACGTTTGCTATCTCTGATTACTTTCTTGCAAATGCTTCTTTTACTTTTATATATTTTGGAGTCTGTGCCATTTTCAGTTCTTTTGAATTTATGAAATGCTCTTGTTTTTTCTCTGATTGCTCTTTTTACATTGCAGTTTATCCAAGGTTGTTTTTTATTTTTTCCAGTTCTGATTTTACACTGTGGGATATGCTTCCTTTGTATGTTCATTATTATACTTTTAAATTTTTCCCACATACTAGTTACTGTCTGTTCAGGCTGTAGAATATCTGTCCAATTTATTAGGCACAGATCATTTACTAGTCCATTTATATTTCCTCTTTTAAAATCTGGAGCTTCTACTTTATTTTCACTAGGTCTTGAATTACAAACAATATTAAACCAAAGGATACAATGATCACCTGAACCTAGTGTTTCTGAAACCAAGATATCCTAAAAGGTATCTGGATTATTTGTTAGAATTAAATCTAGAATGGCATCGGCCCTGGTTGGCTCCTTTACTAACTGGGTTAAACCATTCTCAATTATACAGTCTAAGAATCTCTCATTACTTTCTGGTGTTTGTAATATTTCCCAGTCTATATGCCTATAATTGAAATTCCAACAATAATAATATTGCTTGTCATGCTTTATTTTATCAATAAGTTGATTTTCTACATACTTATTTTCTTCTTTACTTTTGGGGATTCCTCCAACTGAACATCCCTCAGGTGGTCTATAAATACCCCCCTGTCCTGATTTTCCTGGCATTTTTATGCCCAATATCTATCCATACAGATTCAACTATTTCCTCTTTAACGGAGGTAACTTCAACTGGATTCAGATTTGTCTTGGCATAAATAAATACTCCACCACCCTCTGAATATTTATGTTCATAATAAAAAAGTTCATAGCCATCAATTTCATAAGTAATGGTATTATCTCTTTCACTAAATAGACTATTTGGTATCGTACTGAATTTTGTCCAAGTTTCAGTGACAATCATAACATCAGGATTTTCAATACCTATGTATGCCTTGAATTCATTTATTTTATCTCAGATACTTCTTGCATTTACATAGAAAAATGACAAAGAACCCTTGGAATATTTTGCTTGTAATTTAGTCTGGTTCTTGTTCTGTGATGGTATATTATTTGCATCTCTCTTACTTTCTTTGTTGACCTTTTTCTTTTGATTTTTTATTATATTTTTTATTAGTTTATTGTTATCAAGAGTATTGGTATTTGTACTAATTTGGCCTATTCCTTTATGATACAATATGATACAATCTTTGATAGTAAATCAGTTCCTTTACTATTAAGGTGAATTCCATCTCTGTTATAGAACTCTTTTTTTTTTTTGTAAAACTTATTCCACAGTTCGATATATGTAATTTCCATGCTCTGACATAGTGTCTTAAGCCTACTATTTATATATAATGCTTGTGAGTACCACTTATTATTCTCATGTATCCTGGGAATTATACCTGTGATAGATGTTTTAAGGTTAGGTCTCCGTTCCTTTAACTTTGTTAATAGCTGTTTATGACTCCATGATTTCTTCAGAGTGCTTACCCTTTATATCATTTCCACCTACATGTATAACCATATTCTTTGGTACAGTTAGGTCAATACCAGATCCTTTTTCTATAATTTTATTACTAATTCTATTTATCCCTGCACCTGGATAACAGTAAGCTATGCTACCTCTAGGTAATTTAGATCCTAGGCCCCTCACTTGAGAGTCACCGATAATGGATGCTGGTTCAAACACACCTATAGCTTTAGAGTGCCTGGGTTTATACGAGTGGATTATTATTGCTAACATTTTGGTTTATAGGCCTACTTTCTTCAGCTTTCTCATCTTTATCCTGGACCTGCGAGAAAGTATGAAACTGATTAGTTAGTTCTATAAGGACACTTTTCCTTGGCTCTTGAATTCTAGCTTTCCAGGTTTTCCTAGGTTTAGTCCACTCATCATTTTCAGGAATTATCTGAGGATATCTAGGCCTGGGCTCACTATGAGGTATAGGGACATTTAAGTTTGCTTGAACTGCTATTTCACTAGATTTAGGCTCAACTGCAGTATCTCTATAAGTTGGTCTGGCCTCTCCCTCACTAGTAGACCCTCTGGACTTATTAACATTTTTTATTACAGTACTACACTTGTCACAAAACCACATCAAGTTGACATTAAGCTTAGAAGCAGCATTTATACCTTTATATATATCATTTGTAAGGCCTTTGCAGCTTACGTGATACCAGTCATCACAGCTATCACATGCAATAGCCCTATCTTTACTCTTAACTTCCTTTTTACAAACTCTACAGTCACTGTCAAAACCCATTTTTGTAGGGTAGGCTATGTTCCTAAGTTAGGTCCTAGGCTTAAAATTTTTTTGTTGACTCACCAACTTTGATACTATCAAGTTATATCAAAATAGTTACTCAGGTTAGGTCAAGTGGGAGTCTTACCTTGTGGTTAGGCTAGGCTATCAGAATAAGCTAAGCTAGGCTTGTACAAACAAGTACAGGTAACACCAGAGTGATCTTATACCAGTCAAAAAAACAATCAACCTATATTATCTTGGCAGAACTAATAACTAATGCTTGGTGTGAGAATAATGCAATGCCAGAAATTGGGCCATTTTTAGCAAATCCAGGAATGTAAGAAGCAATTTCCTCATCTCCTTTGGGTTTTATTCAACTTTTTGTAACAGTTGTTAGAATATTTGTTTACAAAGTTATAATAAATTTCATAAAATTTATTGGTTTGTTTATTTGCCTCTCATAAATTTTTGATTTATTATCTATATCATGCAGTTTTCATTAAAGAAATGTAGAATTGTAGTTATAAAACAATACAGTAAAACTAAATATAAAATTATTCAAAGACTGTCAACATGATAGAGCAGAAACCTATGTGCAAAGTGCAAAATGAACTGCTTACAAGCCTAGAATGGTTAGGGGGTAAGAAATAGGAACTTGCGCGGAACGCAAAAGTGTTAATAATGGCCTATTAAATTTTATTGATCTTCAACCAAGTATGAGAAGTTCAGCTTTTTAACAGAAGCAGCATAAGGATAACTCAAAGCCACCAGGGGGCAAAACCTTACTATCCAGATATAGATCAGAGGTATAATACATAACAGCTTGGTAATATATTAAATTAGGGTAGGTTACTAATTAGGGCCTATGGACTCTTGTCTCTGGATTGCATCTGGATTCTTGAATTTTACCCATGATTTTACTCTTTACAAGGTTTTGATTGAAAATTTATCAAGTCCTTGAAGTTATTTAAGGTGCTACTATTTACCACTGCCAAGTTATTCCAAAAATTCACTACCCTGAAACTGAAGAATTAGGCTCCCAGTTGGTAAAATTCCAGATGATAGATGCAGTCCATAGGAGACTAATTGCTAATTTAATGTATATATTACAACAAAACCTAACCAACCTACCTCACCTTAATCTAATAACATTACCAAGCTGTTATGAACTGTCTTCAAACTTTCTCTTGCATCTGGAATATCTCCAACTTATTTATGTAGATCCAATCTACAAATCATTATCCCTATTTTTCTGTTGTGACTTGACTGCTGTTTTCACATTCTAATATATATTTCTTTTCTACACAATCAGTGCTTGCAAACATTTTGTATAGTTCAGTTATGTCACCCCTGGTACATCTTTTTCCAAAGAGGCAAAATTCCAGTTAAAACTTTACTATCCAGACAGTGTTCAGAGACAGTCCATAGGGCCCTAATTGCCAACCTAACCTAGCCTAATCTAACCTAACATCTCATAGTGTACTTTCATAAAAAATTGTACCATAGTTTTCAAATACTCTTAAGGGCCAATGCTTGCTATCATACCAGACTGCAGAATCTGTGCCAGTTTTCTGATTCTTCACATGAGGGCAAGAGTTTTAACTGAAATACTTGTGGTGAATAGGGCAAGAATTTTCACTGAAGTTTTCAAATGTAACAAATTTACTACCATCCCAGAGGCTTAGTAACAAAACTAACCAGTTTTCATTATTTAGTGCTAGAATGTTCTCTCTAAAGAATTATATAGGGTGATCAAAAAGTCACTCCGCAACTATGACTCTATAAGACAAAAATGCAATCATACAAGAAGTTAGATATTTTAATGAAAATTGTACGATATCGTGCAATCTTTAACAAAATATTGGCTAAGTCTAAGCTAAGTCTAAGCTAAGTCTTGCTATATATATTAGTATGAAACCTCAAAATGGAGAGAATTTTTCAGGACACACTTAATTTAAAATGTAAGAATTTTTCTTAAAATGGGAAGATTCCGCCTGGCTATCATAGAGAAGGGGCATTCCAGGAGAGATCACCAAATGCATGTCACCACTCTGACTCAGATTTTGATGAAAATTGACATATGGGGTTCTTCTGGGTGCTGATTTCACTGGTCAAAATAAAAAAGTTGTATGACCCATATTTTTTGAGATATGGACCCCCAAAATCTTGGGGGGCCCCACTTTACCACCTAACTTTAATGGGCAATAACTCGCAAACATCTTACCATAGACCTATAAAACTATACATTTTTAGAATCAGCATGAAGAGATCTATTAAATGATACCACATTCAAATGTGTAGAACAATAATGAAATCCCCCCCTTTATTTTTTAATTTTACCCCCCCCCCCCCCCCCGGCAGTGAAACCCCCCCTGAAAAATTTCATTTATTAAACTTCCATTAATTGTTAACCCTTTGCCTGTTCCGCGCATCACACGTGATGCACAAGCATCTCAGCCTAGCGCCTCATGTATCACATATGATTCACATTTCAGATATTTTTAATGCTTTATTTGTACTTCAAATGGATGAAAAGTAAGCCTTCTTTGATGCAGAACGTATGAATTAGACTGTGATCTTATGCATTTGAGTATCATATATGATGCACAAGGTGTATAAAGTATCATATGTAATGCACAAGCAATTTTCTTTGAATTTTCTTTAGTTCATGCTCTATCCTGATTGGTTTGGTCACTTTGCTTTTTTCAGTAATACCAAGCAGCGACATTGCTACTGATTTTGTATATGGTGATAGCTTGATGTCCTTTACACTGTAAAACTTATTGAAAAGGACCCAACTATCCAATAATGCAATGCTCATACATTCAAACAGTACTTTGCGGTACCATTTTACACTTTTTCTAGCAGGGCTGTCGTATGAAATCATTTGATCTGAAAGATCAATCCCCCCCTTTTATTCAGTTGTAGTCTAATATTACTACTGGCTCTGAAACTGATTGACCTTGATGTGTTCTTTTATCATCAATTTCTTTTAGATTAGGCCCATGAAAAGTTGATATCATGAAGACACCTCTCTCATCCTGAAACTTCATTATTCTAATCCCGTCCTTATTTACTGCTGCTTTTACTTCTCCTTTTTTCAGTTTTGCAGATTTTATTGTAGCCGGTATTCCACTTCTATTTCTTCTCATAGTCCCACAGTATTCTGTATTTTTCTTTTTCAAATAATTTGCTAAATCAATACTGCTGTACCAATTGTCAGTGACTAAAATTCTGCCCTTATTCAGCAATGCTTCAGCCAATTCAACAAGAAAGAATGATTAGTATAGAAAGTACTTTGATAAAAAAAAATAGTATTCTTGAGTGTGCTTCACATGTGATGTGCAGAACGTATGACTAATAATTACTAGTTTTATTGCTCTGCAATAAATGTGATACACCAGCTTTTTTATTGCTGGTCAGACACCCTAATACTCGTATAATACTAACACTTTTCACATTTTTAATTTCTTGTAACCATACTTCCTCATACCCAAAAATTGGCTCAGTAAACTCTAAGGAAAACCCTTTGGACAGGCAAAGGGTTAAAAGATACAAACAATAAAAAATGTGGGTATCAAGTTGCAAGATATTTAAAAAATTATTGAAAAAATATGTACATTGTGAAATTTTGACATTTTTATGCCTGCAGACTAAAATAGAGAACTACAAATGATATATTCACATGGATGAAAATAAATGGCAAAAATACAAATTGAGCACACATATTACATCAAGTTGATTCATAATTACATGAGTTTTTTCAACTCATTTTCTGGGAAAACATATTGAATATGCATTGTTCCTGGCTTTAAAGTTGGTGTGCTTAATAAACCTAAAATTTTATCTCTTGATATGTGGCATGTATCTCTAATTTGTAGAAAGTAATAGTAAACACTATATCCTGATGGGTGCAAAAAGCTAACCTCAAAGTCATCAAATTCTTCATTATAGGAATGTACAAATCCCAACCATTTCTGATCATTGTAAGTACAAACTATGTACTCTCCTATTTTTGGATTAACTTCAACATTATCTTCACCCAGAAAAGCTTTGCTTATAATCCTCACCTCACCAACTTCTTCAGAAGATAATTCAAATGTTTTATTTGCATTAATAGGTACAAATCTGTGGAATTTTTATGTTCAGACTGTTAGCCGCATACTTTTTTCATATGTCACTTAAAAATTTTTCCATAGCTTCAATTTCTTCAGAATTTATTTAAAAAAAATTTATGCTGTCACTTATATTGTTTGAACAAAATTCAAACATGTCTTCTGGTGTTAATATTTGATTTGCGAATGTTCTCTGCATACTCACACTGGCTACAGATCTTTTTACTGTACCCACAATCCCATCACAAGCATTCTTACCATGGCTTGTGGCAAAGAAATGCCACTCACATTCCAGCACAAAATCATCTTCCTGTTTACAAATGTTAACAAAGTTGAAATGATTTTTATATTGTCCTGCACATCCATCAGTAAAATAATGTAATTTTTTGATATGAAGGTAGGATTTTCTACTAATAGGTTTGAGTGTATTTAAAAAAGTGTAAACCATTGTAGTGTTATGTTTTGTATTTGGAGATAAAAAACAATAACTTGAATGTTTTGTTTCATTACTTTCTGATTCCTTATAATATAACACAAAGGGATGCACTGTGCATTGGGTATTTTCCCAATGAAAACCTTGGGCTACATCCTGTACTACAAATGATTAGTTTTCTGAAAAGTCACCAAGAACTACAGCTGTATGGCTATTTAAATTATTATTCAAGTTTTGTAGAAATGCACTCTGATTCATATTGCATCGATCTGTAGTAACCCATTGTTTATATTTTATTTCCTCACATTCAGGATTGTTAACACTTTGAAAAGTGAGCAAAAAATTCTTAAATACTTTGTTCTTTTGGACACAGATTACATATTTGCATCATGCAATTCCTGTTGTTGACATCACACACTTTCTCCATATAGTTGTGTATTCCAACCCTTTGACACCCAAAGCTGAGAATTGTATTTTGGCATTCTGGTGACACACACACACACACCATATGGGTACCAGGGTACCAGCAGCTACAGCTAAAACACGATGTCTCGGGTGAAGACTGGCAAAACTAGAGAAGCCAATTTGGGGACTCTCTGGATTATTTTTATAGAGACTTAAAATCTTCTTTTAGATTCATTAACACCAGTCTTTTCTGCACAAATTCTTTGTACCCACTTTTTTTTCTGATACTTGAGCAATCTTTTCCACCTGGGCACAAATGACTAATTTCATCTGATTCGAAAAATTTCTGAACAGAATCTTTAGTACCTTTAGTTATTACTTTTCCTTTTGAGTTTTTGACATGGGTTCAGTTTCAGGAATAATTCCATCTATGTTTTATATTTCTGCTTTTCTTAACTAAATATTCAGTTGTCTGAAATAGATTTATAGTTTTTGATATGGTAGATGGAGATAATGTCAATATTTTGAGTTTCCTCTCATAACTGTCAGTAGAATCGAAAACTTCAACCAGTTCATTCATGAATGTATAATAGCTATAAACAAAACATTACATGTGCATATTAAATTTTTTGTATTATAATATTGATTTCAAGTGTAACAAAATGAGCATTCTTTGAGATAGTCAAATTAAACCAAAAATTATTTTGTGACCAAATGAATTCCAAATGATTTAATGGGCCCATTGATCTCCAATCTTTAGGGAGTTGTGCTTCTAGTTTCTACTATCAAAGGTGAATACTTACATTTTGTTTTTATGTTTCAGTTTTAGTTTAGGTATATTCCTACATAATAGTGTATCATTTTAAAATTCATACTTTTGAGCAGGGTTGTGGAGTTGGTCCAAAATTTTCCGACTCCGCACATTGTAAAAATTCGACTCCGACTCCACACATTGTAAAAAATCTAAAAATCTGACTCCAACTCCTCACATTTTAAATATACGACTCCGACTCCTCTAGTGTTTCACTCTATAATTATCATAATAATTATCATAATAATAAGACATTTCATCACCACCACACTAAGTGTGAAATTTTATATTTTATATTTAAATAAATATTAATTGTATATTCTGAAAATGTAAAAAAAAAATATTAAAAAAACTTAATCTAGGGGCTATCAATGAATAAGGTTTATTGACCAAAAAAACTAAATAACCTAAATGTTAGTATTTAGGATTTAGAAATTAAGGGTGACACAGGACACAGAAATTGGAGTCGGAAGTTTTTTACCGACTCCGACTCCGCCCTGAAACATGCGACTCCACGACTCCGACTCCGACTCCACAACCCTGCTTTTGAGTTTCATGATCCAACTTTGTAGCTTTTGATGGGCTTGGGATCTCAATTTCTAAACTTGTTTCTAGCTTTTGTTTTAAAGAATGACGTGCTTTTTCTATTGTTTGAATAGCTTTTGCTTCTTTTCTTGAGGAACCCAAACCATCTGAAATTTTTGAGTTAATAAATATTTGACTCCATTTGATATATATGGACAATAATAATTAATATGTCAACATATTAATTTCATTAAGTTTTTCAGCAACTGCTGAAAAACTGTCTTAAAAGTAAATGCATTATAAATAAATAATATAAATAAAATAATTATAAATATAAAAAGTACCTATCATTAAATACTTACGCTTCTTCACTGGAGTCACAGCAAGACTTTCTAGAACTTGAGAAACCCTCTTTGGCATTACTTGATATACTTGGATCATATTCATAGCTTTCTGAAATAACATTCTCAGAAGACTGATTGTGATCAGACTCTTCACTTTGTGATGTTGATAGCAACTTTGGTCTCTGGGTCAATAATTTTCTACAGTTGCTACATAGTACAGTATTCCTTTGTAGTTTCCATTTACATCGATCATAAAGTAATTGGTTGATGGTTCTTATATCCTTCTGTATCTTTTTTTTTGTTTTTGTAAAGGATCATCACAGTATCTAACCATTTTTCATTACTAAAAATACACAATTGTAAATCTCAAAAATGAGATGCTTATTTTGAGTCAAATCATATCTGTAATAAAAATAAGCATAATTAACAAACATTTGAGAGAGAGAGAGGAGAGAGAGTGCGTGAATATGAGTTATACATAGGATGTAAATATATCATTTGTAGTTCTCTATTTTAGTCTGCGTAAAAATGTCAAAATTTCAATGTACAAGTCGACCCTCGACTTACGTAATTCGACTTACGTAATTAATCCGTTCCGAGATGAGTTACTTAACTCGAAAATGACGTAAGTCAAACCCCAAAATACATGTAAATCGGGTAATCCGTTCCAGGACCACAAAAAAGTATTGAAAATAAAATTAAATTTTTTGATAAAAACAGTGTATATAAACAGAATTATAATGGTAATTAATTACTATTAAGAAACACCATCTGTAAAGAAAATACATATTAAAAATTAATAATAAAAAATTAATTTTAAGACTTATTAATTTGCCAAATTATTAATCACTTCATACAGTATCACTTTATATAATGCACAGTGAAAATAACAATGAAATGACGTGAAATACCCGGTGTCCTGCCAGTGAGTGGTCACGCACTGTGTTTGCGATTACGCAGCTATTACACAACAAGAAATAATTACGTAAGATGAATCAATTACAGTCAATGGGGGGGGGGCTTCTTGTAACTCAAAATTACGTAAGACGGTGATGACGTAAGTCGAGGGTCAACTGTACAAATGTCAATGTACGTATTTTTTCAATAATTTTTAAAATATCTTGCAACTTGATATCCATGTTTTTTATTGTTTGTTCTTTTAACAATTAATGGAAGTTTAATAAATGAAAAAAAATTTTGGATTTCACTGTCTAGGGGGGTGGGGGTCAAAAATAAAAATACAAAGGGGGGTGAGAATTTTCATTATTGTTCTACACATTTGAATGTGGTATCATTTAATAGATCTCTTCATGCTGATTCTAAAGATGTATAGTTTTATGGGTCTACAAGATGTTTGGGAGTTATTGGCCATTAAAGTTTGGTGGTAAAGTGGGGGGCCATATGTCAAAAACTATGGGTCATAGAACTTTTTTATTTGAACCAGTGAAATCAGCACCTGGAAGAACCCCATATGTCAATTTTCACTAAAATCTGGGTAGGAGTGGTGAAATTTTTTTTAAATTTTTGGGTGATTTGTCCTGGAATGCCCCAGAACTAAAGTTCTTATTCATCTGTTTTTAGTTTCAAATCTGGTAGTTAATTTTCAGGTTAATAGTACATAACATGGTGGCTACTGACCTGAAAACTTGAGAAAAACTTGAGAAATTTCAAAATGGATCTGGAAAACTCTGGGAAATTTTGTTTTTGCTCTGGAAAAAGGATTTTGATAAAGATAAAGATTGTTGATGATGATCTGTTTTCCTCTGTATTGAAAAAATTCAAGCAATTTATTTTCATGATACTCTTACTCTTTACTCTTTCATGGAAATGCAAGGGTTTCTACTAAAAAGAATTGTTTACAAGACAACTTGCAAGAGGAATCAATTGTTGTGGAGGTCATGACTGTGTACAGTACTACATCAAATTTCCTGAATATTTGTCTGAAAGTTAGAGAATTTGGAACTGGTGAGCCAGCCACCACAGTTGGGGGTAATCAATAATTGTAATTATAATCATCATCATTAATCAATTAGCTACAAATTCTGGAGTAATCATGTGTAATCAGTAAGCATGGACAAAAATGTAATCATAATTGATTACAGGCTAAATAGGTCATGTAATAATGATGTAGGTTCAAAAATGTGTCAGAGTGCATATAAAAATATTTTCACCTCCATGTGGAGAAATATGCTTTGTCTTGGCCATCTTAAATGTCCTTGCAAGGCAAGGAGATTTTGTCACTTAATTTAGGAGTTTTATCCAGAAAGTGACGCATCTGAATTTTTTTTTTTATATATATATATAAAGTATATGTAGGCTGCAAGGATTTGTCTATTTACTAGACAATTTATAGGCCTACCTACCCTCTAGGCCAGAGGTTGGCAACATTTTTCTACTAGGTGCCACCAATATATATATGAGCAGTTTAAGGGTGGTAGATAAAGACATGGATAAGAGTTGATTTCTTTTTCTACCACCCTAATATATACAAATATAATTGGCTATTTGGAATGAATTTGTCAACTTAGTACTTAGAGTCTGAGCATTAAGTTGAAATATTCATTCCAAATAGGCAATTATGTTTAAGAAAAGTGACGTGGGATAAATTATAAATACGATGGGAATTTTTTTTATAATAAATATATGGTACCTACTTTTTGTATTTTTTCTGTGAATTAGATGTGTGCCTCAGTGTTGTAGTGGTTAGTGTTGCTGACTAGAATTCATCAGCCCCAGGGCTGAGACCCAGTGATGGCAGGTAGTAAGTAGCAAAACCCAGCTGTTCATCCTTCCACACAATAAAAATTGGTTGGTAGATAAATGGGTACCCTGGGTAGCCTAGTGGTTAAGACACTGCACTGCTGGTGGAGCGTGGTTCAGATTCCACATTAAACTGTAGGTCTAAAGTGGAGTGACAAATTTGACCTTCACTAGAATGAAAATTCAAGAGGAAGCTAAACCAAGGTTAATCAAGGTTAGAGTGTCACAAAATATCTCTGCATGCCACTTGTACATATCTTGGGTTGCCAACCCCTGATCTAGGCTATGCTACTATAGGCAATACTATGGTACACCAAATTAGGCTTAGTGCATAGCCTAATATGAGATAATCTTACTAGCTCTTAGTTGGCCTAATCACCATAGTTTAACCTGATGAGTCAGCTTGGAAAAGTTATTTCCAAAATTGCTACTATCGTTTGTTTGTTGTGGTGTTATTAATGAAATGATGTCAATTCTATGGAAAATGATGAAAGTGAGAGACAAGGCACCCATATATCAATGGTATAAATTAGGGATGTGCTGGATACCACTATCCGGCAGGATATCCAGCTGGATAACAGCTATTATCCGGTATCCTGTATCCAGCCGGATAGATGTCAGTATCCGGTCGGATAGCCGGATATTTATGATAGTCTTTTTTTGTAATGGGAATACCATCTGGGCCCGCCCCTTTCCAATCTTAGCTTGCATAGCCTTTAGCTAGGAAAAGTTGAATATAGTTGTACAAAAATCTAAAATTAAAATAATTGATAAATAAGCATGTACCACCACTAGTATGTAACTATATTAACACTGCTAAAAAGGCAAAATGTTCGGTCCAGCTAAAAGTGTGACGCATAGCTAAGATCCTAGCTTCCCTTACTTTTCAATTTTAATTTTAATTTTTTATTTTTATATATATTGCAAATTACAATATGAAAAAATATGAATTATCGAAACCTTTTATTAAGATTTGAGATATAAAAATAAAACATATAGCCTAATCAAATATACCAGTAAGGTAAGTGAAATTATTAAAATAGCAAAACCTTAAAAAGTAAAAACTCGCATTAAACAATAAAAATTAATACTATGTTCAAGACACTAGATTCACAAGTTTAAATCAAATTTTCGTCCATTGTGATGGATAAAAAGAAGCATCTCCCCTTGCTTTGGTAGCAAAGTACTTCTTTTTTCTTCAAAAATATTTCCGTATTTCGGAAAACATTCTTTCTGAGGAAACTGAAGATGCTGGTGTCACTAGCCATTTTAGAGCAATTCAAGTCATCTGTCTGATATGGGGTTTTTGCATATTGCTCAATTTCCTCTGCTATTTCTGCGAATGAAGCCATCTTGCGGCTTTTTTTTAAACTTTTTCTCACCAGGTATCTTTTCTGAATTTTCTTGTGTTAGTTCCCTGAAACAAGCAGTGTGTGGATCATCATCAAACTTTGCCTTTTTTCTTCCTGTTGAGGAGGAAGAAGAATTAGAATCGTCACTGCTGTGAGCCTGTTCTTCAAAATATTTATCTCTAATTTTCTCTAGGTTGTTTATTTCATTTATTTCTTCAATTAACCATGTCTTAATATTTTCCTTTTGTTGATCTTTGAAAAACAAAAATTTAAATCGTGGATCAATGACAGTTGCTAGAGCATACTTCTGATTTGTTAAGACATTTAGACACTTTCTTTTTTCATTGCTTTCATTGGCAAAAAATCGTGACCGCAATGACTTCAACAGCTCATCTTTTGTAGTTTGGACTCCTTGATCATCCTGGCCAATTTTTGAAAGAAACCTTTCAAGCGCGCACATGTTTGGGATAACAGTAGAGAGTAAACTATATTCTGTACTCATTTCTTGGGTGAGTTTAAAAAATGGCTGTAAAAGCTTTAAAAGATTTTCAATCAAGTGCCACTCATTAGATGAAATAAGTAATTCACTATGATCAGCAAGGTATATTTGAACTGATTTTTTCAACTTAACCATACGTTCTAGCATCAAATAAGATGAGTTCCAGCGCATTAAAACATCTTGTACCAATAGAAGAGGAACATGACCCTGTTGTGTTTGGAGAGCTTTAAATTCAGAAGTAGCCAGTGGGGAGTGGTTAAAATGTGTCACTAAATGTTGACACTTTGCCAAAAGATCTTTTATAGATCGTTGAGCCATTAATGCATCATTCACCACTAGCTGTAGCAAATGAATTGAACAGTGAACAGAAGGTATTTCCGCAAGGTCACATCCCAAAGCTATGTTAGAAGCTCCATCTCTGACCAATATATTATGCCTTGATCTGTCAATATTCCATGATTGCCACATAGATTGCAATTTGTCCGCTATATTAATTCCTGTATGCGATCCTGAAAAATGAGCTGAATGCAATACTGCATTACAATGAGTGTAGTCATTCATGATCCAATGACCTGACAAGGAAATGAATGATTCATTTGAAGAAGAGCAGGTCCAAATATCGGAAGTGAAGCTAATGTATTTCCCTTCTTTCAATTCATTCATTCAACAATTTCTTTGAGTTCTTCATAGATTTTGGGTATGACTTTTTCTGAAAAATATGTTCGATTTGGTAGCAAATACCTTGGCTGTACGTGGGCCATCAGTCCTATAAAGCCATCTTGTTCAACTAAACTAAAAGGATGGTTGTCCAATGCCATCATTAATCCTATCTTTTTATGTAAAGCTTGAGCTTTTGAGTCATTTATATCCCATATTTTCTTAAAGGAAAAACTTTCTTCTAACGTGAGTTGCTTTTCCATGGCAACTAATTTTTTCTCCTTCGGAGCCATTGAGGTGGTCGCTATAGGTTGATTTTGATTTTCAGATGATTTGTTAAGTTGAGACACTTCTTTATATTCTTTTGAATGCAGCATCTTTGCATGATTGTGCAAAGGTTTTGTGCTATATCACCTAGCACCCAATTTCTCTGATCCCCTTTTAATCTGTTTGGAACATAGGGAGCAAATAGCTATCGTTGGATTAGTCTCATGTATTGTAAATATTTTCCAAATAAAACTAGTCATTTTAGGGGGTAAATAATGTTAAAATATTGCTGTAAGCCTGTAACTAATACTAACTAGCTATATAGCTATATGATTTAGGCAATGAAACAATCCTGAAAAGGATAAAATATAGGTAATTAGTAAAGTTATTGAAAGATAGATATAATTTACATCAAATAGTGATTAAAATTTGATAGTATAGTCAATTAGTCAAGTAATAGCTAAATAATAATAATATAAAAAATTATGTATTATTTGAATGATATTATCCGGCCATATATTTTTTTTGATTTTCCGGCTATCCGGTATCCGGCCAGATAGTAAAAAATACTATCCGGCACACCCCTAGTATAAATCTAAAAAAGCAACTCAGTCAGATTTGAAACTAATAATTTTGGTTGGAAAGAGGCACCAGGTATGGTATATTTTCTGCCAAATTCTCAATTTAGGTCCAGTATTTTGAACATAAGAAATGTAAGGACAACTCAAAGCCACCACAGACTTTGAGTAAGTTTTCATATTTTAATTGTAATAATAATTTTTTAACCTGAATGTGTTTATTTTATAGTATTTATTTATTTATTTATTTTTTATTTTTTTTTTAAATGAAGTAAGTTTAAATTCTCTAATTGTAATTTGTTCAGTAACTTCCTCACTAAAAAATCTTAATCCATGTAAATAATGTTGTCATGCAAGATCCTTCAGTGTGGATCATTGACGAGTCTTTAATTGGTATACTTTACTTCAGTTAAACAAACCATCATTAGGAACCATTCATTAATAAAAGAAATAAACCATTACTAATTATTTATTTCTAGTTTACTTTCCCAAGAAAACTGAGTATTTGGGATTTAATTTTCTTCATAAAAGATAAGTATCTTCAATAAGATCTAAGATTGATGTTTCTGCACCTCTCCCTTCCCTCCCTTAGCAGGGGGATTGGGGTAATAAATCCCATTAAGATTAAGCTGTAGAATATACACTACCAGTCAAAAGTTTAAGTACTGTACACCTACTAATTTCCAATGTTTTGCTGCTTAGCTCATGTCAAACTTCAAATGTAAACTTGTACTAAACAGGTACCAGAGATGAATTTGCTTACCTGGCTTTCATATTATATGCTTCAGTGCATCTGCCCTATGCAGTGTGTTGTGACAGAAGCTTCTTCAAAATAACCTTCAAAATGTGTTAATTTTTACGTCTAGCATGCAACCTAAAATTAATGCCATTAGCTCTGCACAAAGGTCCAAATACAGTTTAAAAGTCTTTACTGGGGTAGTGTGTTTCTTCAGGAGTATGTTAATACATGTGTTCAGTTATTAACATGCGCTGCAGGTCTTTACAAATAAAATCCATGCAGAGGAGCTAACTGTGTAGTTTAAGGTATATTTCTGTATTTCAAAAAGCAAAAATGGGTGCCAAAGCTCAGTTAACAACAGAAAAAAAGAGTCAATTGTAACTGAGAAATGAAGGCAAATTGCAAAAAAATGAAAAGCTTCTGTGAATGTGGTTGCTTATGCCATTAAACAGTACAAAGAAACTGGTCAAAATAAGGACAGAAAAAGGTCAGGGCAACCAAGAACCACAACAGACTCAGAGGACAAATATATCCAAGTCACCAGTCTGCGCAACAGATGCCTCACAGTACCTGAAATCAAAGCCCAGCTGAACAACTCCAGAAGTACTGTACAACAGTTTCAACATCAACTGTTCAGAAAAGACTGAGAGGCAGGATTAAAAGGACAAACTGCAGCAAAGAAACCAATGCTGAGACTCCAGAACAAAAAGAAAAGGTTAGCTTGGGCTAAAAAACCACCAAAAATGGACTGCTGAGCAGTGGAAATTTGTCTTTTGGACTGATGAATCAAAGGTTGAAGTTTTTGGATCCAAATGCAGAGTATTTATGCGGCACAGAGTGGGTGAATGAATGACACAGCAGTGTGTTATGCCAACAATGAAGCATGGTAGAGAAAGTGTGATGGTCTGGAGATGTTTTGCAGGGGAGCAAGTTGGAGATCCCCACAAAGTCACTGGAATACTGAACCAACGTGGCTATCACAGCATTCTACAGTGCCATGCCATCCCATCTGGACTGCAACTAGTTGGCCAACAGTTCATAATGCAGCAAGACAACAATCCTAAACACACTTCCAAGCTGTGTCAAAATTACCTGAAGCAGAAAGAATTGCAGCATCATCTCACAGTTATGGAATGGTCAGCACAGTCCCTGGATCTGAACCCCATTCAGCTAGTGTGGGATGAACTGGATTGATGAGTGAAAGCCAAGCAGCCATCCACTGCTCAGAAGCTCTGGGAACTCTTAACAAGAGTGCTGGCAGCAGCCTTCACCAGACTATCTTCTTTCTCTTGTTGAGCGCATGCCTCAAATTTGTTCTGCTGTAATTGCTGCTAGAGGAGGCTATTTTGATGAATCTAAAATTTAGACTTTGCTTTTGATAAATTGTCCTGATTTGTTATTAAGTTCCCATGTTTGTACTTATGAATTTGTCATGATAACTTAGTTAATAAATAAAAACTTTAAACAAAATTTGAAATTTATGAGTATTTCAGGGTGTACTTAAACTTTTGATTGGTAGTGTATATGAAGTGACTTTTCAAAGTAAAGGTTATATACAGCTTATTTTTTTATTACTTTTAAAGAAGGATATTGTAATTACAAGTTTTACAGGTTTAACCTAGATTGGTATTGGTTAAATGTGTATAGTAAAGTACCTCTGTATCAACTTCCCAATACATTGACTTTCCACTTCCCCCGACACTCAGGTTGGGAATTCCTGTTGGTGGCCAATTTAGGGTTGCAGCAATAAAAGGTTGGGAACCACTGTGACCTAGAGGAGGATACAGAAGGTTTTTTTTTTGTAACTTAGACATACCCAAAGTTCTTTTAGCCTGGAGTTAAGTTATATTTGCATTTTATTGCATTGTACAGAGATGATACATTATTGCAAAAAGTGAGAGAGAAATAAGCTGAAAAAGTTGACCCCAAAATGTGATTGAAACTGCTCTTGCCATAGGTTTAACCATAATTCCCATATTAACTGTACCTGGTTTTAGATTGGTAACTTTGTATTTCATTGTATTTTCCTTGCAGTGCTGCAGCTAATGCTGCTGCTGCTTACCAAACTGGGCAGACAGGATATGCTGTGGGCCACACTCCAACTGCAGGAACCTATACCACGCAACGTGCTGCAGGATCTACATATGACACTGGGTATCAAACTGCAGCAGCTACTCATACTTCTGCTGCAGGAACATATCCTAGTGCTGTAGCTTCTACAACGTATGACTATGGTTATGGTCGATCAACTCAGACAGCAACAGCAGCTGCAGCAGCTGCTGCTGCTGCAGCTTATGATTCTACCAAAACATATTATGCCCAGCCTTCAACTGCCACAGCATATACTGCAGCTGATACACACTATCAAAGTGAGTTTAGTTTCTGTTCAAATGTTTAGAGAAATTGAATGTTTTTATTTTGGATGATAATTTACTCTTTAGTTGTAGAATAGGCCGGGTTGAAATGGGGTCAAGGTCAAGATTTTGCTTAGGTACATATTGTGAGATTGATCATTTTGTAATAGTAGTATCCACACCAAAAATCAAGGCTGTGGGACCTTTGCTCCCCCCCCTCTCTTTTCCATGTGAATTTGTATGGGAAATAGGCCAAAAATTGACCCTATTATTATTTTTTTTGCTTTTGGATGACCAAAATTGGGTTCCCCGGCATGAATTACATCAGAATAGACCATTCACCAACTTTTTTTTGCGGTTGGGGGGTAGGGGATAGGGTCTTAAATCCAGTGCTGACTCATTAGCATAAGACCTAATATTACATTATTTTTGTTTTTTTTCTTTCCAGATTCCTATTTAGGTACCTAGAATGTTAAAAGTTTGTATTAAAATACGTTATTTAATTTTAAAATATCATTAAGAAATAAAATAGTTAAAATCTTATTAAATTAAATTATGGCTACTAGAAAAAGAAGCCACAATGCAGCCTTCAGATATCCAGCAAAATTTTCATCTGCCATGATGCCATCAAAAGCTGATGTTGTAAGGCACTTCCATTTTATTGTTAGAGAGGAAGAATCTAAAGCACAGGGTAAAATAAGTAAAAATGATTGCTATAACGTAGTTGTTCAAGATATAAAAGAAATTTGGCAAAAATTTTCTTTCCCAACAATTGATACAAAGGGAATTTATGTTAGTTACTAGACTTATAGAAGATGCTGGTAAGTTAACTAAATGCCCTATGATAAAAAGAAATGAAAAATATTATGAAAATTTAAAGAACTATGATGAGATGTTTGACATATCTCCATGCCACTATTATGATAAAGGCATAAGGGATAGAAAACTTTGTAGGTGTGAACATAAAATACCTATTATAGAATGGGAAGTTTTTATTGGTCAAAAAGAAAGAGAGGAAGAAAAAAAAAAAAATTAGTTAGGAAAAATTTATAAAAAACTACTTCAATTTGAGAAAGTTAGGCAAAATCCAAAAAGCACAGGAAAGGGAAAAGAAATCAAAAGAAAAATTGAGAAGCAAGGGAATTTGCATCATCAGAAGTGATAGATGATGATAATGCACCTCGGTGGTGTAGTGGTGGTTAGCGTCACTGACTACGAATCCATCAGCCCTGGTTTCGAGATCCGATGGCAGCCGGCACGCAGCAAAACCCAGCTGTTCATCCTTCCACACAATAAAGAAAGTGGTTGGTAGATAAATGGGTACCCTAGGTGGCCTAGTGGTTAAGACGCTGGGCTGCTGATGGGGCGTGGTTTGGATTCCACGTTAAACTGTAGGTCTAAGGTGGAGTGAAAAGCTTGACCTTTGTCAGAATGAACAATTCAGGCGGAAGCTAACTAAAGGTTATAATGAAAATGAAGATGTCGATTTTCAAGACAGAGAGGACTTAGATTATGAAGAAGACTTAGAATTAATAGGAAATTTTCAAAATAGATATACCTATGAAAATTTAGCCAAAACTTAGAATGAGCAATTGCTTCAGATTAGAACTAAACCTCTAGAAATACTAGATTTTCCATGTCACAGCCAAAGCGTTGAACGGGGTGTGAACTTAGTAACTAAATCTAGCCAGGAAAGAATTGGTTATATTAATCGGCATAAATTTATTTTAAATACTTGTCTAGAAAAGAACTGCCTACTTTTGAGTGGAAAGGTCAACGGAAGGAATAAAAAAAAAGGTCAAAAATTTTAGTGAATTTCTCTTAATTTTTAAATTTCTACCAATAATAGCTAAAAATTTGTATTAAATTTTTTTTCATGCATTTTTGTATTTTTAAAATTTTTTTCATTAAAAATAAATAAATAACTTATAATCAAACTTTTGTAATAATAAAAAAAATTTGAAGTAAATCGCAAATTCTCAAATTTTATGAATTTTATGAAAAAACTGAAACTAGTAGGGGGGGTAGGGGTCCTCAGAATTCAAAAATATTTTACCAGGGTGTTACTATGATTGATTGAACCACCTCACACTATGTACCTAAGAAATAAAAAATTTCAACCTGGCCTATTGTAGAACCATTCATAGGTGGAAAGGCATATTGTGACTTTATTAGTATACATTGTCATTCCTCCTCGTTGTAGCTGCCAAAGCTGGGTATACAAATGCAAGTGCTTACACAGCAACTTCCAGACAGACCACAGCTGCACTAGCTCCAAAAACAACATATGCTGGAGCATATACTGGTGCTGCAGCAGCTGCTGCTGCTGCGGCTGGAACAGCCACTTATAATACTACAGCTTACACAGCCCAGTCAACTGCAGCAAATAAAGGTATTGTATCTTAACGTAGTGTGTTTGAGCCCTAGGGCAGTGGTTCCCAACCTGGGGGTCCGTGAGCTTTCAATATTTCGAGAGGCTCCAATGGAAATCGTACATTTACCCAGGATAAGGGCGCTCAGGCTAAAATTTCAAGTTTCCTTGCTCTTGGCTGGAATTATTAATACTTTTTTAATACGCTGTATTTTAATTGCATACTCTTATATGTCCTATATTTGATAGTGAAAAATGAGAAAACGAGTTAATTACTAGTCAATAAAAACAGTTTGTTTGGTAGATGGAATCTTTCAAAAACAAGGGGTCCGTGGGAAAAAATAAAAATAAAAGGGGTCCTTTGTGGTGAAAAGGTTGGGAACCACTGCTCTAGGGTATAGTTATGAAAGAAAATTATGTTGGCAGTAGCAGACTGACAATTAACACTTTTTGGTCATGAGGTATAAAAGCATGCCATGCTGCAATTCCTTCACATTTTTAATACTGTAATTCCATAGTTAATTAAGGTAAATATTGAGTATTAAGTAAATTTAGAAACTACCATTGGTTTATTGCAGCTGCCATAGTAAAACCAGCTACTAGTACCTGGCAAACATTTAAGAAAGCAGGGTCTGTGCAGGGTAAGAGCCAGAAGCCAAAAGCTCCTCCTAAACCACAGCAGTTGCACTACTGCGATGTCTGTAAAATCAGCTGTGCTGGTCCTCAGACATATAGAGAGCATCTAGAAGGTCAGAAACACAAGAAGAAAGAGGCTGCAGCAAAAGCGGGGCCAACCCCTTCTAGGCATGGGGCTTCCCTCAGGTGCGAATTGTGTGATGTTACATGCACTGGGGCTGATGCTTATGCTGCCCATATAAGAGGAGCAAAGCATCAAAAAGTAAGTTGTATTTTTAAAGTTGCTGGCATTTATGATTACTCTAGTATGTTATAATAGGTACCGTACTTTTATCACTTTTCACTACATAAGTTGATGTACTATTCATTTAGACTAGTGTTTTAAAATAAAAATTTAGTTTACTGAAATTTAAAAGGGAAAACCATGTATTTTGACTCGAACTTGCATTGGTGTTAAATCGTCTGGTCACACAAATACAAGAGATACTGGTCAGTATATTTAAAAGAGATGACTTATCACAGGTCGTAAAGTTGCACCAAAAACTGGGTAAACCTATCCCTTCAACGGACCCTGTGGTAGTAGGAGGAGGCAACAAGACTTCTACTACTACTACAACAACCAATTCTGGTACAAAGACCAATTCTCAGGCTTCTTCCAATTCCTCTGGTACTCCAACAAATGAGGCGAAAAAAGAAGAGTTGAAGGAGGATATTTTGGATCTGAAGGAGAAAGATGTTGAACCTGTTGGACAAGAATACATCGAGGAGATTAAGAATGCAGAAGGTAACCATTGTTGTTTTCGTCATTTTAACGTTGAAAATAGAATTTTAAAACGAGGTATGCGTAATTTTTTATAATTCATGTATAGACATTTTGCTTAAAATTCGAGTTATTCATTACCATTTTGTATGAATGTTAAAATACATACACAAAGTACTCTTCAATTTATTTTTCAACAGGTAAAGTCGTAAGTTTCAATTGTAAACTTTGCGAGTGTCGGTTTAATGATCCAAATGCCAAAGAAATGCATATGAAGGGTAGGAGACACAGACTTCAATACAAAAAGAAAGTTAACCCAGAGCTAGTGGTTGAAGTAAAGCCTTCTTTGAGACAGAGAAAGCTTCAAGAAGAGAAACTCAGAAGGCAACAGGTAAGAAGCATAAAAAAAAATCCGTGTTTAATTAAATAGGTACTGGGTTTCCTAACTTTCAGTTAATGACTAGTCCCATTATTCCTTAACTGTATTAATGCAGAACCATTATACTGTATTCGATACTGGTACATAATCATCGTACTCGCTAACAGTATCACAGTTCTCAACCAGATTTGTCTTTAACTGGAGATTAACTTTGCTGGTCATAGAACTTAAGAAATTTTGACTAATTTGAATCTTTTAGCTACGTGAGGAGATGTGGAGACGTCGCGAGGAAGAACGATTGCTAGAGGAGGAGGAGAGGTGGTACTGGGAAGAACGGAGGAGGTACGAAGAGGAATGTGAATATTTCGACTGGTGCCGCAGATATCCAAGAGGCCCTCCCAATATGCCGCCTCCAATGATTCCCCCTGGAATGCCAAGACCACCCTTCATGCCACCAATGATGGTAGGTTTTTGTTAGATCGAAACCTTAGGTCAGTTTAAATGTCAGATGCCCAATTTTTGTTCAGAAAGTGATAGTATGGGCAGGAGGAAATTTTCAGAGGTGTCTGGTTTAAGTATACTACATGAAGAGAGTCAATTTTGATAAGACGGCGGGTTAGTGGGAAAGTGGACACTGCGTTTGTTGTACAGCTAATAGAACTTGAAACCCCCTTTAAGCACAAACAACCAAAAAAGATGTATATAGTGGACTTCCATTAAACGATTCATCCTCATTATTCATTGTGTATCTGTGATGATTTACTAACCAACAGTAATGAAAGGGAGAGAGCCATTTCATTCTCTACCCTATTAGAGTGCGGTCATTGTACTTAAAATGTATTCAAACAACAACAAAACATGGCCCTCCCTTTTCCCAGTTTACGTCATTAATGTCGGTGGTGATAAAATTTCATTACTTTTGTTCAGCCCATTCGAAGGCCGGATTCGAGCGACGATCGTCATGTTTTGGCGAAACACGCGGAAATTTACCCGAAGGAGGAAGAGTTAGCAGCCATCCAGAAGATCGTCTCAAACACGGAGAAGGCACTGAAGATGGTTTCAGATTACTTGGCGGAGGTTGATGCGCCGAAGGACCAACAACAGAAAGTCAAAGAAGAAAAAAAAGAAGCGGCTAAAGAGGAGGGGGACAAGAAAGAAGGGTGAGTAATATATATATATATACAAATAGGAGAATGAAGAATTGTATACACTGTAATTTTATTTGCAAACATTTGGAAAATTTTTCATTATTATTATTAGTGCTAAAAATTGTGAAAAGTTGGCTGTAACTATAAAGAACAGTTGACGAGTAAAACGTAAGTTTTACCTAAAGTTCCATATTTAACTGTAAAAAGTACTTATACAAAAACCTTTCCTCATATATGTTTTCTAAAGTATCAGGTCATCCCATAAGTAATGTCGTTTTTTTTGCATTGCTAAACTCTCGTCGTGTTTGCACATGTTTCTCTGTATATTTTGTGGAAAACTCGAATTTTTATGTGTTTAGACATATTACTTCTCTAAGTGAAGTTTCATCGTCTTAACAATCTTCGTTCATTTCACCCTTACGGATAAGATGGAGGTGTCAGAGGAACACACCAGCCATATAATGCTTTATGAGTTTAGAAAAGGAAATAACACGACTGTAGCCGCAAAAAATATTCAGGATATTTTTGGGGAGGAAGCTTTAAATGTAAGGAAATGTCAAAGATTCCAGAAGTTTAGGTCTGGTGGCTATAGCTTAACTGATGAAGCGCGCTCGGGCCAACCTGCTGAGTTCAATGATGACCTTCTGGTAGCTACACTTGAAGAAAATCCTGCTGTAACTGTTGAAGAACTTGCCCAGCGACTAAATTCGACTGGTTCCACAGTTCATCGCCACCTGCAACGACTGGGAAAAGTGTCGAAACTTGGGAAGTGGGTTCCCCATACGTTGTCACCAGACAACTGTAGAGATCGCGTGAACATTTGCTCTTCATTGCATTCTCTCCAACTTAAGCACCGTTTCTGAATCTACTCATTACTGGGGATGAAAATTGGGTGCTTCATCACAATGTTAAGCGCCATCGGCAGTGGGCTAGTGCTGGGGAATCTGCTACACCACAGCCAAGAGGACATCTGCACCCCAGGAAGGTTTTGCTGTGCGTTTAGTGGGATATTTAAGGAGTGGTTTATTTTGAACTGTTGCAGCCCAATCAAACCATTACAGCCGAAGTCTGCTGTCAGCAACTTCAAAGACATTGCATTGCAAACAAAACGTCTTTCTTTGGCCAATCGCAAGAGTGGTGTGTTTCAACAGGACAGCGCGCATCCTCATACTGTTCAAATCACCACTGCCAAAACTGAACAGCTCGGTTGGGAAAAAATTCCACATCTTCCGTATTCACCAGACCTTGCACCATCAGATTACCACCTATTCAGAAGTCTTCAAAACTACCCTGACGGGGAAGAACTTGAAAGTTTCGAGGCTATCAACATTGCCGCCTCCGAGTTTTTTGCTTCTAAACCGAAGGAATTTTATCAAAATGGAATTGAAATGCTTGTAGAGAGGTGGCAGAGTCATAGAAAGTGAAGGAAAATATAAAATTGATTAAAATTTATTTTGATGCAGTTTTATTTTCATTTGGAAATAAAGGTAAAAAAACGACATTACTTATGGGATGACCTGATAGATGAAACAATCTATGTTGTTCTTTCTTGCACTGCAATTTCTTTTATCACCTCATCAAGGAAAATGGAGTACATGATCGATTAATTTTTCACTGCAGAACTGAGAAGAAGGATGATGGACCTCCCAGAATGCTTAAAGGAGTGATGAGAGTGGGGATTCTCGCCAAAGGTCTTTTGTTAAGGGGGGACAATAATGTCCAATTGGTTGTTCTGTGCGGAGACAAACCAACGAGGTCTCTGTTAGATAGAGTAGCAGACAACCTTCCTAATCAATTAGCTGTGAGTGGCGTTTTGATTTCACTGGTTGTTAGTTTAATAATAGAGAGTTATATTTTGCTTGTCGAAGTTCAGACTTTGCGAACATTCCAATATCAATGTATCATTATGATGATTACTCTAGGATCATTCTCCTTTAATATAGAGTTTTTATTTAAGAATAATATACCCTTCTGTTTATAATTCTCTGTTGTTGTACAGTACTGAAGCGATGAAGGATATATGGTACTTTAAACATAATGAAAGTATGTTCAATATCTCAACTTAAGTAGGGTTTAGATAGCACTTAAATGACGATGTTATTATTATTCCCTTTGTAGATCATCTCTCCCGATGATAAGTACGAAATCCAAAGGGTAGTGGAAGAAGCTGCTTTGGTTGTACGTAGCATAGGCGAAGACGCTATCTCCGTTACTGTAACTCTTACTTCTCCTATCATGCGAGAACAGATGTTACAACACGAAGGAGGTAACCCCCTTCAGTTAAGATCATGGGGACAAGTATTGTGGATGCAAGTCACTATTTAAAAGCCTTTCTTAGGGCTCCATGACATAAAGATCTGATTTTTTTTTATATGTAAATGTATATACATCTCTTTTATATATTGTTATTAATCTTTATTTTTATTTTCTCTGTTGTCATATATTATTGATTGCAAACATAAGCGAGATTCCTTAAAGATTTTGTCTCTTTGCAGATCTTAGTTTTGAATCCAATGAAAGGCTTTGTTGTAGGGAGGCGAAAGTCAAGGTTCTTTTTACTAAACCAAGACTAGCCTGTTTTTCTAAAAAAAAAAAAAAAAAAAAAAATGAAAGAATAGTGATGATTATACCAGGGGACACAGTGAAAAAAAAAATAATAAAAATAATCAGGAGTAACGTTAACCAGAAACTCGTGGCCCATTTTTAATTTTTTTTTTTATATTACACCTATATTGTTTACCATTGTTGGCCCCTGGTTGGTTTTTAAAAAAGAATATTTTTTTCTTTCCAAATGAGAGACGTTGATTCTCCCCCATTTTCTGAAGGGCCATCATTTTCCTGAAAGGGCCAATGTTGCTTCACAATTTTCTGCCTTCAATGTTTTTACCCATCTTTTCAAAAGCTAAGTTAGCAATACCACTCTCTGGCGCTTCAGAGGGGAAGAGTTCTTACCCTGTCAGTCACTTTTCAACACCCCACCAGTCTTTCTTTTTACCTTGAGATTTAAATGAAACCAGGTAATCCTTATTTGAAGGCAACAAAGTTAATCCTTACTTAAAATAATCAGTTTTAGTTGTCCATTCACTCGAGAACACACTGGATTGGTGGGGTTAAAAGGGTGTTTAGGAATTGTGGCCATCAGGGTGACCACTTGTGTTGTACTTTAGACTCGCAGGTGCCCGCTGCAAAGGATCCTCCAGATGTGCTCGACAAGCAGAAATGTTTGGATGCCCTAGCTGCTCTCAGACATGCAAAATGGTTTCAGGTTTGCTACTTTTACCCTCAAAGGGGGCGGGGCAAGCTTCTGCCATCGTTAATTAGGTTGGCAGAAGGTTGACCTTCAATCTCCCCTTCACTTTTCAGCCTTATGGTTATGATGTTGGGTGGGAGGGGTTAGGCTATAGGTTAGCTTAGGTCACTGCGTAAGTTCTAAGCCTTACTTTGCATATCGGGTTAACTGTTGTTTTCCTCATCATTGGATAGTTTGAATCATTCTGAAATTCACCATGAATAAATAGAATAAGGCATCTGTTTACTCAGTCTTTAGAGGAAAGAATACTATGTTCTCACATAATAATAATAATAATAATAATTATTGATTTGGTTGACCAGGTATGCCTCCTTTTATTTAGACTTCATGATGAATTTCAGAGTGATGTCGGGAATAGAGAGAGAGAGAGCAGCAGCTTCGCTTCGTATGGAAAGTGACGCTTAGATCTTATTCGTTCATTCATTTCATGATTTACTTTATTTTGATATTTTGTTTGTTTTTTATCGAAGAGGGAATTACAGTAGCTAGGAATGTTCTATTATTTTTTGCCCCATTATGTAAGTAAAACTTCCCTTGTTGTTGAGAATAATGGTTGGCCTCCATGGCCTATCTGGGCACTAAGATAAGAGAGAGAAAGATTACAGTCTTCCTGCCTCTTTTCTCTGGCTTGTCACTATTCTGCGATGAGGGAAGAGTGTTTTCTAAAGCATGAGGCTGGAAAGTAAACTAAGAACTCTGCTAGTGTGTTTATTCTGGGGCTCTTCATCATTAGAGATCCGAATATGTAGATAATTTCTTTTCGAAAATCATCACAAAGAATATAAAGAGTTCAGAGTCATCCTAGAGCAGAGTTCATTGAAAGAGCGAAAACACATCATTTTTTAAGTTTATTCTTAATTTTAAGGGTTTAAATTTCATAAGCTGGTCGTTTGTGCCGAGGACTCGCGTTTGAAGCGGTTCTCTGTACTACTCCAAGACGGGCATTGTCTATATAATGTAATCAGTTCACAAGTGTATTTTTCGGAGAAAAAATATTTTTATGTTCCTAACATTTCATAATCTGTTATTTTTTATCATTACTTCTTTCCCTTCCTCGATATTCCAAATCCTTTGCTTTGTAAAAAAAAATTATAATTTCAATTTTTGTTTGGCAAAAGCAAATTTTTTCTTTTTTTAACCTATTTCAATTCTTTGTTTTTATGATTTTCTCTCTTGTCTAGAATTTTAAAGTGGTCATTCACATTAATAGTAACAGTCGTCTTCAAGGAAATGAACTGTATAATATTCAAAAGCTTTTCTCGTGTAATACCGTAGTTAACCAATATTTGAAGAGTTAAAAAAACAATTAAATTTACAGTAGCATGTACTGTAAAATAAAAGTGTTATAATAATTGTTCTGGATGCATTATTTGATCATTTAAAGGTTTGGTAAATTCTGTTATCAAGGCTAGGAAAGATGAAGTAACGGCGTTCAAAGGAGCTCTTAACATACAATCATAGAAGAAGAAATAGGTCATGCCTTTCTTGGAAAAACCAGCATATGTAGTTTCTTGTATTCGCTCAGGTTCCTATTCACTTTCAGGCTAGGGCCAATGGACTGCAGAGCTGCGTTATGGTTATTCGCATTTTACGAGATCTTTGTCAGCGAGTTCCCACTTGGACCCCACTGAATAGTTGGGTAAGGGTACGATAACTTACGATCTTTTTACCATGTAGCAGAGCTCCTCTAGCCTAAGGGAAATATTGCCTTAACCGCTAGCCCAAGTTGGGTTAGGATTAGAGCATGGTTTCCCATACTTTTTCCCGTGGCGCCACACTTTTTACGTATCCAAAAGTGCACGTGTCACCTCCGCAAAAATATTTTCCCCTCATAATGGTTTACATTTATGAATTTAGATGCAAGTTTTTGAGGTCGCGATTAAATCTTTAAACTTAATCTTGGTTCTGGAAAGTCAAAATGAAGCGTCTTTTAGAAACAAAAACTGAAGGGAAATTACGTAAAACGTTATACCGGTGAAGGTAAAGCTAGTGAATTTTGTTAGTCACCCTTTTCTTACACTGGAATTAGGCAGGGAGTTCACGCCAACCATCCTTCTCCTTCGTGTGAGGAAATAAAAGTTTTGGTAGTCACTTAAAATTGGTATATGAAATGAAGGCTATAAAATGCAACGATTGGTGGACATGAACAGCAATCTAATAGATGAGAGAGAAACACCAACAAAACGCGTAAGACTTATGAAAAAAGGGGGGGGGGCAACTAGGTCTAATAAATGCAAACTTTTCTACGTGAAGTTCAAATTATGATGATAAAAACCCACTCTAATAGACGGAGTTTATTTCCACAACAGTTTCGATGCCCACTGGCAGCCTCTTCGTTTTTCTGTATCCACCCGAAGAGGATGCCAGTGGGCATCGAAACTTGTGAAAATAAACTGTATTAGAGTGGGTTTTTATTATTATAACTAGGTCTAATCTTTATAAACTCCATTTAACTTTTTTCTTGAAAACATTTTGAACAACTTATTAAAGGCTGATAGAAAGACACTTAAGAGCACAATAAGAAAATTAGAAAACAGACTAGTAGACGGGATTCTCGAAAATATTTTAAGTTCTAGGGGGTAGTAGATTTTTGGAATGACTTGCCATATGATGTAAATAGTAACTTCTTAGTTTTAAGGAAAATTTGGACGCTTTCATGAATAAAAGAGACTGGTCGTAGATTGTGAATACTGTTTATTCTTAGCTTGTTAGTTTTATGTTAATTAGCTGACTTGAGATTGAGATTTTGCGCAATTTTATTACAAAAAAAAATATAGCTCGACTCGTATAACCTCGATAGGCCCCGGTCGCTTCAGGTTTTCTAAATTAAATGTAATGTAACGCAATAATATAGTCCGTCCTTATGGCCTGCTCCATAGCTGCAAAAATATTCTTCCACAACCCATACAAATTAGTTCACTAAGTAAGGGTCGTGATTGTCCTACGTCAGCTTGCCTTGTAATTCTGTTTCGTTAGTCAGTCACATTTTTAACTGTTGCTCAACCCGAGGTCGAGTGAAATATAACATTTTAGTAGTTATAAACTTGTAGGAAAAATACTTAAATTGGAAAAGTACCATTCAAATATTGTTTATTTTGAAAACTTTTTATTTTTTAGCGTACTTGATTCCCCCTCCCTTTTTTCTCTCCCCCCCTGAAAGTAAGCCTTTTTGAGCAGACGTGGAGAATTAAGAATATTTTTCGACAAATTCATGGTCAGGAGTACAGTATGCATTAAATTGCGAGAGAGAGCCTTGATTCCAATAGTCGGATATATTGGACCGTAAGGGAGGTGTGGTCCACTGTATCCCAATTATTGGAACCAATGGTACATTCATAGGTATTTCACATTTGTAAAGACTTTGATTTGTAGTCACTGCAAATTTAAAAAAAAAATATATTGTAAAATTTTTCTCTCTCTCCCCGACATCAATTCGATAGCTTTAAGGACGTTTTTTTTTGTGCGCGTGTATTCTAAAGCCTTTATAACAATATTGTAATTTTATCTATTTGGTCTGTTAGCCTGCCTTGACGGCATTCTAGTTTTGGTCCATTCTAAATATATTGATTCAATAAACCCATTATTTTTATTGATTTTTATCAAATAAAAAACTATGGAAAAACCGAAGTTGTCTATTTACTTTCGTCAACTCTCTGTATAAGGAAATACATCGTATTAATGTTAGAAGACGACGCTTCATTAAATTTACGCATTTATAAGCCTTAAGAAAGAAATTGGTTTTGCATCATTGAAATTTTGGGTCTATTGGTCTAGTTCAGTTTCTGGCGAGCTCAAATGTAGGTCGCAGTGAAGATCTCAATCTTATTGTGGGCTAGATCCATGCTAAAAGCCTGAAGTTAGGACCACGCTTGCCCTGTATTGAGAATCCAAACCAATGACTAAACCAAGTTTTGTTTATATATGGCGTCACAAATTGAAGTTGCCGCCGCCTTTTCACCCGCAAATCTGACTTGGTGACTGAAAAAATGTGACACAGTCGAATTTTGGATGAAAAAAAAAACGGCTTTAATAATCTTGTTCGTGTCAGTTATATTTTTCTTCCACCTCGCTTCAGTTTAACGAATATCTAACGTAGCTACTGGAACTCTACCCGCCTTCGAGGTAAGGCACTGGAATTTTAAATTGAAACTTCTAGATTCGAATCTGAGCTCGAACCTCAAATTTCAGTGATTAAGGTACTGCTCTCGGTCTTAGTGTGATTATGGTTCGAATTTCACGAAACGCTATAGGTCCTCTTCGTCAGATAACCTTAAACGTTAGGATGAAGGTTAAATAACTCCGGAAATTATTGTTTATTAGCAATATTTTTTTTTTAGTCATTGTAATCCAACGCGCTTTTCAGGCAATGGAACTGATGTGCGAGAAAGTGATCGCTTCCGCTGGTCAGCCTCTGAGCCCAGGAGATGCCCTCAGGAGAACCTTTGAAGCTTTGGCTTCAGGACTGCTGCTACCAGGTTCTCCGGGTCTTTTGGATCCTTGCGAGAAAGATCCCATGGATGCTGCATTCACACTAACGGCGCAGGAGAGAGAAGATATTACAGCCTCGGCACAGGTATCGTAATTTTACGAACGTGTCACTTGGTATATGTAGAGGTGGTCACAAATTGATTATTTCCTAAGGTGTAATGGTTGCCTTAAGTTAACAACCATTACATAGAGCAGACTGCTCATAGGCTACTATTTGCACGTATGTTTTAGGTTTAATTAATACAAAATCAATAATATATGGTATATTATTGGGCTTAGAATTTTTTTATTAAATTAAAAAAAAAAAATCATCATGCAAATCGGTTAGGTTTAGAATTATATATATATGTATGTATGTGTGTAATTTAGGGGGTGTCGAAACATCAAAAATCGAGTTTCTCCAATTCCACAGTATGCACGTAGTTGGAAATGATGATCTCAACATCTTGTATATGTGACCCCCTTACCCCTTCCATACCATCCCCCCCCCCCCCCCCATTTTACTCTCCACAGATATAAACCCCAAATGTGACAATCATGCATTATATTAAGTCTTATTAAGTAGATTAGATTAATTTGGATAAATTATTTAGATAGTTTTAGATAGATTGAATAGATTACATAGATTAATTTAGATACATTAGATGAATTATATAAATTATTGTCACGTTTTTTTGTTTAGTTTCAGATTGTTTATAATTGAATGAGTTATGATTTAATTCCGAATGAGTTATATTAAATTCAGATTGAATGATTCAATTGCTAGAATTTAACAATTAAGTTTCTTGTTGTTAATGTTACTAGGCTTTGGTAAGAAAACGAGAAGAACTGATTTCGAAAGGTTCTAGAACAGCAAAAGAATGTTACAGAATTGTCACTAAAGATGTGGAAGCCATTTGGGAGAAGTTTTCCTTTCCACATATAGGATTTGAAGGAATAGCTATAAATGTTGAACGATTGATAGAATCTGCAGCAAAGCTAAATAAAGTACCATTAAAACAGAAACAACAGTTTTCAGCAGAAGGTGGAGACATTCGATGAAATGTTTGATATTTGCACTTTTACTTGTTACGATAAAAAAAAATCAGTCGAACGGATTGCAGATGTGATATTAGAGTTCCAATGATTGAGTGGGAGTCTTTTGTGGGGCAGAAACAGAAAAAACCAACTAGGACCAATCGACAGAGTAACGACTTCCGCAAGAAAAAGGACTCACGATAGAGTTAAAAGATTAGAAAGAAGAGCCAAGATGAGCCTAGATATGAATGTCGCCTCAATCAGCAAACTGGACCCTTTACATATTATGGAAGATGAGAGCATGGAAATTGATGATGACAGCGACGATATTGACTTTGTTCCGAATTTTGAGCCGAGAGAAAACCATCAGAACAGAATTATTTATGACAACAATAATAACAGCAGATAGATACCGTGTAAGTTACAGAGCTACTGCAGCTATAGTAAATGTAGCTTTGAAGGATATGAGAATATTAGACGAAATCAATATGTTGGATAGGAAAAAAGTGGAAAGAGAAAGAATACGTGTGGGTAAAAAGAACATAATCAAAGTGAAATCAGAGAACACACCGATTGAAGGCATCGGATTTGATGGTAGAAAAGATCAAACTAAGACAAAGAAGGGAATGGAGTACGAAGATGTTTACGTGGATCATATAGCTCCAGATAACGGAACTGCTTGTTGTATTGCAGATGAAATAATAACTTTTATAGTTGATTCTAATAGCAAAGAATCCCTCAAAGCTTTGCTATGCGATAGCACCCGAGTGAACACTGGCAGGATTGGCGGAGTGCTAAAATTGATTCAATTATATCTGGACAGGCCAGTACAATGGCTGATTTGCCTTTTGCATGCAAACGAACTGCCCTTCAGGCACGTATTTGAAGCAAATGATGGAAAAACTTCGGGACCAAACACCTTCAAAGGTTCTCTTGGAAATAAACTCCGAGAGGATTTGACCAAACTGGATATAGTTGATTATAGCCCTGTAGAGGGCAACATTAAAGAAGTTTCGGTTGATATTGTTAAAAGTTTCAGCAGTGACCAAAAATATATGTATGCAATGTGCATTAGCCACCAGATCCTCAGGTGCCCTCCATCATGCAAAATGGCTAACACGATCCTGCGCTTATGTCTCTACACGGAATCCAGACAAAAACATCCAAGACCTAGTAAAAATTATAATGCTGGTTTACGCTCCAGGCTGGTTTTGGATAAAATCAAATGCAAATGAGGGAGCATCTAATTTTTGGTATATCATGCACTTGCTTAAAGGCTTAAATAAAAAGCATCGGATGATTATGGAGTGTGTCCTCAGAAATAACGGCTATTTTGCCCACCCAGATAATATCTTACTCTCAATGATAACAGACAAGAACTAGGAGCACCAATGCGAAAAATTTTGAGGTGCCAAAAGCACTGAACTTTGAAGCAGACGATTATCCTAACATGATCGACTGGGACAACGAAAATTACCCCTCCACCTATTTTACAGAATTTGACAAATGATCTTAAAGTTCGAAATGAACCACTTCAGCTTATTCCTTTTCCCTGTCACAGCCAGGGAGTAGAACATGCTGTAAATGTGGTAACAGAAGCATCACAAGATAGATTTGTTACGAAAACAGACAAATTTATTTTGAATGTACTCGAGTCGAGAAAAAAGCTACCCGTGTTCCAATGGAAAGGCCAGTGGTGTCAGTAATTTAAGATTTTAAATTCCTTAAGGTGAATATTTTGATTTTAGTATGCTTCAATTGATTCTTTAAGTAATATACGGAGAAAGATTTCTTATATATATATATAATATATCCCTTTGCTTTGTCCGGAGCAATAGGGCGCGTCCCTCTGTGGCGAATGTGGGAATACACCTTTCTTCGGTATAAGGGCTTTCTCTGCCCTCGTGGACCATTGGGTCCGTTTGGGGACCCGGCTGATCTCCTGCTTCTTTTTCTTTTTCTCCTTTAACCCATTCTTTCTGGCTTCTCCCTGTTTTTTTGGCGTTGTTCTTTGGACCATGATTTTGACCCTTTCTTGGCCCTTGGCCCTTGGCCCTTGGGTGTGGGAGGTGGTTGCCCTGCACCCTTGTCGCTTTCCAACCAAACCCAAACCCTGTCCCTGCCACTTTTCACCGCGCGTTGGATGAGAGTGGCTGCCTTTCAGGCACAGGCACAGGGACTGGGTGCGGGTGTATCTCCCCTGCGTGACATCTATCGGCGGTGGGACCACGTGTGCCCACACTTCGCCTTTCCCTTGTTGGAGTCGGTGGTGGCTGGATGCGCGCGGGGAAGTTCTTTTTTGTTTTGCTATGGACACTTCTCCCCTTCGGCTTACGACTACTGCTTCTCATTCCCGGACTACTACTACTCTCAACACTCGGGTGGTGGGCAACCAGGCCCTCGAGTCCTTTACCACTGGAAGACCGCAACCTAATGGGGTTGACCCCCCTGTGGAAGCGGAACGCTTGCACTCTCCTTTTCCGTTGCCGACCCCAGTCCGTCCCTCGACTACGCCCTTGGACCTACACTCTCTGGAGCAGGGGTCTCGCCCCAGCCCACTTCAGCCACCTTCGGGCAAGTCAAGTTCCACCGAGGACTTGCCCCCACAACCCGGCTTCTTGCTCTCCCCATATGCCCCCCTCACCCGCCGTCAGCCCACCTCCCCACGGAGAGAGCCTCGCGGCGGACGGGGGAGCCGGCATTCACGGCCGTCCTATCGACCGTTGAATATCCCAGTCCATTTCGACTCTACAGCCTCCCTCTCCCTCCCAAGTATCCACAAATTCCTGGTGATTCGGCCTACATCTGGGTCCCTCCCGAACAACTCTGAACGGACGTTCCAGGCGATCCGAACCCACAGCAACTCCAGCCGCTATGACGTACGCCCACAGAGGGATGGCTCCCTCCTCGTAAAATCACGCTCAGCCGCAGAGACGAAAGCCCTACTCTCCGTCACTGAGGTCCTTGGATGCTCGGTGTCCGTTTCCCCACACCCTCGCCTGAACCAGAGTCAGGGCACTATTTACGCCACCCGCCTATTGTCGGTCGCAGTGAACGAGCTCCTGGAGGACCTCGCACCCCAAGGAGTCACTAAGATCTATCGTTTCACATCCCGACAGGGAGGCACCCCCTCCCCCACCCCACGTCTGCTCCTTACTTTCAACACTAATCCCCCCGGCCGCATTGTATGGGGTATGGGAGACCGCGCTCATGCGAGTTTTCTATCCGCCCATACGTCCCAGACCCGACCCGTTGCTTCAAATGCAATAAATTCGGACACGTTAGCTCCGCTTGTCGACAGCCGCATCAATTATGTGTTCACTGTGGACGACTCGCTCACCCTGACAGGTGCCCCAACACACCCAAATGCTCCAACTGTGAAGGCGCACACCCCTCTTCATCCCGAGAATGCCTTTTCTTCAGTTCGAGAAGGAGGTCCGAGGCCTACAGGTGACGGACTTCCTTAGCCCCCGTGAGGCACGCGACAGGGTGCGGAGTCGGGAGGTGAGGCCGGGGGTGTCCTATGCCGCTGCTCTCGGCTCTATCATCTCGGCCGCCCTGGCCTGCCGCCGAAACCCCCCCAAGCCACTGCTCCCTGTTCCCCCAAAGAAAACCTCGCAGGACCCGACGGTTTCCTGTCCCCCACCATTCCTCCTCTTCCCGCACCTCACCTGCCACGAATCCCCCAGGTGTCTGGGACCAGGACACCCAGGTCCCATCCACCTCAAACCCTCTTCCCAGTACCCCTGCACACGCCCGAACCTGCCGCCCGGAGCAAGCCGTCGAGGCGGAGACGCCGGAGCGTGTCACCGGACCCTCCGGCCTTCCAACGTCTCTCTCCCTCTTCCCCTCGGACCAAGAAGACGGCTCGGATCCTCACTATGTCCATCTCTCCCCATCGCAGAAGTCCCACCACTCTACCCCCACAGACTCTGACAATAGTGGCTGAGATCCACGACCCGCCCCGACGACGGACCCAGTCCGAACAATATCCTCTCCCCGAGGATCCAGTGGATGCGGCCCTGGCGCAGCTGCACGGTGTGACCGAGGGAAGCTCGCGCCCACGCCCACGAGTCTATGGATCTGCCCTTGCCTCCTGGTGCCATTTTCTCCACCCCTCCACGAGACTACTCTGTTCACCTCCTTCCACCCCATCGTACCTCCCCCAACATCCCCGGCCCCCTCCTTGTCAGCTACCCTGTGTACGCCCTCCCTCCCACCCGCCCGGTCCTTTTGGTACCCCTTATCACCACCTCGAGTCCGCCATGAGACCCCGGACAGGCGGGGTAGCGCCACTTTTGGGGCTAACGTGCCCCCTCCTGGTCCGACCATAGAAGCCCGTCACAGTACACCGACCCTCTCAGCCCACGATGTTCCTCTGCCTGCCGTGATCCACGCCTCCGGTCTCGCTCGGCCGACTCGATCCCGCACCTCCGCGGGGTTCGACAGGCCGACCGATTCCTTCCCTGGTGAACGGTAGATAGCCAGCCATGCTCCCGACCAGCCTTCAATTTCGCGAACTCCAGATCTCCCTTCATACTCCAACCTCCTAGCACCTACACCTTTACCCATCCCCCTTCATCAACTAATGGATCCCCCGAAAACCACAATAGTCCACTGGAACTGTCGAGGAATATTCGCAAATTATGAAGGCCTTACTCCTGATTGCCACTTCCCGTCCGGTGTGTGTGTCTCCAGGAGCTAATCCTGGGGACCAGGCCCATGCCCTGCCCTACTGGTTATTTTTGCATCGCCACCCCGCCTCCTACCTGCACTCGAAGGGGAGCTGCCATCCTCGTACACCACGCAGTCCCCTTCTACAACCTCTCCATCCGGTCCCCACTACAGGTGACCGTCCGGCTCTCCCTGGATAGACAGTACACCGTCTGTCCATCTACCCCCCCCCCCACGCTCAAGTCTCCCGCGACGACCTGGTGGAAGTCGTGAACAACTCCCAGGCCCTTCCTACTGCTGGGCGATTTCAATAGTCGCCACCCCTTGTGGGGCGACACACGCACCACCTATATAGCCCCAACCCTGATATCCGTCATGACCGAACTCTCCTTCGAGTGCCTCAACAATGGCTCTCCTACTCGTTTCAACTGATGCCCTCCTAGACTTCACGTGGCAAGTCCTCCGAGAGGACCATGGAAGTGACCATCTCCCCATACAACTCACCCTTAATCGACCCGACCAGACTGTTCGGGTACCGGTAAGGTGGGTTACTACCAACGCGAATTGGGCCCGCTTCCGCGACAACACCTATACCACCCTTACAACTGCCCACTTCCCATCCATCGACGAGTGCATCGCTTACTTCGAGTCCGTCGTTCTAGCGGCCGCAAGCACTAGCGTACCACAATCCTCCGCCTACCCCCGCGCCCGACGGGTGCCTTGGTGGACCCCGGAGTGCGCGGAGGCCGTGCGCGCCAAGAAGAAGGCAACTCGGCGCTTCTACCGGACGCGACTCCCCATCCATCGCACGGAGATGCAGCGGGTCAGGGCCATCGCCCGCCGCACAATGAAGACAGCGCGCCGACCTCTTGGCGTGCCTTTGTGTCCGGCATCACCGCCAACACACCTTCGGCTACCATCTGGAAGAAGGTGCGGGGTGTCGAGAGGCGACATGTCCCCTCCCGACCCCGGTCCTCCGGACTAACGACGGACTCCTATGTGAACCCAAGTCGGTGGCAGACCACCTTGCTTCTACCTTCGCCGCCGTTTCTTCCTCTACAGCCAATTCCGTACCCGCCCCTGACGATAGCCCCTCTCCACCGTCCATAGACAGCACCTACAACCGATTGTTTACCATGCGTGAACTACAGGCGGCACTGGCCTCTCGACGATCCCCTTGTCCCGGTCCGGACGGTATTCCGTACGGCATGATCCAGCACATCCACTCTACCTTACAAATTTTCCTGCTGGATCTACAATCGCATATGGATAGAGGGCGCCTTCCCCTCTAGGTGGAAGGAGGCCCACGTCATCCCTATCCCCAAACCCGGCAAAGATTCCCTGGACCCCACAAACTACAGACCAATCGCCCTGACGTGTTGTGCCTGCAAGATCCTCGAGAAAATGGTTCCACGCGATTATCGTTCGTCCTTGAACAACAATTCCTTCCCGTCTACCCAGTCCGGCTTCAGACAATTCCGCTCCACCACTGATCCCCTCCTGCTTCTCAGCCGAGACATACAGGATGCCTTCGACAATGGACAGTTCGTACTGTCAATTTTTTTTGACATCCAGAAGGCCTATGACACCACCCGTCGAGCAATGATCCTCGGTCAGCTCCGACATCTGGGCCTCGTCGGAGCCATGCCGACCTTCATCAGGGCTTCCTCTCTTCCCGGACTTTAAAGTCCGGGTGGGCTCAGTCCTCTCTGACACCTTTGTGCAGGAGGACGGGGTCCCACAGGGAAGCATCCTCAGTGTTCTCTGCTTCTCCGTCGTGATGAACACGGTCTCACAATGCCTTCCACCCACCATCCGCTCTTCCATTTACGCGGATGACCTTGCAATCTACTTCGCAGGGCGAGAACCGTCTGTTCAACGACAATGCAGCTCGCCATCTACCGGGTGGAAAGGTGGGCGACGTCGGTGGGTTTCCGCCTCTCCATCCCTAAGTCCAAGTGTATGGTCTTCAGTAGAAGAAGACCCACACCCTTCCTCTACCCTCTGTCACATTATACGGCAGCCTCTTGAGGTGGTACCCTCCACGCGTTTTCTGGGCATGACCCTAGACCGACGGCTCAATTGGGTTCCCCATCTCAAGCACCTAAAGCAATCCCTTCGACGCCCCCTCGCTCTCCTGGATCACCTCTCTCACACCACATGGGGTGCAGATCGACGCTCTCTTCTTCGCCTTTACACTTCCATAGTGCAGTCGAAGCTGGACTATGGTAGTGCAGTTTACGGTTCAGCCTCCACGCCCGCCTCCGTATCCTGGACCCGGTACTTAATAGAGGCCTCCGCCTCGCCACCGGTGCTTCCGCTCCTCCCCAGCCTCCATGTGGAATGCGATCATCTCCCTCTCGCCCTCCGACGGGGTCTTCTCCTCATGAGGACATACCTCCGTGCACAGAGGCTACCTTCTTCGCTTCTGGGCACGGTGGTTTCAGAACTACCACCTCAGGGACGGAGCTGGCACTTCACTGAAGCGGTCCGCTCTTTCCTTGATCTTTTCAACATGCCCGCCCCTCAGTTATCCCCATTTCATTCAGCATCTACCCCCCTTGGATCCTCACCCCTATCAAGTTTTGCAAAGATCTGTGTACCCTACCGAAGACTACCACGAGCGCCATGATATACAGGTCACTTCCGCGAACACGCAACCCAACACCCGGACGCAGTCGCCATTTACACGGATGGTTCCCGCTCGGAAGCCGGTGTGGCCTCCTCAGCGGTGATTCTGTCCCAGCCGCTTTCCCGGGGCGTCGGCCTGCCCCGCGAGGCCTCCGTTTTTTCGGCGGAACTTTTCGCCATTACGGAGGCCCTCGATATTGTGCCAGCTCCTTCGTCATTTATTCGGATTCCCAAAGTGCACTCCTCTCCCTGGAAAGACTTAACTCCCCCACCCGCTCGTCTGTACCATCCAGCAAACCTTCCACTGTCTAACGACCCTCCAACACAAGACAATCGCCTTCTGCTGGGTCCCGGCTCATGTCGGCATCCAGGGTAACGAGGCGGCGGATCGCACAGCAAAGACGGCCTGCTCACTGCCGGCCTCCCGACCCCTCCCTTTCTCCGACTTCTTCCCGACTTTCCGCTCCCACTTCCGCTCCATATGGCAGCGGGAATCGGACCAGGCCACACAAAACAAACTCCACACGATCAAGCCACGAATAGGATACTGGGCCTCCTCATTCCACCGGTCCCGCCATAAGGAAGTAATCCTAGCCCGTCTCCGCCTAGGCCACACCCGCATCACCCACGGACACCTGATGGCGAAATCGCCAGCCCCGCTTTGCCCTACCTGCCATACCCCTATCACTGTCATACACCTCCTGGTGGAATGCACAAAGTTGTCTGCTCTTCGTCGCAGGTGTTTCCCTCTCTCGGCCGAAGATCCCATACCCGACCGGCTACGATCCATACTCGCCGACGGCCCCCACTTTTCAACGGAAGCGATTCTCTTCTTCCTTACTCACTCCCAGCTGCTCCATCGCATTTAAAACCGTACCCCTCCTACCCACTATCCAGCGACTGACTCTTACTCACTCCCCTAGTCTACCACCCCCAACACAGTAACATCACCCACTCACCGCCTCGCCGAGATATGTCCCGATCCTTTTAGGTACGAATCGGCGGTAAATCAGAGAGGAAAAAAAAAGAAAATATATAAAACTTACTTTAACGTTACTTATATCATTATTTACTTTAATCTTTGTCATTTATCAGGTTTTTTTTATTCAAAGAATTGGTTTCAATTTCATTTCAATTTAAAAAAAGCCGGGGCATATGCAACGGGTAAGAGGGAGGGCGCATAGCGGTGTAATTACAGTATGTTGTTTAGAGCCCAAAGGAAACTCCGAGCAGTGTGTAGAATAAGAATACAAAATTTCGACCCCCTCCCTCCCTAATGTGTGTATGTATGTATGTATGTATCAGGTCATCCCATAAGTAATGTCATTTTTTACGATAGATTAAGTTTAAACTAGTCCTACTCGTTTCTAAGCATAAATTTTCCGAAGGTTATATCTAGGAGATCTATCGTGTTTCGCTACATACTTTACAGACCTTGACCAGTGAAGACATGTGTTTTGCTTTATGTGAACCCTTCATAACATGACGGTATCAGAAGAGAATATCAGGCATGTAATGTTTTACGAGTTCAAAAAAGGGAGTAGTGCTACTGAAGCAACGCGAAACATTCAGGACGTTTATGGCAACGATATTCTGCATGTGAGGAAATGTCAAAGACGGTTTCAAAAGTTTAGGAATGGTGACTGTTGTTTGACAGATGCAGCACGCTCTGGATGCCCTGCTGAGTTTGATGATGACGACCTGCTATTAGCCGCACTTGAAGACTCTTCAACAACTGTCGAAGAATTGGCCCAGAAACTCAATTCATCCCCGTCCACCATCCATCGACAATCTGAGGGTGCGGGTAAACATTAGCACAGCTCTTCATTCCCGTGAACTCGAAGATCCGTTTTTGCACCGTTTAGTGACTGGTGATGAAAAGTGGTACTGTACCAAAGTGTTAAGCGCCGTCGACAGTGGGTTTGTGCCGGAGAACCAGCGACACCACAGCCAAAACCAAATCTTCACCCTCGGAAGGTGTTGCTTAGTGTTTGGTGGGATAAAGGTGGTGTAATACACTTTGAAACCTTACACACAACCAAACAATCACCGCTCAAGTCTACTGTCAATAACTGGATTGATTGAACACTGCACTAAAAGAAAAGACATTCTTTGGTTAATCGGAAAGGAATCGTGTTCCACCACGACAATGCACGTCCTCATACCGCTCGGATCACTTCTGCAAAAATTGAGGAGCTTGGGTGGGAAAAACTTCCACATCCTCCATGGGGTTAAAATTATTATTCCATTGCACTATTTAGTTTTAATATGCAGATGCTCTTTAATTTTAAAGATATTTTACCTATTGGTAAGCAATATAGTTTCACGACAGGACCCGTTTAATCGACTGTACAATAATAAAAGTTCCACACAACTGAAATATTATTATTATTATTATTATTTCTGTAACAATTCGTATTATTTTCTTTTTATTCGCTTTTTGTCTGGATAAATCTGGAATAGTAGTAATTCACCCTTTCTTCTCAGCACGCATTGAGGTTGATCGCATTCCGCCAAATTCACAAAGTACTCGGTATGGACCCCATTCCGCCCCCTAAATTCCAGAGAGGAGGCAGATTCACCCGCAAGAGGAGGAGGGACAATTCTGTCGGGGAAGGAAACGATTCTGAAGGCGAGATGGATGGTAAGATGGGATATTTTGGCTTTCCGTGTATGTGAAGAATCTCGTTTACCTTATATATATATTTATTAATAGTACTTCTTAACGAGTCATGTCCATTGTCATTAGTTAACCGATAGTCGTAGAGTTTTTCATTGTCATTAGTATTGAAGAACTTAACCTTGCTAAAGATTTTTCTAAAAGAAATGGGTATTGTATTAGGTGTAAATGTCTGGAGATTTAGTGAGTATCCTTTTTAACGTTACACTGCTCTTCTCCATTCCAAAAAGGGAAGAATTTGCAGTTGAATTAAACAGACAACGATATTAGTAATGAGACACATTTTGTTCTTTAAATTGTGAACTACAGCCATTCCCCTTTTATTTCAGGTGGCGAAGGCAAGAAAGATAAGAAAGAAGAAGAGGAACAAAAAATGGATACCGACAAAGATACAAAATAAGGATTAGTACAACGTAGTATTCCTACGGAAAAAAAAGTGTACAATTCGGGATAAATATAACATTTTTGAAGTAAAAGGAAAGATGATTTATTTAGTGGTTTTCGAACTTAAAAATGAAAACCTTATTCGTTCAAGTAGTTACTACGAGTCGTCATTAGAGAGTGCTTAAAATTAAGAATTTGTCGTACCTTTTCTCCCTCCTTCCTCAATCTTGAGTTCCACTTTGTCTTCTCCAGTCATGCAGAGTAAAATCAAAGTGGGTTTATATTATTTTTTCAAGTTAGGTAATGGTGTAGAGTTCCCGTCGTTTGGTTGGAGACTTGTCTATGATCATGAAGGGCTCGGGTTCGACAACTACCACCACCACCACCACCTCCCTCTACCCCTTCCGTATGGGGAAGTAAGAATTCCTGATATTACTGTTAATGATACAGTTAATAATAACTTTTGATGGGGAAAGAAGTCTGCAGATAAATTTTAATTTATGGAGAATCATCAGAAAAAAAACGTGACAAGAGAATACAGAAAAATTTGTTTTAAGGATTGTCAATTATTTTATGAAGTCACACTCGCTCTCAGTTCAACAAAGTATATATATTTATATATACAAATCTTTTACTAAAAACATTTCATCACGTATGTATACATTTTTTTAGTTCCAATCGATTTTAAGGCATTATTTCGTAGGAGTTCTATCCAATATATAGGCCTATTAATTTTAAGTGTGTTGATTATTTCACACGTATTTTTTTCTTTAATAAAGTAAAGTAATTTTCTATTAGTATTATTTAACCATTATCAGAGTTGTAGAAACCGGCAGCGTGGGGATCGTAATGAATACGTACTCATACATTCACTATTTCTTAATTCAATTTATATTTTACAAGCCTGAGGGTTGGGAGACCTTGTTGGTGGCCGATTTAGGGTCGCAGCAAAACAATGTTGGGAACTACTGCCTTAGCCAGTCAATTAAAAGTGTGTGGCCAGCCCGCCGCCGCCGCTTCGTCGGAACGCAAGATACAGAAAATAGACCAGTTTTACTTTCTGCCTTCTAACCCAAAGTCCCTGGGAAACGAGAGAGAATAAATAAATAAATAATTTTTTTTTTTTTTAGTTAGTTACCTAGGGATTTTGGGTGAGAAGGCAGAAAGTAAAACTTGTCTTTTCTGTATCTTGCGTCCCGACGAAGAAGCGGCGGCTGCTTCGTCGGGAAGACGAAGTTAAGTTTCCCTACCTTGTGTGGGGAATGGACGTTTTGTGTCTGTCTATTAACACCCAAATGAGAAGTGTGTAAAGTATCAGTGAAACCGTGCATATAAATTTTAAAGTGAAATTCATTAAAATTAAGTGCAATGCAGTTTACATAAATTATCACCAGTTTAACGTATATATTTAAACCGTAATACTGTTGGCAATCGAGAAATTTTGAAACAAGGTAGGAAAAGGGTCAGAAAACCCTCGTGACCATCGAAAGGAAAAAAATAAAAAAAGTGTGTATTTCTTTTAATAACGAATAGCATGACCATGGGTCCAAATTCTCACTTAATCTGCAATTTGTGTAATCTGGAAACAACTGAAAATGCAGCAACAAGATGCGATTTCTGTTAAAGACTGCACGACTTTATCTGCATGAATTGGGATGATAGGAAAAAATATATCGTCTCGAACACGAAACGGATCGTGGGAATCAAATTTCTGTGTGACGCATGCACACACACACACACACACACACACACACACACACACACACACACACACACACACACACACACACTGTAAGCTCCTCTGCGGTATTTAAAGAAATGGAGAAAACGAATTCGAGTGTTAAAGAAAAGGAGCAGCAATGGGGAAACAAGAGCCGGAAATGTCCCACTGAAAATTCGGGTGGATACGAGAGGACGAAATAACTAATAACAATATAATACGGAATGAAGATGTAGATGAAAGAAGAGAAATAAAAGTTGGGAGGTAGTAAAACTACCCAACGAGCAAAATGATAAAAAGATACACTAAAAACGTAAATACTACGCAAAAGGGTACTGCATATATCGGGATGGGCAATGCGTCTATGCACAAATTGCACATCCCCCATTATGTAACTCATTACACAAGAGGATATTACAAATTTTAAAAAAGTGCAAGTTCCACCATCTTACTGTCTGCAACACCTATGCAAGATACAGAAAAAATCATAGCGGAGTCACAGCCGGTAAAGAAGTCGGGAACGAAGGAGGAAGGAGAACAACCCGGTTACCGAAAAGTAGGGACCTTCAGATAGAATAGCGCCAAGCCTATCACAAGGCCTGACGCTCACCAAAAAGGGAAAATACTCTGCGCACAGCGCAGAGTAAAGCGGACACTCCACCAGGAGGTAGGCAATTGTAAGTGGAACGTCACAATTGGGACATCGGGGCACCCGATTCCCAGCCAACAAACAGCCATGGGTCAGGTGGGTGTGGCCAATACGGAGGCGGGCCAGAGCCGCCTCCTTATGGCGCGACCGATGGAAGCAAGAGGCCCAACATCCCAATTTGGGTTTAATCTTCCAGAGTTTGTTATTTGTAGCGCCATCCCAGCGACTCTGCTACCGGGAGCGCAAAAACCTACGAAAGCCAGGGATATAATCGGAAAAGGGGGAGGAACAGGGGTGAAACCTGTAGTCGGCACGCCGAACGGGCAGCTTGATCGGCAGCCTCATTTCCAGCCACGTTAACATGTGCAGGGACCTAGCAAAATACCACCACCTTGCCACCAGAAGTGACAAGGATATGGCACAGTAACTGGATACGTCGGACCAGTGGGTGGACGGGGTCGAAACACCAAGCCATCCAGGGCATTGCGGGAATCCGAATAGATAATAAACGACCCATCCGGATGCTCCCGCACCACCTCCAGAGCGCTCAGAATGGCATAGAGCTCCACCGTGAAAACGGAAGCCTCATCAGGGAGCAAAGGCAGACGACTGGAGAACAGCCGCAGCCCAAACGCTCCCCGACGACCTCGAGCCATCTGTGAAGACCGCAACACATGCGGAGTGACAAGCTGTATGCGGAAGGAACAGAGACCGAAGCAAGGCAGAGTCAGAATCGGCCCTGCGAACGGGACGCAACGCCCTATAGCATGTCACAGGGGTGCTCTCCCAAGGTGCAACACCCTCGAAAGAGACCGTAAACGGATGGAGGAGGAGCGCCCATACCATCGAGGAGGGAAGTCACCGTGTCGGTGAAATACCAACCTCCATCCCGGCAGAACGCCCCCTCAACCACCTGGAACAGAGGAGAGTTGGGAAGATGGAGAGTCCGGAGATAGTGCTTGGCAATGAGAAACGACCTTCGATCCTCCAAGGGAGGGATGTCGCATTCAACCTGCAGACTATCAACCGGAGAGGAGCGGAAGGCGCCAGATGACATGCGCAGTCCTCTAGAGAGGGCCGGGTCCAGTATCCGAAGGGCCGTACGGGAGGTGGAGCGCCCCATGTAGTATGAGACAAATGTCCCAGCAAATCCAGGGTACGTCTTGCAGTCTCGCGCAGCCTGCGAAGGGGGAACCCAGCTCAAACGGCTATTGAAGACCATGCCCAGGAAACGTACTGATTGAACGAGGGCCAGAGGCTGACCCCCGAGTGTAAGATTAAAGGCCGGGACAGCGCCGGATACCCGTCTCCTCGACGGAAGGAAGGCCACGCACGAAGTCTTCGGGGAAGACAGCGTAAGGCCTACCGACGACGCCCAACGTTCAACACGATTGACCGCGAGTTGGACTTGCCTCTCCACGAGGTGGGGACTCGTCCCCGCGGCGGAGATGGAACAACGCACCGAGGGCGGGAGGGTCCCCGGTAGCGCAGACATGACCAGATTGAAGCAGGAGACGCTCAAGACACACCCCTGAGGCACCCACTCCTCCTGAACATACAGATCAGATAGGGCCGCCCCATTACGGACGCGGAAATTGCGACGGCAGAGGAAGTTACGAATAAATGTGGGCAAAAAGCCCACAAAACCAAGAGACTTCAAACGGTCCATGACAACTCCCCGACGGGTCGTGTTATAGGCCTTTTGGACATCGAAAAAGACGGCCAGAACAAGATTCCGGCGGGAAAAGGCCTCCTTGTACATCATGACCAAGGAGGAGAAGTGGGTCCAGAGTACCCCGAAATCGCCGAAAGCCATACTGGTTCGGGGGTTATAACCCAAGCGACTCCAGTATAAAGGAAAGTCGGACGACCACCATCTTTTCAAGGAGCTTGCATAATCAGCTCGTCAAGGCAATAGGCCGATAGCCCGCCACCTCCGCCGGATCCTTCCCTGGTTTAGGTATCGGGACCACAATCGCCTCCCTCCAACGGGAAAGGAACGACCCCTCAACCCACATCCGGTTGAAAAGATCCAGCAAGAAGTGTAGGGCCATCGGGTGCAGGTTCCAAATAAAGTCATACGGAATGTCATCAGGGCCAGGGGCGGAAGAACGACGGTTTGCCAGGGCAGCCCGAAGTTCCCTCATCGTAAAGAGACGGTTATAGGGCTCGTTCCCAGGCGGCGGGAACGTAACATCCGACAACGGACGATCCGCAGCTGAAGGCGAACTGAAAACCGCAGCAAAAGCCCCGGCCAGCCGATCGGCCACAGCAGCAGGATCCGAAAGGAAGCTGTCCCCGTCCCGGCTTCCCCTCGATACTACGTACCTTCCACACATCAGCAGAAGGGGTAGACGAGGAAATGCCAGACACAAATGTACGCCAAGAGGCCCGACGGGCCAACTTGAGAGTCCGGCGGGCAGGATGCGGTGGAAGCGGCGCGTTGCCCTCTTCCTCTCACACACCGCCTGGTGACATGCTGGAGTCCACCACGGGACGCTACGCGTCCGCGGGTTACCGGAAGATCGAGGAATACAGTCCTCCGCGACGCCCATCACCACCCGCTCGAAGAACTCCAAGCTCTCACCCACAGAGCCAAAGTCCAACACCGAATGGGCAATGACGGAACGAGCTCTGAAGGATGTCCAGTCAGCCCGCGCCACGCACCACCTCGGTCGAGACGAGACACCCGGCTGCGGTCCAACCGGCTCAAGACAGACTGGGTAATGATCACTGCCATAAGAGTCCCCCAACACCCTCCACGAAAAATCGAGTAAGGCATCGAGGGACACCAAGGAGAGCAATACAGGTAGATGAACCCGTGGGTTCGTGGAAATAGGTAGGTTTGCCGGAATTGAGGCACGCGAAGGAAAGTTCCTCCATTAAGGAGAGCAACATACCAGCAACATTAGTCAACCGGACATCTCCCCGAGCCGGGTCGGGACTGTTAAAGTCCCCGAGGAGGAGAAACGGCCGAGGCAGTTGCAACACCAACTCGCGAACCGCGTCGCGAGAAGGAAGGTCATGGGGAAGAATATAAATCGAGCAGGCAGTGTACTGGCGATCTCAAAAGAGCCGCACACCCACAGCCTGGAAGGAAGTACGAAGAGCCACACCTCGCGAGGGTAACGAATGATGGACATAAATCGCCGCATCCCGCCGGCGTGTGTGCTCATCCGGGGTGCAAGGGAAACCAACATAGCCAGAGAGACGAGGGAGCCCCCGCGCAGCCAGGATAGTCTCCTTGAGACAAACACAGGAAGGCCGCTCGCTCTCCAGTAGGGAGGCAAGGTTCTCCCAGTTAGCCAAAAGCCCCCTACAGTTCAAATGCAAAACGGAACTGTAAGGGGAAGGGGCATTATAAGAAGCAGAGAAATAGCCACGGACCAAGCTGAGCAGCAAACTCAACGGTCCGTAACCAAGGACGGAATCGGCTTCCCCGACTCACCCCGGACGGGGAGGGTAGGGGCCACAGGGGGCAAGCCCGGGAGACGAGGATCCCGATTACAGGAGGCCACAGACTCCGCAGCTGCCTCACCCGTAGTAGAACGAGTGAGAATGTGGAACAGGGAGTTCAGAGGGGGGGCTCCCCTGAGGGGGGAGAGGAGGCGACGAGACGGGCTCAGCCGAAACTCCCGACTCCCCACCAGAGGTGGGGCAGGGAGAACCAGATGTTCGAGGGCTCGTCACACCAGACAAGTGCTAACGGAGAGGGGGAGGAAAGATCCACCACAGGTGGGAAAGGTAGATCCAGGAGAGAGACCGACCACTCTCAGCAGGAGCCGAAGGGAGAAAGACTCCATGAAGAAGGGCCAGGCCCCTCTCGACTGGGTCCACCGTGGGAATAGAGTCAGTAATCGAGGGTATCATGGGGCGTTGTACCTCAACCGACACCCGGACACAAGTTGGAAGTTGGGGCACCGGGAGGTGACGCCCCACCAGCCCTCCGTATAGGGGGGGGGGGTCCCGAGCGGATTAGGAACGGCGCGCCGCTTCCCCTCCGGTGAAGAAGGGGAAGCAGGGCGAGCAGTGGTCATGAACAGGTCTGGAGGACTCCAACCACCACGGTGACGCTTCCTCCCCTCCTTCGGGGCATCACCTTCCCCACCCGAGAGACGGGTAGGCAAGGATCTAGACCCCAAGGCCGGAGAGGGAGAAGGGGCCCTTGTAGGCAGGGAATCAGATGGGATGACTGAAAGTGAGGCAGGGGAACAAGAAGGTCCCACGGCGCCAGGAGGACCACCAACCCCCGGAACTTCCAGAGGGGGCACCACTCCGGTAGGCGCCGTGGTAGCACGGGAGGGGCCCGAGGACCCGCCGGAGCCAAGAGCCGCAGCATAGGACAACCCCCGCCGCGGCTCCCGCGCACTAAGGAATTCGGTAGTCCTTAAGGACCGCACCTCGAATTCAAACTTGAAAACTGGGCAGTCCCGAGAGGAGGAAGGGTGGGCCCCCGAGCAGTTCGAGCACCGCGGGGGCTTCGTGCATGAGGGAGGGTGCGCAGGCCCACCGCAGCGGACACATAGCTTACCCTCACGGCGACACGCAGAGCTAACATGGCCAAACCGGTTGCAGCCAAAGCAGTGAACCGGGTCAGGCACATACGGCCGCACCGAAAACTCGCACGACCGGTGATCACCCACGCCCCAGAACACCTGGGCCGGAGGCACAAGGGAATCAAAGGTCAGGAGCAGACGAGCGGACGGGTAAGAGCACCATCCCGGCGCGACGAAAAGCGGAAGACCTTCGTTACCCCCTGGGTTTCAAGATCCTCCTGCAACTCGCCAACCGGGATTGACAGCAAACGGGAAGCGAAAATGGTTCCCTGACAGCTATTCAGTTGCGGATGGGGAGTCACAGAAACTCTGCAACCCAGAACATCCTGCAACTGTAGAAGGGACTCAGTCACCCCCGAAGAGCGGGACTTCAAAAGAAGAGACCCATCCTTCAGAGGGCGGATATCGTAACGGCAGGGAACCCCCACCGTCTTAAGACGCTGAAACACCCGTTCCGAGTTGCTCGGAAGGGAGCCAGCGGAAGGGCGGAGAACAAGGAACCTGTCCACCGGACAGAAATTGACAGCAGAGACAGGTCCATGTGTGACGGTAACCGAGAGTGGGCGAGAGAACGAGGGCCGCGAAGACCCCGCCCTACGGCCACCACGAGTCCGGCCAAGAGAGCCAGACGCCGCAGAGGACGAGAAGGGACCATACGGCTTTAAGGTCAATCCAGCGAAGGCAGAGGCCGCTGAGCGACCAGAAGTAGAAATCTTATCCAAATCCAAGGACGTGCCAGAGTCGTCAACAGGAGGGGATTGAAGTTTTGAAATTGTACCCATAAACAATAGAATGACAAGAAAGCCTCAGACCCAAGGCAATGCACCAATCCGCCGCTGCATCCTTCAAGGCGCAGGCCCAACGTCCCAGGTAGCCCGCCCCGCAACATGACTGTCGTTTTAAAAACAGCAGATTGGCTCTCCGGAGATTTGTCCGTTAAGGGCCTAGCAAAGACCCAATCCAGACGCAGCAGCGGTCCGGGCGCCCAACCGTCCCCAGAGCACGGCTCAGCCACGGAGTGATGCCCCCCAGCGGGTGCACCCGATGACCCCAAGACTGCAAAATATAAAGAGTGTGGGGAGATACTACAATTGACAGAGGCCCAAGACCGAGTCAAGACAAGAGAAATTCCGGGAGATACAGAAAAAAAGGGGGAAAGAAAAAACGCAACTAGGTAACTCTTCGCCCACATCCCGCGAGGAGTTGAGGAAACCCCAACAACCCACGAGGTGTGCGAGCCCCTTCGGCCCGGCAAGCCGGAGTACCTAATCGAGGGTGCAATTTTTTAGATGTAGCCCACACAATTCAACTGCTGAATACCATCCAACAAATACAAAGCCAACTGAAAAATACAGGGATCCGAGAGCCGTACAGAAGGCACACAAAGACATTACATGCGATATTGGGACAACGGTTATCGAAACAGATAGAGAGGAAAATTCTCGGAGGATCACAAGGCAACGAAACCGGCACCACCATTGGAAAATGAGTCGGAAACACAAGTATGTAAAAACGAAAGGGAAAAAAATAAAAATAATCCTAGTCAACATTCAGGCCCTTAAATCAAATCATTCTCCGGACAAAATTTTATATCTGAAAGGGACTCGTGCAAGAAACCGCAGCAGATTTTGTATGCCTCACGGAAACCCATCGAAAGGATTGCCAGGTGAACTGTGAAAACTGCGAGTTCTGGACTGACAAAAAAGAAATACAGATTGACAACTATAACATCCTCCGAGCCGACAGAACAGTGAGACGTAGAGGAGGATGTGCTATTTACACACGCGAAAGGCATGGCAGAAATGACTATAAGTACCTTAAAAAGCTATGTAGAATGTGTAGCAGCAAAAGTTGAAAAATTAAATATGGTACTAATTGTAATGTACAGACCCCTGAACACGCCAACTTCAAAATTCTCAGATTCCATTACAGAGGTAAGAAACTGGGTAAAAGATTTACACTTTCCAACCCCAAATATTTTTCTCTGTGGTGATTTTAATTTTCCATTCATGAAATATAAAATGATAGGAAAAAATATATGTATACACCAGGACAAGGGGGGGGGGACATGGGAAAACCAGGAGCAGGTAAAAATCAGGGACGTGCCCTCTGGGTAGGCAAGGTAGGCAGTGCCTACCCTGAATAAAACTAAAAATATTAAATATAAAAAGTAAATGATTTTCACTTCATTATATAAATGTTAATTTAATGTATGAAATTCAATGTATAAATTTGTAAATGGATAATATTGTGTTAGAAGCACAATTTCCCCGTGCCTTTCAACCTCTATATATATTAACGCTTGACAATGAAATTTTTCCACGTGCCGTGAGTGGAGCTCCAAGCTGTGACAAATACTGCGCTATATAAGCAGATTTAGTTCTGCTTTTCACTCAGTGTTTTGCCGTTCGGGCACATGGTAGGGTGTGTGGCTGTGCGCGCGTCTGTGTTGTCGTTTGCCTCTGGTGATTGAACTAAATTTTAGACATTTTATTTCAAAATTTAACCCTTTTCAAATATGGACAGTGAGTATCTTAAGAATTTTTCTAAACTGTCTTATGAAGAAAGGTTGAATGTGATTAAAAATGGTAGGCCGACAGCGTAAAGGAACATAAATAATCAGAACGTTTCAAACGACGTGGTACAGCAAGAAAGAGTGGTTGTGTGGTTGTGTTACAACAGGTAGACTTTTGTTTTCCATGCTTGTTATTTTCCGTATCTAGTGAAAGTGTGTGGATAAGAACAGGATATTGTGATTTAAATAATTTGACTAATGCTTTAAGTAAGCACGAGAGGTCTGCTGCGCATTATGAAAGTCAAATATCGTTGAAAACATTTGGATCTACACGAATCGACTTGAGCATAGATAAGCAAAAAAAACTTAGCATTGAAATTCACAATAAAAAGGTAAAGGAAAACAGAGACATACTGAAAACATTAATTTCTGCTACTTGCTTTTTGATTAAACAAGAACTTGCTTTCCGCGGTGATAATGAAGATAAATCCTCTTTAAATCGTGGAAACTATATTGAGTTACTGAACTACACTGCAAAATTTGATCAAAAATTAGCACAACATTTACAGACTTCATCCGTGTTTTCTGGCGTTTCTAACAAGATACAAAATGACTTGATTGAAGCAGTAGGCATAGCTGTAGAAAATAATATTAAAGAAGATATCGCAAGATCCCCATTCATTGCTATAGAAGTGGATGAATCGACTGATATTTCAAATACAGCTCAATGTTCCACAGTTTTAAGATATGTATTGGATTCTGAAATTAAAGAGGCTTTCATAGGATTTGACGAACTTAAAGACAGAAGAGCTACTGGTGTAACAGAATGCATATTTAAAAATTTAGATAAATACAACTGTGCTGAGAAGCTTGTAGTACAGACATATGATGGAGCATCGGTAATGGCATCGCATTTAAATGGCGTTCAAGCTAAAGTAAGAGAAAAGGCATCATCAGCGTTATTTACCCATTGCTACGCTCACAAGTTGAATCTTGTTCTATCTCAGTCAGCGAAATTTATACCTGAATGTACAATCTTTTTCAAGACCATTGATGGTCTTGCTGCATTTTTCAATCACTCTACAAAACGAACGCAATTTCTTGATGAAATAGTACATAAACGCATTCCAAAGGCTGCACCAACGAGATGGAGTTCTAACTCAAAGCTAGTGCAAACTATTTTACACTATCATAGTGACCTTTGTAAACTTTTCAACAACATTGACAGCAATCCTTTATTGTGGGACTCAGATACTTTAGCGAGGAGTAATGGATTTTATAATTGGCTAACGAAAGATTCAACATACTTTCTTCTCATGGTATATGATAAGATTTTCATTAGAACTGACACACTCTTCAATATCTTACAAACTAAAATTATAGATATTCCATATTGCATTGAAAGAATCAATGAAACAATGAATTCCCTCGAGGGTCTGCGCAAAAATTTTGATGATATCTATGAGAAGTTTGAAGAATGTTTCAAAGAAAATAACGACTGAATCAAAATGTCGTACAAAAGGTCCAATTAAAAAAGAAAGAGAAAGAATATTCTGTCTAATATTGAATATACTGCAGCATATGGAAGCAAGATACAGACTTCAAAAATTTACAATTTATTTCATTAGTTGATAGTAAAAAGTTTCTAAAACTAGCTACAGAAATTGATAAGGATGCACTAGAAAGTTTAGAGAAGAATTATGGTAACTTCTTCGATGTCATAAGATTGAAAACTGATCTAGCTGGAATTTATAGTGCACAAGTGTTCAGGGATAAATCAATTAAAGATTTGCTTGCTTTCATATTTCAAAATGGACTTGAACTAACGTTTCCTGAAGCGGTGAAGCTGTTGCAATTGATTTTAACAATTCCAGCTACAACAGTTTCTGTTGAGAGGTCATTTTCAGCTTTGAAAAGAATTAAAAGCTACACCAGGAATAGAATGAAACAGGAAAGGCTTTCATCACTTGCCCTAATTTCAATTGAAAAGGAAAGATTTACTAAAATTGAGCAAAATCCCACTTACAATTTCTTTGAAAAAATTACAGATATTTTTGTTACTAACAAAGAGAAGAAGAATGGAATTCATCTACAAATAAAGCGGTAAGTAAATATTTGTTGTTGACCAAAAATTAGCACAAATGGTGCGGAAGGGGTTAATTATGCTTAAAATTCGTTGGTGGCTGGGGCTCCGCCCCGGAACCCGCTGGGGGAACTCGCGCCCACCCCAGACCCCCTAGCTTGGAGCCGCTCGCTTCGCTCGCGCATTGAGTCTGCCTACCCTGAGTATTTACTCACGGCACGTGCCTGGTAAAAATGCTACTAGCTCTACCTGATTAATTTATGTTAACACAAGAAGTAACAGAAAACACAAGAAAAAACAACTGCCTAGATTTGGTGTTCACAAACAACAGCAACCTAATTGATAACGTAGAAATATCCCCAACTATAATATCGGATCACAACATTATTGAAATAACAACCAATATAAAAGCAACAGGAAAGGAAAGGACACGAACAACGGAAAGAAGCAAATTCGAAATTTTAAATTTTCACTCCAAATCTATAAACTGGGAAGGTGTTGCATCCAGCATGGAAGCAATAGATTGGAAAACCATCTTCGAGGTCAAAACAATGGAAGAGATGCTAATGACCTTAGAGGAGAAGACGCTGGAAATTGTGAAAGACGTCCCAAAAATTCAACAAAGAGGAAAGAGAAGCAGGTTCGAGAGACAAAAGAGGTTATTGTTCGAAAGAGAAAAAGAGTGACTGTAAAATTAAGTAACTGTAAAGATAACATCAGAAAAATGTTAAATGATAAACTGCATTGTTGATTGCTTCATACAGGAACTAATTGAGAAACATACAGAAAAAGAAGACGACGACGCTATAGAAGCGATAAAGGTTAACTCAAAGTACTTCTATAATTTTGCAAACGAAGTCGAAAAACCATGCGACTATTGGACCTTTGAAAATCGAAGACAGTGCTTTATCTGATGATCTAACAGAAGTATCTGAAATATTAAGAGCTCAGTACGAATCATCTTTCAGTTTCCCAAAAACTGACAAACTGATATGTGATAGGAACGTGTTCTTTGAAGAACTACTACAAGAGGAAAGTATGACGGACTTCGACTTTACGACGGATGATATTACACAAGCTATACGGAAACTAAAAGCACACTCAGTGGCCGGACCGGACAAATGGAATGCCACACTGATCAAAAACTGCAAGAATGCAATCGCTGAGCCCCTACATTGGATATGGAGACGATCACTAGACAAGGGAGAAATACCAAGCATCCTGAAAAGCGCGAACATAGTCCCAGTATATAAAGTGGGAGATCGATCCGAGGCCAAAAACTATAGGCCAGTGTTTTTGGCTAAAAACTGCTGGACAAGTTGCAACGAGTGAGACTGGATGCTTTATCACGATATCGCGCCATCTTACTCGTCACAACCTGTCCAGCAATTTTTGACCAAAAACGTTCCCCAATCCCCCCTACCCAACCCCAAGTACAGCAGCCTCCATATTCGCCGGATTTGGTTCCATGCGATTTTCTTTTTGTTTTCAAAGCTCAAACAAACCCTGAAAAGACACAGATTCAATAATGTTGAGACCATAAAGGTAATTTGACGGAGGAGCTCTTGGCCATTCCGAAAAGTGCTTTCGAAAAATATTTTCAACAGCGGCAGGATCGTTGGGCAAAGTGTGTGGCTTCACAAGGAGTGTTTTGAAGGAGATTAAGCCCCAAACCCAGTAAGTACCATATGCTGTCCATCAGTTCGGATACTTTTTTAACAAAACTCGTGTGTGTGTGTGTACCGGGTGGGCCAAAAAACTATTACCCTGATTTTGAACAATATAATTTTACCTTTATCAAATGTTATTTGTACAATCAATATATGTGTCTTGTATAGAATTTCATGGTCTGTCTCATGGTGAAATTGAATTTTTGCTAACTGTAACCATTATTTTGTAATTCGCTGTTATACAGACACGGGTAGAAAAACTTTGTTTCTATAAGTTACCTAATTGAGTCCAAGATTATGCGGAATGTGCCCTCCTCCATTATCAATGCACGCTTGCAACCTTGCTCGACACTGATATACCGCATCAAGGATTTTTTCTTGGTAATAAGCAGCAGTGATTTGGGCATTTTGATCAACAAAAACAATCTTTGACTTCCCTAACTTTGAAATAAAGATGGAAATCATGACTTTTTGAGAAAAATGCGGACGTTCCCTGCGAAGTCGATCTAGACTGATAGATTTTTTGTCCTCTCTTCCATAAACTCGGTCATTTTGTGTGTTTATTGTTGAAGCAACGGTAAAGGTCTTCTCGTCGCTGAATCATATTTTCGACACTTCTCTGTATGGGAGTCGATCTAACAGAGCACGACATTTTTCAACTCTTGCTTGCTTATTTGATGCAGAGCTTATGAACTTCGACTCTTTTAAAACATTTAAAACAGGCCTACTAGGAGTGTTTTCACACAATAATAGCTGATGCCGGCCATGGCATTTTTTGCACAAAATTTTAAACTTACAAAACCTTGCTCTGTGACCTTTCAAAAAACATTTAAAACATGCTGTGGACTTAGTTACCCTGTCCTTTCTCTCCTCAAAAGGTAAACCCTCAGCCACCTCACATTTATATGACTTGTGGTTGCCTTCGCAATATATACATTCCTTGATTCCCTTTAATTTATTCTCAGAGGATGCATGTAGAGCTGACACTGTATCTGGGCCACTCCTTTTTGTAGAAAATTTGGTGCTGTGCCTGCCTTTGTCCCCTTGTTTAACATCCCACTGTGCAAACTCAATTCCCTCTCGTCTTGCTAATTCTGTGCTTAAAAGACAACATCTGCTGAAGGGGGATGTACACATTTTCTGTAGAGTGCACCCTACTTAATTCAAGCAAAATTGAGCTAGGCAATTTAGACTCCAGTATAGTGACCAACATTATACCATACCATTCCATTCCATTCCTACACCCAAGTTGTCCGGGGACCTAGTTCTAACTTCAAATTAATCATATAACTGCCGTAACTCCTTGACACTATTGGGATTATTAACAGGAGGTATAGCTAAAAGTTAGCGGAGGTGGCTTTTAATTAAGATCTCTGACTTACCAAACCGCTTCTTTAATATATCCCAAGCCACATTATAATTAGCCTCTGTTAATGCTAATTCTGCTATTGTCTTTGCTGCCTCCCCTTCCAAGAGGGACTGCAAATAATTAAACTTCTCCACCGCACTTATCACTTGACTAGAATGAACTGCTGAATGAAAACTGTCTGCCCATCCTTGCCATTCTTGAATACTCCCAGAAAATGTTTTGAGTACAAGCCTCGGTAATTGAACTGCAGATCTGTTAACCTTAACTTCACAAACACTATTTGTTGAGGGTTGTGTTTCATTATTAGACCTGGTCTCTAACTGTACTGAGCTGCTAAACTCTTTTGCTCTGTGGCATACTTTAATTATATCATCAATAATCTCTTCAAAGTAAATTATGTTATTTTCTATTTCATCCTCTTCTATAAGAGCCTCAATTTTAACATTTACTTCGCTTAGAGCAACCTTTTTAGTTTCTAATATGGAAAGCTGTGCAGTCACTAAGCTTAAGTCCTCTTGCTCTATGGCAGAATCTATAGTGGCAATGACCTTTGTAATTAGACCTTTGTAGGTGCTTCTCCTTTTTTTAAACTTGTTCAATTCAACTGCACTCATCTTAAATGCAAACAACAATTGGGCTCAATGCCAAATAAGCTGAATTGGCAAAAATACTTAACCAAACTGATCAAACTGAAATTTTGCTTTTTTCAAATAAACTGAATTGCTTGGTTGGGGTACTGACCAACCACCAGTATGGAATACCAAATTTTCCACCCAAGTAACTGGCACACTGAAGTCTGCAACCTTCGTCTACGAATAAGCCAAAATTAACTAAACCGGTAAAATGTAGGCCCAAAACAACGACAGACTAGTGGCCAAGTTTCGCAATTGGGCGACCAAACTTTCTACCCCCTGGGACCTTAACTCAATTATGCTCAAACCGTCCAGGCCTAACTTGGGCTACAATTTGCACAATCAGAACTTTGCCGAAAAATAGTCACTGACTCAGTCTTGGGCTAGAATCCGGTTCCGAAAGACCATGTTATTTTTTATTTTATTGGGTTCAGAAACCCAGCTGAGCCGTGAACGGCCAAGCTCTGAAGGGCCAGTTTAACCTACAGCCCAAGTTAAGCTAGACTAATAGGGGCACTATTTATGGTCTTCTTTCTAAACCTTGCAACACAACACAACCTGCACCATTGCACAATGCAACAATCTTGTATCTAAACAACCAAACTGAATTGCAAGAGAGCTCTCTATAAGACCACGCCCTGTAAGTACTGCATTCAACAAACGAGTAGGAAGGACGCGCAGTGACCCCAAAAAAATGATGCCACAAGAGTGCCCAAACAATGATGCCACAAGAGCCCAAAAATGACAGCTCTAAATTAAGTGAATTTTTCACTAACCTTACAATTATGAGATGGATATATATATACACACCTTAACTTAATATATACAAGCAATGCTGCATCAATCAGCTTAGTCCTCATATCGCCTTGGGACAACAGTGGTTCTTCCTCTTCTAGATTTTCTAACAATTACTCCTCGTATATATACGGGGGTTTGTTAAAAAAGTATACGGACTGATTGCGATTATATACAGCATATGGTACTTACTGGGTGACTGGGATGACTGTGCAAAAAGTGAATCTTTAGAGACATACGAGCAACTAGGTCTTTATAAGCATCTAGAAGTTCTCAGACGAGTATTTTATAGTTACCAGCCTTATGACTGCCAAGAAAATTCTGGCACACACTCTTGAAGGAATTCCAAGCACATAATTAATTTTGTTCAAGGTGTTCCAGAAACTCAACATCATTTAGAAGAGTTCAAATCCGAGGCCCAATGAAAATTCCTTCTTTCAATTTAGCATCAGTAATAATGGGGAATTTGTTACACAAATACTGAAATCCACGACAGTCTTTGTTCAGGGCCTTCACAAAATTTTCCATAAGACCGAGCATTATGTGAAGTGGTGGTAGATAGATCTTTTTTGGATCAACCAATAGTTGATACTTCACATTGTGCTGTCCAGGAACAAAAGTTTCACGAGGAGTCCAATCAGTCTTGATGTAATGTTTTGTAGCCCTGCTGTTCCACAAGCAAAGAAAGCAGCAATATTTCGTGTACCCACTTTGCATGCCAAGGAGTCCAATCACTTTCAAATCACCACAGATATTCCAGTGGTAGTTTTCATAACTAACAGCATCAAGAAGAATCATCATATTTTCATACGACTGTTTCAGGTGAACAGAATATCCAATTGGTATACTTTGGTAGTTGTTACCATTGTGCAAAAGAACTGCTTTTAAACTGCGCTTATATGAATTAATAAAAAGAGGCCGCTGTCTGTGATCATGCTGTATATCAAAGAATGAAAATAAACCTTCTATATCAGAGCAGAAGCATACGTGATTCAGTTTTGAAATAGCATGAAACATCGGAACTTCTTTTTCGAAAGGATGTTATCCGAACATCTCCATCAACCAAATTCCTTGTGTCGGTCTTGATGCCAAAAGTTCAGACTGCGATTTAGAGAGATACAAATCCCTTACTAAGTCATTCAAGTCATCTTGTGTGACGAAATGAGGTTCATTTTCATTACCAGGAGGACAAAACTCTGCATCACCAGCACTGTGTTCTGAAGATTCTTCATCAGAAGAAAAATTAAGCACTTTTTGTCTTCTGGTGGTGCTGGAACTGGCAGTTCATCACTGTGAGGTACTGGTTTGATAGCCGAGTCAACCATAGGTTAAACAATCTTATGCCTGGTTTTGGAAGTAAACCCAGTTATTTTGGTTTGGTAGTAAACCTAGTTATTTTGGTTTGGTAGAAGTAGTAGTTATTCACATGATTTTTTGGCTCACGCCAAATCATTGGCACTGCAAATGGCATGCTTTTCGTTTACCATTTAGCCAGTCTCTTAGCTGGTTTGAACAGAAAGTGCAGTAAACATGTGGTGCCCAGCTTTTCTCTTGGTCTCCAAGTTGACAACCAAAATAGTGATAGTAGGGTTTTAATGAATGGTGTAATGTTTCTGCGTTGTGAAGATGAAGTGAATAAACAACAAATGTAGCAGAATGAATCAGGTTTATTGCTGCAACCTCTGGCTCTGGAAGCACACATTGTCATCAAATCTGAAGAGAGAGAAAAGTAGATGAAAATATAGTTAAACACAAACATTTGAAAGGTAATAATTAATGAAAAATCTACGGGAAATACGGTCAACCAAACAAATCCACCTTCCGTACAGAAAAACCCTGAACCGATATGCAAAAAAAAAAAGCTTATATTCGAAATCAGCACCCTCAAATTAGTAGAATACAGTTACTTTTGAGTCTGAAGCAAAAACTTTGTTGACCAGTGTTATTAATAAGATGGTTTATACAGTATAAGAGTTAAGTGAATATAATAATGACAAGAAACACTAATTTAGGTAGGCTAATGAGATATACAGCAGTGAACACAATAATAACCGAGGTAATGAATGTACGGTATTGGTACAGTAAATGGATTAGGCAAGTCAAATGAAATACATAAAGGAGCAAATAAACAAGTGGATACAAATACTGTAAAATAACTGAATATGGTAAAATAATTGAATAGGCTTACTTCAGTCTTAATGGGAACGTTAGTTTAGGGACACTTTAAAGATAGCCTATTCGCTAGGCTGAGGGTATACACTTGAAGTTATGTAGGCTACGGGGAGTTGCTTAATATGAAGACAGAAAGATAGGTCAAATTGGCTTTTGACCTACGAAAAAGTTTAGGGACCTGGGCTTCGAAGTAGATGTGTCTGAAGGCGGACTAGCCTTACCGGCGAGAGGATAAGTGTTGAGGGCCGGTTGAGACTTGTTGAAATGGAGGCCAGCGGAAAATCCTGTAGCAGTGATGTTGCTTCTTGCGGGACGAAATTGTAGAGAACCTTACTTGATGATAGATTTCGTGTATGCTCGACCGGAGTCTTGAAGGACAGCGGGCCGCTCTCCGGCGAAGGCCGGAGAGCGGGTGGCGTGACGAGTGGCATTGCTGACGAAGGAGCTGAGAGCAAGATGTGACGACAAATTCGAAAAGAGGGCAAGTGAGTGTGATTTGAAAAAGAACTCACGTTTTTAGAGACCTTGGTGACGTCCTCTGGCAGGCATTTCAGGAAATACCACAAAATCTGTTTCCATCGTGGGCTGCTCCATGCCCACGTGTTTGAGTTTTATCCTTGTTTACAATTTCCACCCATGAAACAAACAGGCGAGGAAGAGGAATTTCGTTTGCCTCTACATATTATATTATATATACATACTGTATATATATATCAGGACGGTACCAGATGAGGCGGGTGTACCTGGCTATGTACGGTGGAGAGCGCAAGAGAGCAACTCGCTCCTCCACCAAGCCAGGACTAGAGACGGGGCCACCAGCTTGACTTTCATGTGAACCCAAACAAGGTTAACGAGGTGTATATATATATATATATATTTTTTTTTTCCTCAGAAAAATTGTAAAGCAAAAGATTTAGGCGTTGTAATGACTAATGACTGATTACGCGAAATATGAAAAAATATAAAATAAAATAGCAATAAACAGCAAAAATAATGACTGGAGAGATACTGAGAACCTTTAAAAGAAGGGATAGGAATATGATGATTCCTCAATTGAAAACACTGATCATCAGGGTCGGTTTAACCATTAGGCGAACTAGGCGGTCGCCTAGGGTAACACAATATCGAGGGCAACATTTTTGCCAAACATGTTTAATGAGTCTATACCAATATTAAACACTATTTCAATGGAACAATGAATTCAGATTCTAGCATTATAATTTTGCATTAGCATTATATGTGATTGTTTAACTTTCAAAGTATCTTGCTTAGTATATATATATATATATATATATATATATATATATATATATATATACACACCTTACCTTACCTTACAAAGGTTCCGCGCGATGATTTCTCACTTCGCGAAGGTCAAGCTTGTCGCCCCTCCTCTCGAGTTGGCCTAGTGAAGTAGTGAGTTGGATTCTTGCGCTCTCCACCTCACATAGCTAGGTACGCCCGGCTCATCAGGGATTGTTCTGAGCCAGGCGTCTAGTCTTCTTTTGAAGATTTCCACTGCAACTCCCTTCGTGTTTCTTAGGTCTTTGGGCAACTGATTAAACAGTTTTGGTCCTCTCACTATAAAACTATTTTCTTTCAGGGTTAAGGATGTTCCCTGTCTCGCCTTCAATTTGGGAATACGACACAGTCTACCGCTTCTACTTTCCACCGTTGTTTGGGGAGTTATGGGATTCAGAGTAAGATTAGGGACTAGTTTCTCCATTATTTTCCAAGTGTAAATAATGGTGTCTCTCTCTCTTCTCCTTTCCAGTGAATATAGGTCTAGTTCTCGTAACCTTTCCCAGTAATTTAGTTCTTTGCACCCATTGATCTTGGCTGCGAAGCTTCTTTAGATCCCCTCCAGCTGTTTAATGTCTTCTTTTTTATATGGGGATGTTAGGACTGAGCAGTATTCCAATTTGGGTATTATCAGGGTTTTCAGTAGAGGAATCATTACATTCCTATCCCTTCGTTTAAAGGTTCTCAATATCTGACCCGTTATTCTCTTTGCTCTGGTTACTGCTATCTTATTTTGTTTCAAATTTTGCATCATCTGTCATTACAACCCCTAAATCTTTTGCTCTGGAATTTCTCTGAATTTCCTGTCCATTTGGGGTATAATATTCCATGGACTTTAGGTCTTCTCTTTTTCCTTACTGTAATAGCTGAAATTTCTCGGTGTTAAACTTCATAGTGTTGTCTTCCGTCCACTTGTAGATTTTGTTTATGTCGGTTTGTAGAGATCCTATGTCTTCTGGGTTTCTTATTTTTGTACTGATCTTTGCGTCATCCGCAAAGGATGTTACTGTGCTGTCTCTGGTAACGTCCTCATCTATGTCAGTTAGCATGATTATGAATAGTGGAGCTAATACTGTTCCTTGTGGTACTGAGCTGAGGACCTCTGATTCTGATGAAGATACTCCTTGTACTGTAACGACTTGCCTCCGCTCACTAAGGAAATTATATATCCATTTCCCTACTTTTCCTGTTATTCCCATATATTTCAGTTTATGTATTATGATTCCGTGGTCACACTTGTCGAACGCTTTAGCAAAGTCTGTGTATAGTACATCATAGTTTTCATTACTTTCAAGTGAATCAATAATGTTGTTGTAGTGTTCCGTTAGTTGTGATAGGCATGATCTGCCTGACCGAAACCCGTGTTGGTTATTATTGAATTTTTTCTGAGTTTCCAAAAAGTCATAGATTTTCTGTCTAACTATTCTTTCAAATATTTTAGTGAGATGAGATGTAAGCGACATTGGCCTATAGTTTTTGGCCTCGGATCGATCTCCTCCTTTATATATTGGGACTATGTTCGCGCTCTTCAGGATGCCTGGTATTTCTCGTGTCTAATGATCGTCTCCATATCCAGTATAGGGGCTCAGCGATTGCATTCTTGCAGTTTTTGATCAGTGTGGCATTCCATTTATCCGGTCCTGCCGCTGAGTGTGTTTTTAGTTTCCCTATGGCTTGCGTAATATCATCCGTCGTAAAGTCGAAATCCGTTATACTTTCCCCTTGTGGTTCTTCTTCAAAGAACGCGTTTCTATCGCATATCAATTTGTCAGTTTTTGGGATACTGAAAGATGATTCATACTGAGCTTTTAATATTTCAGATACTTCTGTTAGATCATCAGATAAATCACTGTTCTCATTTTTTAAAGGTCCGATAGTCGCATGGTTTTTCGACTTTTTTTTGCGAAATTATAGAAGTACTTTGAGTTCGCTTTATCGCTTTCATATGCGTCATCATCTTTTTCTGTATGCTTCTCGATTAGTTCTGTATGACGACATCGATACTTTGCAGTTTATCATTTAATATTTTTCTGATGTTATCTTTCCAATTACTTAAGTTTGCAGTCACTCTTTTTCTTTTCGGAACAATGCCCTCTTTTGTCTTTCGAACCTGCTTCTCTTTCCTCTTTGTTGTATCTTTGGGACTTGTTTTTCCACAATTTCTAACGTCATTAGCACTCTTCCGTTGTCTTGGCCTCGAAATGGTTTTCCAATCTATTACTTCCATGTTGGATGTCACATCTTCCCAGTTTATAGCTTTGGAGTGAAAATTAAAATTTCGAATTTGCTTCTTTCTGTTGTGCTGTTCTTTCCTTTCCTGTTGCCTTTATATTAGTTTTATTTCAATGATGTTGTGGTCTGATATCACTAGTTGGGGATATTTCTACATTATGAATTAGATTACTGTTGTTTGTGAATACCAAATCTAGGCAGTTGTTTTTTCTTGTGTTTTCTGTTATTTCTTGCGTTAACATAAATTCATCAGCTAAAGCTAGTAGCATTTTTACCTGCTCCTGGTCTTCTCGTGTGCCCCCCTTGTCCTGGTATATATATATATTATATATATATTAATATATATATATATATATATATTATTGCTTAATTTGTGACGGAACGCTCCGGAACGCCGTTCCGGTACTTTTATTTTAAAACCTAATTAAAAAAAAAGGTTTTTATATTAATAAAAAGGTCAGCAACGTAATTTCGTAATTTAAAATCCAACGAAATACAGACAGTAGAAAGCGAAAACTATCGATCAAGCAGAAAGAAGTTTGGAGTGTGTGTGGAAGTTAATGTGATTATTCTATCAACTTCCTATATATAGCAATAGCATGTAAGTAAAGCAATTTTATTTTGTTTCAAATACATATAATATTTTGTTTCACTTAGATGAAATAACATTTCACTCAGATGTTGCAATCACAGTAACTTTTTCTTTAAAATAATACTGTATTCGAAGAACTTTCATTTGCATGTTGCGCAGTTTTCGCAGAAAAAGCGCTTAAAATGCGTTGGTTTCCGGGGCGCCGCCCCGGCCCCCGCTGGAACAGCTTACAGCGCTCCCCCAGACCCCCTAACTGTGAGGGCTTCACCTGCGTTCCACTTCTTTTTCATTTACAAATTAAGCACTAATATATATATATATATATATAGCAAGGGACATCTGGTGATAGTGTTTAAGCCCATTTTTATTGCATGAATGGTACTAGTTTATTTCATATATATTATGTACATTTAGGTGATAGATCCCACAGCTCAACACAAGTGTTATGTTATAATGTTATAATGTTTCAGACCAACAAAGACCCTAGGATCCACTCATGGCTGGTCTACCTAACTGTGTTCGTAATCGTGTATTGTGTATGTCCTCCGTGGTGGCGGAGGGGACCTACAATTTTACGTGGGTTCCGAACCACAAGAACATAAGAAATTTATGTAAAAACTGCCAGTAATTTGGCAACGACCAATTTTTACGAAACTAAATAATTATCAATTTAAAACTAATTAATTATCGATTTAAAACTAAAGATAGAATCTCTGGATCCAGAGGATCAAGTCATAATAGACTACTATCCACAAATGTTACACACTATATCTATTTATAACGGACATGCAAATATATCAGATCCAAAGAATCCAGTCAATTTCATTACGGTATCCATCAAGTCACGGTCCATATCGATTGCGGACCAAGTCAAAATTTACAACCATATACATTACAATATATACACTTACGAGGAAAAGTGTAGGTGTGCTGTAAAGACTGTACAGTAATGTAGAAATGTGTGTGCACCCATTATGGGTCTCCCATTTAAAGGTGTTTGTGGGCAAGTGAAGATCATGAGTTTTTCAATACCTCACAGTACTATGGGGGGCACCGCTCGGCAGAGGAATCTCTTTAAATGGGGTGTGTAAGGACAGAGAGTATCCCCTAACCCAAGACGCTGCCTCCCTATATCCCACAACACTTGTGTTGAGCTGTGGGATCTATCCCCACAAAGCCTTAATTTTACTACCTTAAACTATACCCTTTCTATCAACATGCGCGTCTAATCGATTTTTAAACATGTTTATAGACGTGCTACTAATTACTTCTACCGGCAAACTATTCCAGCTATTTACTATTCTATGCGTAAAAAAGTTTTTCGCAACTGCTGTCTCGAACCTTCTACTTGTCAACTTACACCCGTTATTTCTAGTCCTATTATATTGAGATATTTCGAAAAAGCTATCTCTATCTACGTTATCAAACCCATTCATAATTTTGAAAACCTGGATTAGATCACCCCTTAACCTCCTAGTCTCGAGAGTAGTCAATTTTAACTCCTTAAGCCTATCCTCGTACGACTTTGACCTAAGAGACGGAATCATCTTAGTTGCTCGTCTTTGAACTCTTTCAATTTTGTCTATATCTTTGCGGATTCCAAAATTGGACCGCGTACTCCAAATGGGGTCTAACTAATGATTTATAAAGAGGAACTATAATATCGCGCGATTTGTACTCAAAATTTCGAGCTATAAACCCTAACACTTTGTTCACCTTATTGACCGCTGCTGTACTTTGTTTCGCTACTTTTAAATCACCAGTGACTATAACTCCTAAATCTTTTTCCTGCTCTACGCTTGTTAAATCTTTCCCTGACATACTATACGCAAAATTACCGTTACGCGAACTTATATGCAAAATTTTGCACTTATCCACGTTAAATCTCATTTGCCATGTGACTGACCAATCAACGATTTTATTCAGATCTTCCTGAATTTTACCTCTATCTTCGTCATTAATCGCCCTACCACCCAGCTTCGTGTCATCCGCAAACTTTGAAACTGTACTGACTAGGTCGACATCTAAATCGTTAATATATATAAGAAAAAGCAAGGGGCCCCAATACAGAACCCTGAGGAACGCCACTCGCTACATTAGCCCAACACGACTCCGCTCCATCAACGACCACCCTCTGTTTCCTGCCTCGCAACCACTCTTCTAGCCAATTTATTACTACACCCCTGATTCCATGAGCCTTAAGTTTTTTCAATGAGTCTTTTGTGCGGCACGGTGTCAAACGCTTTTTGAAAATCTAAATACACTACATCAACCGCCCGATGTCTATCGTAAACGTCAACCACGCTTTGGAAAAATTCTAAAAGATTAGTTAAGCAAGATTTGTTTCGCCTAAAACCGTGTTGCGTATTTCTAACCAGATTATGCACTTCTAAGTGTTCGACTATACGATCCCTAATTATTGATTCCAGTAGCTTACCTACAACAGACGTTAAACTGATTGGCCTATAATTTCCCGCCGCACCTTTATCGCCTCTCTTAAAGATAGGTGTTACGTTTGCTAACTTGAAATTATCTGGTACGCACCCCTCAGAAATAGACGCATTAAAGGTCTTTGTTAGCGGCACAACAATGCTATCTTTTAATTCTTTTAGCTGTATGGGATATATGGAATCCGGACCCGGTGATTTACGCGTTTTCATTTTATCAATATAGCGCATTACTTCCCCTTCACTAACGACAATATTATCCAAAATATTACCATTATCAAAAGGTATTATGTCTATGACCGTAGGGATATTCGTTACATCTTCTATAGTAAAAACTGACGTAAAAAATTCGTTTAGCAAGGTAGCCATTTCCTTGTTTTCAGAGACTAGATCTCCATTTACATTTTTCAATGGACCTAAGACACTTTTTACTGGATTTCTATTATTGACGTATTGAAAGAATCGTTTGGGTTTTCTTTACCGTCACGAGCTATGGAGATTTCAAATTCGCGCTTGGACTTTTTTATTACACTTTTCGCTTCACGCCTCAGAGATATGTAGTTGTTTCGTAACAACAAATTGTCTTTATCGCACTTATGTTGCCTATAAGCCCTATCTCTACTCTTTATAATGTCTCGTACTCTAGAAGTAAACCACAAGGGCTTGTTGTTTACTTTCGCACGCTTAATTTTGTACGGTACACATTCCTCATTTATAGTCCTAAATACCGTTACGAACGATTCCCACATTAGTTTTGCGTTCGAGTTCCCCATTACGTTTTCCCAATTGACGTGTGAAAATTTATTTCGAAATTTACTAAAGTCTGGGTGCTGGAAGTTAGGAATTTTCGTCGAGTTAGCTGGTTTCGAGTGACTTACTGAGAGGACAAACTCTACCATATTGTGATCGCTATTGCTCAACGGTTCTATTACTTGAAGATCAGTAATTAGCCTATCATCCGTAGTTATTACTAAATCTAAAATACTGTCCAACCTCGTAGGTTCCCCAACCTTTTGAATAAGAAAGCTATCCTCGAGAAAATTAACTAAACGATTACCTTCCGCGTCTCCCTGCATTGGATCGTAATTCACGTTGGCGCAATTAAAGTCACCCATAACTAAAGCCTGCTCACTACCGATTATTCTCTTTAGTTCACGATATAACGCTTCGTCCGTATCAGCTGTTTGATTTGGGGGCCTATATATAACCGCAACAAGAAGTTTGAAATCGTTCAATTTAAGTTCTGCTATAGTCGAATCTATCGGTTCTGGAATTGAGTGCTTTATTTCTATAACGTTCGCAATATTATCTTTGATATACAACATAACACCGCCTCCTCGCCTACCTATTCTGTTTTTAACAAAAAGTCTATAACCTTTAATTGATATTCCCCTACAAAGTCACGTGTTTCAGTGCTAAGCCACGATTCATTTATCGCAATTAAATCATAGTCTTTACAAGCAATTAAGGAAAAAAATTCGTTTATTTTATTTCGTAGGCTACGAGCATTTAAGGATAGAACCTTCAAATTGCTTGCAATTACGACACCCTCGCGAGCGCGGGGGAAACTTGTAGAATTTACGCTGGGACCGTTCGAGTTACGGCAGCCTGAAAAGAAGAAGAGTATTATGAAATAGTCTTCCTAAACGCGCAGCTCCTACGTCATTAAGATGAAGTCCATCTTCGAGGAACAAGTCCCTCCTGCCGTAGAAACTGTTCCAAAAATTCGCATAATGCACTCCTTCCTGTTGGCAAAGAGACTTTAGGTTATTGTTAATATAGGTCGCCTTGCTGTAGAAATCGTTACGTTGGATAATTCGAGGAAGTATACCTGTTAAGACAATCTTATTAGTTTTCTCCTTTAGTCGCTCTATTAAGTCCCTGTACCTAGCCAGCAGTTCTTCCGATCTAGAATTTAAAAACGTTATTAGTACCGACATGAATAACATACGTTGTGTCCTCGGCGGTACCGTCTGTAAAATGGTCAACACTATTAGTTATATCCTCCACCCTTGCACCAGGGTGGCAGTAACGGCGCCTACGACGAGGGTTTCTCCCACAGAATTCCTCGAGCTGCCCTCGAACAATGGAATCGCCAACGAGTCGTATTTCCGGTTCATCAGCATCTTCGAAACCTAAAACAGAAAACTTATTGCTTGTTATTACTGGTAGATAAGTCTTTGCTTTTCGCAATGGGGCTCCATTTCGCACTCGAACGAAGGGTTGGGAACTAGGGGAAGAGAGGGGGCTATTAATACTATTTATATTATTAGTAGAAACTGAGGCATGAGAGGTCGTAACTGGAGTCTCAAGGGAATCCAATTTTGCCGTCAGAAGCATCACGCTTTCTTGAAGCCTCACCCTGGCCTCCCTCTCACGGTCTAATTCGTTCCTCAGGACTTCCATGCTTGAGCACCACCTGCAAACTAATTGTTCATTATTATTAGCCATTGTAAACGCGTAAGCGGCAAATTTCCCTTCACAGCGACTGCAAGTACTTGACGGGGGTGCCATGCTTTTAATTAGTAAAAAAAAAAAAAACCGAGCGTTTGGAAATTAATAAATTACAACGTAGGTCTACCGCATGCTTATTGTGCCGTCACCTGCGAAAACCCGCAAAATTGTTCTTGAAACGCAGAAACAGGTTCTTGTAACAATTTTATGCTAAATGAATATATAATTAAGCTACCGACGAAAGAAATGTTAAAGAAAAAGTATTAATGAAACTTATCTGGTCACTGTTTACTGACTTAATCCTTTTTTTCCCACGGTAGGTGACCTTTTTGGAGGTCAGGTAGTGTGTGAAGGAAAAATGAACCTTAAGAAAACACGTTTCTGATAGATTTGAAAAACAACAAAGGCAAACCAAAGGAATTTCAACCCTATGACTGCACGTTGTCTGATTGATTTGAAAAACAAACAAGGAAGTAGCCTTGGTTTGATCAAATAATATAGTACTGAATAACGTCAATAAATGAAATATATTCGTTAATGAATGATTAGTAGCACGAAGTAATTTAGTTAAGAATGCACGGAACACTTTTTTTTTTAAAAACACTTCAACGAAAACCACTTATTCAGTTGATAACAGGATACTCGATAAAACACGTCTGTTCACAAGGAAAGACTGATCACGACTGAGGAAAGACTGATCACGACTGAGGAAAGACTGATCACGGCAGCATCTTGGGTTAGGGGATACTCTCTGTCCTTACACACCCCATTTAGAGATATCCCTCTGCTGAGCGGTGCCCCCCATAGTACTGTGAGGTATTGAAAAACTCACGATCTTCACTTGCCCCACAAACACTTTTAAATGGGAGACCCAAAATGGGTACACACACATTTCTACATTACTGTACAGTCTTTACAGCCACACCTACACTTTTCCTCCTAAATATATATATTGTAATGTATAAGGTTGTAAATTGTGACTTGGTCCCAATTGATATGGACCGTGACTTATTTTTGGTTGGCAAGGTACTGGTATTGATGGATACGGTAATGAAATTGACTGGATTCTTTGGATCTGATATATTTGCATGTCGGTTATAAATAGATATAGAGTGTAACATATTTGTGGATAGTAGTCTATTATGACTTGATCCTCTGGATCCAGAGATTCTATCTTTAGTTTTAAATTGATAATTATTTAGTTTTGTAAAAATTGGTCGTTACCAATGTACAGGCAGTTTTTACATAGTGGAGTCACCACGATGGGCCGAAATGGCTCCTAGTGTGCCCACTATAAAAATTTCTTATGTTCCTGTGGTTCGGAACCCACGTAAAATTGTAGGTCCCCTCCGCCATCCACGGAGGACACGCACAATACACAATTACGAACACAGTTAGGCAGACCAGCCATGAGTGGATCCTAGGGTCTTTGTTGGTCTGAAACATTATAACATTTATATTATATATATATATTATCATGCAAACAGATATAGACAGCGGAGTAAACAACAACAGTATATAACATCCTTTGCAGACGATACAAAGATCAGCAGAAAAATCAGCGATGTACATGACGTGGAGGCCTTGCAGAGGGACACGAACAAAATATACAAATGGCACGAAGACGGTCATTTAACACCGAGAAATTTCAGCTCCTGAGATATGGTAGAAAAGAAGAACTTAAACAGACTGCATATTATGCTCCAGATAGACAAGAAATTCAGAGAAGCACGAAAGCGAGCGATCTCGGGATAATAATGACAGATGATGCGAAATTCGACACACAAAATCAGATAGCGATAAATAAAGCAAAAAGAGTCGCCGGACAGGTACTAAGAACGTTCAAGAGAAGGGACAGGACAGTAATGATTCCCCTGCTAAAAACACTGATTATACCAAAACTTGAATACTGCTCAGTTTTGACGTCCCCATATAAAAAGGAAGAAACTAATAAACTAGAAGAAACGCAAAAGCATTTCACAGCCAAGATTGATCGCTGCAAAGAACTCAACTACTGGGAAAGACTACGTAAACTAAATCTGTACTCTCTGGAAAGAAGAGGAGAAGAGCGAGGTACACCGTGATTACATATGGAAAATGATCGAAAAACTGGTACCAAACCTAAAACTAAACCCAATTACCATTCAAACAACACTGGAAAATAGGAAAGGCAGAATGTGTAGTGTTCCCAAATTAAAGGCCCGACAACGGACCTCCTCAACTCTGAAGGAAAATAGCTTGGTTGTCAGGGGGCCAAGACTTTTCAACCAGCTTTCAAAGGACCTCAGAAACGTTACAGAGGTCAAAGTTGAAGTCTTCAAGAGAAGACCGTCGTCTATCAACATGATGGTGCTCCTTGTCACTATGCCAAAATGTTCAGGATTATCTAAATGGACGTTTTCCAAATCGCTGGATCGGACGCGTAAGCAACAGACCTTGGCCAGCGAGATCACCAGATTTAACCCCTTTAGATTTCTTTGCAGTGGCGGATTGGTGCATTGCCTTGGGTCCGAGGCTGTCTTCCTTATGATTATATTGTTTATGGATAAAATTTCACAAATTCAATCCCCTCCCGTTAACGACTCTGGCCCGTCCTTGGATTTGGATAAGACTACTACTTCTGGTCGTTCAGCGGCCTCTGCCTCCGCTGGATTGACCTTAAAGCCGTATGGCCCCCTCTCGTCCTCTGCGGTGTCTGGCTCTCGTGGCCGGGCTCGTGGTGGCCGTAGGGCAGTCTCTTCGCCCCTCGTTCTCTCGCCCACTCTCGGTTAACGTCACACGTGGACCTGTCTCTGCTGTCAATTTCTGTCCGGTGGACAGGTTCCTTGTTCTCCGCCCTTCCGCTGGTTCCCTTCCGGGCAACTCGGAACGGGTGTTTCAACTTCTTAAGACGGTGGGGGTTCCCTGCCGTTATGATATCCGCCCTCTGAAGGATGGGTCTCTTCTTTTGAAGTCCCGCTCTTCGGGGGTGACTGACAATGTTCCCTCTAAGGTGTGCGCGTGTGCGCGCGCACACAGCAAAATAAAATGCGCACAGGCTCAAGCGTATCATGAGTCACGACAGTAAATGAAGTAATTATAAAAATTTCAGTTTAACGAATTCTATAAAGAACAAATTAAGAAACCGCTTGAAAGAAAATCATTTGGACACGCTCATGCGAATTAAAAGTTACCTGAATGATGACGAATGTATTAATCTTCATAGAGTTTATTTGGAATGGGCAAATGCTAAAGATCGTAGGGAGAAATCATAATCATACTTAAGTGAAAGGCACTTTCATTTAATGTTATTTTGATTATATTTTATTTTATTGAATTTTATTATTTTTTATTTTATTCTTATTTTGTGAATGGATAAAATCATGTATTAATCTTGATAGTCTATTTTAAATTGCTAAATGCTAAAAATTGTTTGGAGAAATGATAACTAAAATAGTCATTTTCAATTAACGTTTTTTTTATTTTATTTCTTTATTTTGTTGAATTTTATTTTACTATTTTTTATTTTATTCATATTTTTCGAATGGATAAAATGTTTTCTTTTTTAAGAATATATAATATTGTAAACAGTTTTTAATATCCATTTAATAGTACCGTAATGATCAAGCTATCACCTTATGAAAATAATATTTATTAATTATTTAATATTTATATATATTTAATTTTGAAGATAATAGCGCTCAGAAAAGTGTGCACAATTTTTCACCATGAATCTAAATGTATGCACAACGAAAATTTCTTGCGCACACGGACTAAAAAAATTAGAGGGAACATTGGTGACTGAGTCCCTTCTACAGTTGCAGGATGTTCTGTGTTGCAGAGTTTCTGTGACTCCCCATCTGCAACTGAATAACTGTCAGGGCACCATTTTCGCTTCCCGTCTGCTGTCAATCCCGGTTGGCGAGTTGCAGGAGGATCTTGCCTCCGAGGGGGTCACGAAGATCTTCCGCTTTTCGTCGCGCCGGGATGGTGCTCTTACCCCGTCCGCTCGTAAGGCTCCTGACCTTTGATTCCCTTGTGCCTCCGGCCCAGGTGTTCTGGGGCATGGGTGATCGACGGTCGTGCGAGTTTTCGGTGGGCCTGCGCACCCTCCCCGATGCACGAAGCCCCCGCGGTGCTCGAACTGCTCGGGGGCCCACCCTTCCTCCTCTCGGGACTGCCCAGTTTTCAAGTTTGAATTCGAGGTGTGGTCCTTAAGGACTACCGAATTCCTTAGTGCGCGGGAGGCGCGCGATAGGGTCCGTGACCGGGAGCCGCGGCGGGGGTTGTCCTATGCTGCGGCTCTTGGCTCCGGCGAGTCCTCGGGCCCCTCCCGTGCCAACCCAGCGCCTACCGAAGTGGTGCCCCCTCTGGAAGTTTCGGGGGTTGGTGGTCCTCCTGGCACCGCGGGACCTTCTTGTCCCCCTGCCTCATCTTCAGTCATCCCGTCTGATTCCCTGCCTATAAGTGCCCCTTCTCCCTCTCCGGCCTTGGGGTCTAGATCCTTGCCTACCCGTCTCTCGGGTGGGGAAGGCAATGCCCCGAAGGGGAGGAAGCGTCACCGTGGTCGGAGTCCTCCAGACCCGTTCATGGCCACTGCTCGCCCTGCTTCCCCTTCACCGTAGGGGAAGCGGCGCGCCGCCCCTAATCCGCTCGGGACTCCCTCCCCTCTACAGAGGGCTGGTGGGGCGTCACCTCCCGGTGCCCCAACTAGTGTCTGGGTGTCGGTTGAGGTACACCGCCTCATGACACCTTCGATTACTGACTCGGTTCCCACGGTGGACCCGGTCGAGAGGGACCTGGCCCTTATTCATGGAGTCTCTCTCCATTCGGCTCCTGCCGAGAGTGGTCGGGTCTCTCTCCTGGATCTACCTTTCCCACCTGTGATGGATCTTTCCAACCCGCCCCCCGTCGGCACTTGTCTGGTGTAACGAGCCCTCGAACATCTGGTTCTCCCTGCCCCACCCCTCGTGTGGAGTCGGGGGTTTCGGCTGGGCCCGTCTCGTCGTCTCCTCTCCCCTCCTCAGGGGAGCCCCCCTCTGAACTCCCTGTTTCACTTTTCCACCCTCGTTCTACTACGGGTGGAGCAGCTGCGGAGTCTGTGGCCTCCCATAATCGGGATCCTCGTCTCCGGAGCTTGCCCCCTGTGGCTATTTCTCTGTTTTCTCTGCCTCTTATTCTGCTTCTTCCCCTTACAGTTCCATTTTGCATTGGAACTGTAGGGGGCTTTTAGCTAAATGGGAGAACCTTGCCTCCCTGCATTTGTCTCCAGGAGACCATCCTGGCTGCGCGGGGCCTCCCTCGTCTCTCTGACTATGTTGGTTTCCCTTGCACCCCGGATGAGCACATACGCCAGCGGGGTGCGGCGATTTATGTTCATCATTCGTTACCCTCGCGAGGTGTGCCTCTTCGTACTTCCTTGCAGGCTGTGGGTGTGCGGCTCTTTTTAGATCGCCAGTACACTGCCTGCTCGATTTATATTCTTCCCCATGACCCTCCTTCTCGCGACACGGTTCGCGAGTTGGCGTTGCAACTGCCTCGGCCGTTTCTCCTCCTGGGGGACATTAACAGTCGCGATCCGGCTGGGGAGATGTCCGGTCGACAAATGTTGCTCTCCTTAATGGAGGAACTTTCCTTCGCGTGCCTCAATTCTGGCGAACCCACCTATTTCCACGAACCCACGGGTTCATCTACCTGTATTGATCTCTCCTTGGTGTCCCTCGATGCCCTACTCGATTTTTCGTGGAGGGTGTTGGGGGACTCTTGTGGCAGTTATCATTACCCAGTCTGTCTTGAGCCGGTCGGACCGCAGCCGGGTGTCTCGTCTCGACCGAGGTGGTGCGTGGCGCGGGCTGACTGGCCATTCTTCAGAGCTCGTTCCGTCATTGCCCGTTCGGTTTTGGACTTTGACTCTGTGGATGAGAGCTTGGAGTTCTTCGAGCGGGTGGTGATGGGCGTCGCGGAGGACTGTATTCCTCGATCTTCCTGTCGCCCGCTGACGCGTAGCGTCCCGTGGTGTACTCCAGCATGTCACCAGGCGGTGTGTGAGAGGAAGAGGGCAACGCGCCGCTTCCACCGCACCTGGCGCCCAGTACACTTGATTGAGATGCGGCGGGCGAAGGATTTCGTCTGCCGGACTCTCAAGGTGGCTCGTTGGGCCTCTTGGCGTACATTTGTGTCTGGTATTTCCTAGTCTACCTCTTCTGCTGTTGTGTGACGGAAAGTACGTAGTATCGAGAGGAGGCCGGTCCCTGCTTGTCGCCCTGTCCTTCGGGTCGGGGACGGCTTCCTGTCAGATCCTACTGCTGTGGCCGATCAGTTGGCCGGGGTTTTGCTGCGGTTTCTCATTCGCCTTCAGCTGCAGATCGTCCGTTGTCGAGTGTTACGTTCCCATCACCTCGGAACAAGCCCTATAACTCTCTCTTTACGATGCGGGAACTTCGGGCTGCCCTGGCAACCCGTCGTTCTTCCACACCTGGCCGTGATGACATTCCTTATGACTTTATCCGAAATGTGCATCCGATGGCTCTGCACTTCTTGCTGGATCTTTCCAGCCGGATGTGGGTTGAGGGGTCGTTCACTTCCCGTTGGAGGGAGGCGATTGTGGTCCCGATACCTAAACCGGGGAAGGATCCAGCGGAGGTGGCGGGCTATCGGCCTATTGCCCTGACGAGCTGCTTATGCAAGCTCTGAGAAAATGGTGGCCGTCCGACTTTCCTTTACACTGGAGTCGCTTGGGTTATACCCCCCGACCCAGTATGGCTTTCGTCGGTTTCGGGGTACTCTGCACCCTCTTCTCCTTCTTGGTCATAATGTACAGGAGGCCTTTTCCCGCCGGAATCTTGTTCTGGCCGTCTTTTTCGATGTCCAAAAGGCCTATGACACGACCCGTTGGAGAGTTGTCATGGACCGTTTGAAGTCTCTTGGTTTCGTGGGCATTTTGCCCACGTTTATTCGGAACTACTTGTGCCGTCGCACTTTCCGCGTCCGTAATGGGGCGGCCCTATCTGACCTGTATGTTCAGGAGGAGGGGGTGCCTCAGGGGTGTCTTGAGCGTCTCCTGTTCCAATCTGGTCATGTCTGCGCTACCGGGGGCCCTCGTCCCTCGGTGCGTTGTTCCGTCTACGCCGATGATCTGGCTGTCTATGCCGCGAGGACGAGCCGCCCCCCTCGTGGAGAGGCAAGTCCAACTCGCAGTCAATCGTGTTGAACGTTGGGCGTCGTCTGTGGGCCTTACGCTGTCTTCCCCGAAGCCCTGGCCTTCCTTCCGTCGAGGAGACTGGGATCCGGCGTCGTCTCGGCCTTTAATCTTACACTCGGGAGTCAGCCTCTGGCCCTCGTTCAATCAGTACGTTTCCTGGGCATGGTCTTCGATAGCCGTTTGAGCTGGATTCCCCCTTCGCAGGCTGCGCGAGACTGCAAGACGTACCCTGGATTTGCTGGGACATTTGTCTCATACTACATGGGGCACGGATAGGGGAACACTCCTCCGTTTGTACGTGTCCCTGGTACAATCAAAATTAGACTATGGGAGTGTGGTGTATGGCTCCGCCTCCCGTACGGCCCTTCGGATACTGGACCCGGTCCTCTCTAGAGGACTGCGCATGTCATCTGGCGCCTTCCGCTCCTCTCCGGTTGATAGTCTGCAGGTTGATTGCGACATCCCTCCCTTGGAGGATCGGAGGTCGTTCCTCATTGCCAAGCACTATCTCCGGATTCTCCGTCTTTCCAACTCTCCTCTGTTCCAGGTGGGTAAGAGGGCGTTCTGCCGGGATGGAGGTTGGTATTTCACCGACACGGTGACCTCCCTCCTCGATGGTATGGGCGCTCCTCCTCCATCCGTCATACCGATCTCTTTCGAGGGTGTTGCACCTTGGGAGAGCACCCCTGTGACATGCTGTAGGGTGTTGCGTCCCGTTCGCAGGGCCGATTCTGACTGCCTTGCTTCAGTCTCTGTTCCTTCAGCATACAGCTTGTCACTCTGCATGTGTTGCGGTCTTCACAGATGGCTCGAGGTCGGCGGGGGGGCGTTTGGGCCGCGGCTGCTCCCCAGTCGTCTGCCCTTGCTCCCCGATGTACCCGCCTCCCTGATGAGGCTTCCGTTTTCACGGCGGAGCTCTATGCCATTCTGAGCGCTCTGGAGGTGGTGCGGGAGCATCCGGATGGGTCGTTTGTTATCTATTCGGATTCCCGCAGTGCCCTGGATGGCTTGAAGTGTTTCGACCCCGTTCACCCACTGGTTCGACGTATCCAGTTACTGCGCCATATCCTTGTCACTTCTAGTGGCAAGGAGGTGGTATTTTGCTGGGTCCCTGCACATGTTAACGTAGCTGGAAATGATGCTGCCGATCAAGCTGCCCGTTCCGCGTGCCGACCACAGGTTTCACCCGTGTTCCTCTCCTTTTCAGATTATATCCCTGGTTTTCGTAGTTTTTCGCGCTCCCGGTGGCAGAGTCGCTGGGATGTTGCTACAGATAACAAACTCTAAGATTAAACCCAAATTGGGATGTTGGGCCTCTTCCTTCCATCGGTCGCGCCATAAGGAGGTGGCTCTGGCCCGCCTCCGTATTGGCCACACCCACCTGACCCATGGCTATTTGATGGCCGGGGATCGGGTGCCTCGATGTCCCAATTGTAACGTTCCACTTACAGTTGCCCACCTGTTGGTGGAGTGCCCGCTTTACTCTGTGCTGTGCGCAGAGTATTTTCCCTTTTTGGTGAGCGTCGGGCCTTGTGATAGGCTTGGCGCTATTCTATCTGAAGGTCCCTACTTTTCGGTGACCGGGTTGTTCTCCTTTCTCTCTCGTTCCCGACTTCTTTACCGGCTGTGATTCCGCTATGATTTTTCTATATTTGCCCCCCCCCCTCCCCCCTGTCCCCAAAATATGACAATCATGCATTATATTAAGTCTTATTAAGTAGATTAGATTATTTAGATTGTAATCTATTCAATCTATCTAAAACTTAGATTAATTTAGATAGATTAGATGAATTATATAAATTATTGTCACGTTTTTTGGTTTAGTTTCAGATTGTTTATGATTGAATGAGTTATGATTTAATTCCGAATGAGTTATATTAAATTCAGATTGAATGATTCAATTGCTAGAATTTAACAATTAGTTTCTTGTTGTCAATGCTACTAGGCCTAAATAAGTGAAATCATGACAAGAAGCAAAACGCACAATTCAACATTTAGTCACCCTGCAGAATTTCCACTTTCAATGACTCCTTCAAAGGCTGACGTATTTAGGCATTATTTATTGGTAAGAAAACGAGAAGAACTGATTTCGAAATGTTCTAGAACAGCAAAAGAATGTTACAGAATTGTCACTAAAGATGTGGAAGCCATTTGGGAGGTTTTCCTTTCCACATATAGGATTTGAAGGAATAGCTATAAAAGTTGAACGATTGATAGAATCTGCAGTAAAGCTAAATAAAGTACCATTAAAACAAAGAACCAACAGTTTTCAGCAGAAGGTGGAGATATTCGATGAAATGTTTAATATTTGCACTTGTACTTGTTACGATAAAAAAAATCAGTCGAACGGATTGCAGATGTGATATTAGAGTTCCATTGATTGAGTGGGAATCTTTTGTGGGGCAGAAACAAAGAAAAAACCAACTAGGACCAATCGACAGAGTAACGACTTCCGCAAGAAAAAGGACTCACGATAGAGTTAAAGGATTAGAAAGAAGAGCCTAGATATGAATGTCACCTCAACCAGCAAACTGGACCCTTTACATATTATGGAAGATCTACAGATCTACAGAAGCTAAGGCTAACAAAGACCCTAAGATCCACTCTAAGGCTAGCCCGAGAGAAAGGAGAGAGTAGGGGGTTAAGAGAAGAGAGGAGAATAAGGGGTTAAGTAAGGAGCAACACCTATCATTCGTGGGTTAACATTCATTCAGAAAAAGAGGGAAAAAGTCTCACCATCATCATCCGCCGGCCACTGCCGACAAGTCAGAAAAATAGTCGGAGAATATAGGAGAGGGGTGAAAGATGAAAAGAAGTAAAATAAGAACGCTTACAAACCATGCAAACACAGTCTTAACTCACTGTCATACCATGCAAACTACAAACATGCAAGAAAAGAGTTAGAGACATGCAAAGTAAGGAGGATAAAAAAAAAAAAAAGTAGGTAAAGTTAAACAAAAAGTGGGTTAGTTTACGCTATGAGCTACATCTACATTCGTGTTAGTCTAATATTTTTTTTTTTTTTTTTTTTTTTTTATTGCTGGCATCACGCTGGCATGTCACAAGCTGGCATTCATCGTCAACAGACTCATCCTCGAGCACCACCACCAGAGCTCCTGTTGTTAACTTTCTTTTTTAATTTTAAACAACGTTAATATTTTTAAAATGTCTGTCAAGACGGTTCTTAAACACATTAACGCTGGTAGAATGAACGACTGACGCGGGAAGATTATTCCATTTATCAATTACTTTAAACGTAAAGAAGTTTTTAGCGATATTAGTAATGAAACGTCTGCCACGCAACTTGAATCCGTTATTGCGAGTATTACTATTATCGAAAGTGAACAATTTGTCAAAATTTACGTTATCGATGTTATTAACGATTTTGAAAACTTCAATAAGCTCCCCCTTAATCTCCTAGTTTCGAGTGAATACAGTCTAACACTTTAATCCTATCTTCATAAGGCTTATTGCGCAATGCCGGAATAAGTTTCGTGGCACGACGCTGAACCCTTTCTAACCTATCAATATCCTCACGCAAGTACGGGCACCAAAACTGAACGGCATATTCCAAATGAGGCCTGACTAGGGACTTGTAAAGGGGCAATATAATATCCTTCGATTTAAATTCGAAATTACGCGCTATGAAGCCTAACATCCTATTAGCTTTTGCGCAAGACTCCAGGCACTGGTTCCTAACCTTTAAATCTTTAGTTACGCGTACGCCTAAATCTACTTCCTCGTCAACGCTCGCTAAATCCCTATCATCCATCGTGTACACGTAATTATTGTTGCGAGAACCTATATGCAAAACTTTACATTTATCTACGTTAAATTGCATCTGCCACTTATCCGTCCACTCCATAATCCTATCTACATCGTCTTGGATCCTATTTCTATCGTCCTCGTTAACAACCTTACCGCCTATTTTAGTATCGTCCGCGAATTTTGACACGTTACTAATCAATCCTACATCTATGTCGTTAATGTAAATTACGAATAACAATGGGCCTAACACTGAACCCTGTGGGACACCACTACCTACCTCTAACCACCCCGATTCACTACCATTAACTACGACCCTCTGCCTCCTAGCACGAAGCCATTCTTCTAACCAGTTAGCTACCTGACCGCGGATACCGTGCGCTTTAACCTTCGCAATTAGTCTCCTATGCGGAACTGTATCGAACGCCTTTTTAAAATCTAAATAAATAACGTCAGCTGCCCTATGCCTATCGTATTCGCGCACTATTTCGTTATAAAATTCTAACAAATTTGTTAAACAAGACCTATGGCGTCGAAACCCGTGCTGACTACTATTAATCAAACCCCTACTTTCTAAGTGATCGATAATACGATCCCTAACTACGGATTCCAAAAGTTTACCGACAATTGACGTTAAGCTAATGGGCCTATAATTGCTAGCTACCGCGCGGTCGCCTTTTTTAAAAATAGGCGTGACGTTAGCTAATTTGAAGTCTTCAGGAATAATCCCCGTTTCGAGTGACTGATTAAAAATCTTCGCTAAGGGGCCTACGATAACGTCTTTCAAATCTTTCAAATGTCTAGGATAAAAAGCGTCAGGGCCTGGAGCCTTGCTAACTTTTAGCCTATCGATATAATGCGCAATCTCAGCCTCGTAAACAGTTATTTCATCTAAAATAGTCTCGCTACTAAATGAAACGATATCGTCAACGTCGGGGACATTATTTACGTCCTCTACGGTAAAAACTGTCGCAAAAAAGTTATTGAAAATACCCGCCATCGCCTGAGCGTCAGAAGCCAAAGCGCCATTTACATCCAATAGAGGGCCTATGTTATCCTTTACCGGCTTACGATTATTTACGTATTCAAAAAACTTTTTTGGATTATGTTTACTATCCGCAGCTATAACTATCTCTAAATTACGCTTGGCATTCCTAACTGATCTTTTAACCTGACGTCTAAGCTCGATATATCTATTAAAGTTAGCTACCTGGCCATTGCGCTTGTTAAGTCTATACGCTCTATTACGCTCGTTTATGAACTCGCCTACTTCCCTAGTCCACCACTTCGGCCTACCACGATTTCTAACGCGCTTGGGCCTACGAGGAATAAACTCCCTTTCAATATTCCTAAAACTTTCTTTAAACGCCACCCAACGCAAATTCGTATCATTACCCATAAATAAGTTATCCCAGTCCACTACTCTCATCCTATCAGCAAAACTATCAAAATTAGCCCTACGAAAATCAGGGACTTCTATTACGTTACTATCCTGTGTGTTTTCTATCAATAACTTAAACCTAAGAATTTGATGATCGCTACATCCTAAACTCTCGCCTACTTCTAAACTTTCGACTATATTCTCGCCGTTCGTCATCACCAAATCTAAGATATTATCACCGCGCGTTGGTTGGGTAACTATCTGTCGTAAAAAGTTATCGTCCATAAACTCAACCAGTCTCAAACCCTCTTCGTTACCCGTAAAATTCTCGTAATTAACATTAGGACAGTTAAAGTCTCCGACAATTATACTATTCCGATTGTCAATAAAATTACCAAGAAGTGAGTAAAATGATGACAGCCACGATATTCACTTTGTTCCGGATTTTGAGCTGAGAAAAAACCATCAGAACAGAATTATTTATGATAACTTAACGATATCAGCAGATAGACACCGTGTAAGTTACAGAGCTACTGAAGCTATAATAAATGCAGCTTTGAAGGATATGAGAATATTAAATGAAACCAATATGTTGAATAGGAAAAAAGTGGAGAGAGAAAGAATACGTGTGGGTAAGAAGAACATAATCAAAGTGAAATCAGAGAACACACAGATTGAAGGCATCGGATTTGATGGTAAAAAAGATCAAACTAAGACAAAGAAGGGAATGGAGTACGAAGAACATTATGTAATAGTTAAAGAACCTGGTGATGTTTACGTGGATCATATAGCTCCAGATAACGGAACTGCTTGTTGTATTGCAGATGAAATAATAACTTTTATAGTTGATTCTAATAGCAAAGAATCCCTCAAAGCTTTGCTATGCGATGGCACCCCAGTGAACACTGGGATTTGCGGAGTGCTAAAATTGATTGAATTATATCTGGACAGGCCAGTACAATGGCTGATTTGCCTTTTGCATGCAAACGAACTGCCCTTCAGGCACGTATTTGAAGCAATTGATGGAAAAACTTCGGGACCAAACACCTTCAAAGGTTCTCTTGGAAATAAACTCCGAGAGGATTTGACCAAACTGGATATAGTTGATTATAGCCCTGTAGAGGGCAACATTAAAGAAGTTTCGGCCGATATTGTTAAAAGTTTTAGCAGTGACCAAAAATATATGTATGAAATGTGCATTAGCATACAATCTAGACGCATCTCACAAGCGTTAGCCACCAGATCCCCAGGTGCCCTCCATCATGCAAGATGGCTAACACGAGCAAACAGGATCCTGCGCTTTTATGTCTTTACACGGAATCCAGACAAGAACATCCAAGACCTAGTAAAAATTATAATGCTGGTTTACGCTCCACGCTGGTTTGGTATAAAGTCTCATCCAAAGGCAAATGAGGGAGCATCTAATTTTTGGTATATCATGCACTTGCTTAAAGGCTTAAATAAAAAGCATCGGATGATTATGGAGCGTGTCCTCAGAAATAACGCCTATTTTGCCCACCCAGAGAATATCTTACTCTCAATGATAACAGACACAAGAAGAGAGGTCAGAGAGCTGGCTCTTCAGCACATCATTCGAGCAAGAACTAGGAGCACCAATGCGAGAAATTTTGAGCTGCCAAAAACACTAAACTTTGAAGCAGACGATTATCCTAACATGATCGACTGGGACAACGAAACCATCACCCCTCCACCTATTTAACATGAATTTGACAAATAATGATGATCTTAAAGTTCGAAATGAACCACTTCAGCTTATTCCTTTTCCCTGTCACAGCCAGGGAGTAGAACATGCTGTAAATGTGGTAACAGAAGCATCACAAGATAGAATTGGTTACGAAAACAGACAAATTTATTTTGAATGTACTGAGCCGAGAAAAAAGCTACCTGTGTTCCAATGGAAAGGCCAGTGGTGTCAGTAATTTACGATTTTAAATTTCTTAAGGTGAATATTTTGATTTTAGTGTGCTTCAATTTATTCTTTAAGTAATATACGGAGAAAGATTATATATATATATATATATATATATATTATATATATATATATATAGAAGCAAACAACCACAAGGAAAAGGAAACACAAAGTCCGAGCGCTTTCGTGATATATTCACATTATCAAGGAGGAACAGAAAATAGGTCACGTGTTATTTTGTGATTCTAGTGCATATATATTATTATATATATAATATATATATATATAATATATATAAAATATATATATAATATATAATATATATAAAATATATATATATAATATATATATATATATATATATATATATATATATAATATAACTTACTTTAACTTTACTTATATCATTATTTACTTTAATCTTTGTCATTTATCAGGGTTTTTTATTCAAAGAATTGGTTTCAATTTCATTTCAATTTAAAAAAAAGGGGGGCATATGCAACGGGTATGGGGGGGGGGGGGCGCATAGCGGTGTAATTACAGTATGTTGTTTAGGGGCCCAAAGGAAACTCCGAGCAGTGTGTAGAATAAGAATACAAAATTTCGACCCCCTCTAATACATATATATATATATATATACATACATACATACATATATATATTGCAGGGAATTTGTGTAACTGGGGATTTCATGAAATTCCTAAAATGTTAAGGGATTTCATGTAAGGTTAAGTCGTGATATTTTCGTTAGTTTTAGCGAAAATATCACGACTTAACCTAACCAATCGTCAAGGGCGTACACCATACAGTTGACCTAACTGGGCATTCAATAATTTTCCCGTAGGTTTAACGAAAATATCACGACTTAATCTTACATAAAATCCCTAGTTACACAGATTCCCTATAACATATATATAATGTACCCTGTATAATCCCATTCTCTTTTGAGATGGGCACGACATTTTAACTGAACCAGACACGTGTCAAGTACACACAAGAATGGACGTATCACCACTGGGAATAAGGTTAACTCAACGTTTATTCACACACTTATTATATCATTCCATTTTTTATGATGTCTTCCTCTACTTCTCATACCATCTTGCTCACTATTATATAACATTTTCAGAATTATCGTTCTTTGCGCACGACCATATACACATGGCATACTTTCACTTATTAGCACTCTTCCATTCCACAACTTTCTCGAAGGTCCTCATTTCTCGTAGTCACTTCATTTTAACTAATCATAATTTTTAAATTATTCATCTCAACAACTCTCCATTTTGATAACTATAAAGTCATATGCCGATGTTGCCCATGCAGTGGCATCGGAGCTCGTGCCTGAAAGGGGCCTGATTCAATTAAATCAACTCAATGTTTCTTTGCAGGTGGCTCACAAAATATTTGAACAAGAAAGGCGAACAAGAAAATTTGAAATTGAACGATTGTTATTAACTTAAAGATAGTCACTTTTTAACAGGTAAGTCATATCTTGATCATCATTATAGAAATAGGGTCATAACTATAGCCATAAAACAGCATTATTCGGATATACTGAAAGTCCTCAACAAAATCATTTGGATAGTACAAAAAAAGATGAAAAACAGAAGCAGTAAGAATGGAGTATGGTAAACTTTGAATTCGTTCTGATCACCGTATTACTGGAAAAGATTCTTTCGAGTATAAATTTTACGTCAACATTGTTACAACGGAAGGATTTGGATATCGCTCAGGAAGCAATGTAATTAGAAACGTCCTATGTTACGCTGAAACAACTGCGAACTGAATTCGAAACCATTCTGAAGGAAGCGAAGGTAATTGCTAAAAATTGGGGCACCCTAGCTGAATTCAGAAGTACAGTATAAGAATACGCAAAAAATTTTACGACGAGCTTGCGGTAGATCACCGATTTGAAAACGCACAGAAGTGTTTCGAGGTAAATGTCTTCTACCGAACAATTAACATTGAAGTTAGTCAGCTACAGAATAGATTCGAATGTTTGAAAACTATTGCCGACTTATTTTTATTCCTAACACCAAAAACATTATTGAGCATGACCGATGGAGAAATCAAAAAACGCATCCAAAGTACAAAATCAATATTTTAATGATCTATCGGAATCCTTATCTCTTCAGTTATTGTTTTTTGTCAAAACGCTCAGATGTGAAACTGAAAAAATTACCACCATAAGAGAATTGGCTGAACTAGCATCAATCCAGTATTATGACACGAGCACAAGTTATTCTGAAGCGTATTCGCTACTAATTCTTTTTCTGACAATTCCCGTTACGGTGGCCACAGCGGAACGAACGTTTTCGAAGTTAAAGATAATAAAAAACTACTTACGGAATTCAATGGATGAAGAACGGTTGTCAGAACTTAAGTATAGAAGCGAAAATGGCAGAATACTCGGATGTTTCGAAACTTACTGATGATTTTGCAGCTATGAAATCTCGGAGGAAGAAATTTTAAGCATTTTTGTTCAATCTAATTTATATCTGTTTAAGTAAGGTTTTTATTAATTTTAATTTATATCTAGTTTATTATAGATTTATTATTATCATTATTCTTGATTACTTGTTTACCTATATTGTACTTCATCTGCGTTATTAATTAAAGAATATCAATACATCTTGGAATATATATTACCTATTAAATCTAAGTTGGGGTAACGTTAAGGGCCCTTGACTATGATTGCAATGGGGTCGATGTTCTCTAGTTACGCCACTACCACCATACCAAACCAGCCTTACACCAATAGGCTAAGGTTAAGAATAATGAAGTTTTTGTTTTATATAAAAAAATAAATTGCTTACCTATTAGACTTTTAACCCTTTACGGACGAGTCCGCAGCATATGCGGTCACTCTTGTTACCAGAATGTATAGGTTTTATTGTTATTGAAAACTAAATATTTTAGTAACTAGTCACTGAAATGATACACATTTTGGGTTCCTTTCCCGACAACTAAATGACATCTATATATAAACACGTAGAAACATTTATAGAAACGAGGCATTGTAGTACAATTTATATTATTATTTCTGGTGGACCTTAAGGTACCATCCATCGTTAAAGGGTTAATAGAGCATACAACCACATGCACGGGTTTTTTTGTACGTTAGGTTAGAATTATTATTAGGGCGACCCAAAGTTAATAAGAAGGTTAAAAATTTGCTATTAGGTTAATAAAGTTAATAAAATTATTAATAAGATTAAAAATCTGCTATTGTAAGTTCTAGATTCTTGTTTATATAGAGTCTATACATTGATTAATGATGATTATACAAGCTGATAATTAATATAACTATTTCTACATTACTCTCTCGTTATTTATCGACGTAGTGTTTTTTAGGGCTTTTCTATATTTGGTAGTTAGGCGTGTATTCATACACTATGTGAATACCATGTGAATATTATGTTTTGGCTTTTGTTGTTAGAATCAGTTCAGTAGTACCATAAATCACATGTTTAATTAACTATATTAATTTTGTTTATCTTTTTGGCAGAATATAAAAATTTCAAACGTCTAACACTGCGAAATCAGCTTTTGCGAAAATCCAGGCAATTATTACTAGCTATCCTGGTGAATTTGTCCAAACTCCAACAAAATAATAAAATATGTTCGTTAATAATTTAAAATAAATGAAGGTGATATTTTATTTTATTATTAAGTGTTAATATTTATCCAAAAAATAAGTGGCAAATAAAGAATTTTTTTGGTTAAATAAAGTTAATAATTTCAATTTCTTAGGTTAAAATTGGGTCGCCCTAGTAATTATCATAGGATTATTTTTGGTTTCCCATGCTAAATATGGGACTAGTTCGCGTAGCGTATGGTGACTATAGTCATTAGATATTTGGGCGATTAATTATAGTAGCCGAAATCGATATTGAACTAAAAAAAAAATCGCCCAACAGAGCAAGGTTTTTTTTTTTTTTTTTTTTTTTTTTTTTTTTTTTAAGATAAGATAAGTTAGGCGAGATTTATTTGGAGCCCAATGTGGATTTTGGCTAATATAACTAATCGCCTAAATATTTGAGGATCCTATACGCTACACAAACTAGTCCCATGTTTAACTATTGTTTATAGATTTATTTACAATTTCCATTTACCAAACCACTTATTCGTGGCATAAAAGGCTATTTGGAGTTTATTGATAATTTTATTTTTTTAAAATAAAACAAAATAATTGTCCACTATTATTAACTTTCACCCATTAATACACCAGTGTTTGCACCAATACAGCTGTATGTAAATCTATTGCTGGACCTACAGAAGTGTTTGTCCTGCGTAATTACTCTCATCTTATCAAACACGGACATATTGAAACTACCTGACGTCCTCTAAATTGTTTCCACTCACCACATTATATGGTGATTACCTCTCTCAACAAGAACCTTACTTTTATTTACATTTCATTCCAACAACCAGCTTTCACATACGTCAAAAAAAAAAAAAAAAAAAAAACTTTCCAATTCATTTTTCGATTCACCCAAAAAATACCACATTTAATACATCAGATGCGACAGACTACTAATTCTCTTCGAAATTCATATTCCTCTCAGGTATTCTTGCTTTCATCTGACGCGTAACCCTATTCATACACGCATTAAACAACCTTGACGACATCCCACAGCAGTGCCATACTCTAAAGTTACCAGTCGCTCATCTCAGCTTTAACTTTTACAGAGATACTACTGCTACCATCAAAACTTCTCTGGATTTAACAACTAACTACTGACACCATACATTTTAAGTACTTACCAGAAGGCAGAAGCATTCTATTGCTTCCCATTGATCAGCGAAGTTAAGCGGCATTAGGTCGGATGGGAGACCGTCCTCTGCGTCCACACTAGGGCTGGGCATCTGGGATTCCGTAAGTAAAGTAGACAGCTCATTTCCCGGGAAAACTGTCATCGATCCCGGGATTTCCCGGTATTCTATTTTCAGGAGAGACTTTTAAACGCAGTTTTATTAAGAGGTATATTTATTTCAAGCAAAGGCTTTTCGCAATTGAATTTTTCGTTCACCCGGTTTTTTTTAAACTTTGAAAACCGTTTTCGCTCGAGTACGGGGCGAAATAATAATATCCAGGGATCCCGGATGCCCAGCCCTAATCCAGACTACGTAATGACCCCTGGTTCGGATCACGCGTAAAGATATAGGTCCCCCTCCGTCGTATGACCTTAGATATTGCGAAGGTGGTTAAACAATCCCATCATTACTTCTCTATTACGCGCTTTCTCCAAATCCATAAATGACCCAAATTCACCTTATAACTTAGTTTCTCAATCACCCGCTTCACTGTAAATCCTTTATCAACGCATCTTCCTTCTCTAAACCCACCTCGTTAACCAATGACTCCACAACCTTTTTTCACAGTGAACACTTCCATATTCTTTTCCAGCCCTACTTAACTACTAAACTAGCAGGCGCAATAGGAAAGTAAATAATAATAAAACCCGTTTCAGTGTAAATACTTTATTACACTAATTGTAAAGTCCCTTTAACTAAATTTACAAACTTACTAAACTCTAAAAGAAGAAAGTAAAATGCAACTACTACAGTTTGCTTTTAAAATCGACTAACGAATAAATAGGAACTATGAACTGTCACCATTTATTTAAAAATATTTCTAAAAAATAAATACATAAATTAGTTAAATAATATTAAACCTATGTGCCCTATTAATTAGTTCATCATTAGTTAACAAATGTCTCTTTTAAAAATAAACTAAAGAAAAAAGTCCGGTTTTCGTCCATATCAACACTATTAAATAAAAATAAATAAAAGTATTAAAAAAATTATCATCTATTTTAAATACTGTGTCTCAAATCGGTACAAAATAACAACGGTAACCGGTAATTAGCAGACGAATCGGTACTTGCTTCATCTAATGTGTCAATGTACAGTCGTTTACAAAAGTCGTAATACACTGGTCCGAACCTAACTTACTGCCCAATGTATCCCGACTTCAGTAACCGATTAAATCGGTATGATACTCGTAAAAAGTGTGCTATATATTTAACCGGTGTCTCTTAATGGGAAGATTCCTATGGATATTTTGCCTTTAAACAATACTACTTTATTCCTATAATAAAGAACTGAAAATCATAGTGTGTGTATATATATATATATATATATATATATATATATATATATATATATAAAATCGTAAATAATATCGATCGAACTCAGTCATACACAACTTCACCTTAACATGATTTTAAATGAAATTTTATTCCATCCATACCTATCTAAAAAAGCCAATGCCCACGCTAAATAAGTTGGGCACGGTGATTAAAAATCAACTTTAAAATTAGGATGGATAATATTGATGATTTATCTTTTGTCTGTGTTTATATATATATATATATATACAAGTTAAAAATAATAATTTTTCCTTCATGTACAATTAAACTATATAAAAAGAACACAGCTAAGATTATTCTGTATAATAATTATTAAAAACATGTTTGCATAGAATTCACTTCAGTCCTTTTTTTAAAACCTAATACAGAAATTATTATTATTATTATTATTATTATTATTATTTCAATACACGCGGACAATTCTCTAAGACTAAATTTTGTATGGGTATTCCTCTCTTACTGGAGATATTCTATTACTTTTTCTACGATACAAACAATGTACTCAAGTATTTTCATCATATAAATAATAATAATAATAATAATAATAATAATATAATAATAATAATAATAATTTGTAAATAACAAAAAATATTTTTCAATGACAACTGTGAGCTGAGCTCCATCAACAGGACAATGACTAAAAGGATTTTAATTGGTTGTTGGTTTCAAGAGCTTAAAAACTGGTTGGCATCATAATCTGACCGACTTTTCGATAACGTAATTGCATTACGAATCAAAATAATTAATCAATCGATGAATTTTAGGCTAAGAAAGTTATAATAAATCTTCCATCAAGAACTTGGTTGAAATAAAAAATAAATAATAATGGATCATATACATTAATTTCTAAGGTTAAGAAGGAAAAAAAAAAAAAAAAAAAAATCCCACTCAAAATTCCTTTCAGAAACCCACCAAATTACACATCAAATCCATTCCTTCTTGGCCTATATGACGGAAAAGTGCAAAAACAAGAAAATGAAGGATTTTTAATTTTTTTAATTTCCCTGAAAATAACTTTTCTTACTTTATCACTTTTCACTATCCGACGGAGAGTCCAAAGTTTGAATATACGCTGCACTAATATATTAAAAAAAAAAAATTTCTTCTCGGTATTTGTTTTGTATTTCACTATCTTTCTCCTACACAATTCCGCCAATCTATTAACTTTAAGGAAAACTTAGAATTTCTTTTTCCTACAATAGAAGTTTAAAGAAAAAATTTCTACTTTCTCTCGGGAAAATAAAAATTCCTGACTATCTCCAGGGCTTGGCACCATTCGTGAGAGGTGCCATTGGGATCCTCCAGGTAATATGTCCTGTTCGGCTGAACGAGTAACTTTATTAGTAATGATAATAATAATAATAATAATAATGTTTAACTTTTTTCGTAACGACAAAAGGTCAGGTGACAGAAGGGACCTACAGTACGTGGAATCCGAACCACGGGTCGGTACATCATCTGAATGCCGAGGACGGTCACCCATCCAACTACTGAACAGACCCAACGTCGCTTAGCCTCGCTGATCTAACGGGAAGCAGTGTTGCTACGTGGCTATGACGTAGCCTTTCATTAGTAATAAAATCTCACGCTCTCTTTTCCCCCCCAAAATAATTTAAGATAAGAAATGTGAACAAGAATTTCATCCTTTTCACATTTTAACAAATGGCAAAGTAGTCCTTAAAGAAGCTATCAAAAGTACATAATATTCCCAATCGTATTCAAGGACATAATTTTGGCTTTTTATCGTCTCCCAATGGGGGACCGTCATCCGCGTCCAGGTGATGTAGCGACCCGTGGTTCGGATCTCACGTAATGCTGTAGGTCCCCTCGTCATACGACCTTAGATGTTGTGAAAGAGGTTAAACCTCATCAACCCTCCAAATTTACTTAGTCGGATACAAAATTACTTAAGAGTTAGGCTATAATTTTAAGCAATCCTAGTCACTGATTTCGCATTGTCAAACAAATGTTTAATTGTACTAAATTACCTCCCAATCCCAGAGAAATGATGAAGATGTAAAGTTGGGGTAAAAAGTCTCCAAAATTTACTACAAATTTTTTTCACCGAAAGAAAAAAAAAGAAATAAATAAGAAGGGCTTTGAAAAAATATTTTTTTGGACAAATTTTTCTACCACAGCTCTACGCATCATTACATGTATGAATTACATAGCTACCCATTTCTATAATGTACTTACTACTGTCACCCTATGAAGCATTGCCTAGATAACATTACTTTTTAAGGAAACTTCCATCGTCTAACTTCATCATGTAAAGGCATGAAACATACACTATCAGTTTCGTTTCACAACGAATTGAGGTGAGAAGACAGAAACATCCCAGTTGCAAAATAGAGGTAGTGAACGGGAGAAAAGCTGAAACTAAACCGTACACATCCATTCACGGGATTCTGGTGTACCAATACCCCTCGCCCATTGGTAAATTCCACACCCGCGACACTTCATAACGCCGAGCGTGGTGACGCCTCCAGGCCTTGTCAAAAATAAGAATCCCGTATTTACATACTTCTAAGAAACCTCTTCCATTCCAACCGATTTAACAGCCACTTCTCGTGCATCATCCAGATCGAGTCCATGCTCACTCACGCAATCATTCACTACGTCTATCTTCTCGGCCTTCCTCTCCAACTCCTACCCTCGCAAACACTGTCGTACACTTTTTTTCAGAAGTGTCATCTTTCATTCTTTCAACATAGTCAAACTACCTTAGCACAATTTCTTCAATTTTCACTTCCACTGACTTCTAAACACCACTTCCTTCCAGGACCACACTATTTCTTATTCATTAATAACTTTTACAAAATAACTTACTGTGTGAAGGAAAAAAGTTTTAAAGTTTTTAGGATCTGGCCTTAAGCTGGCGCTCCATGGTACTTCTCCCTTTAACACCTTATTCACTGGGTCGACATAAAAGAGTTTGGGTCCCGTTGTTAACAAAAACATCCTTCGTCGGGCAAATAAACCCTGAAATAAAGGAAATAAATCAATCATCAATTAACTAAATAATAATTATATTATTAGGTCTGCTTTGCAGAAATCTTAAATATGTTGGATTATCAATATCCTCTCCTATATTTATGGGGGCAGGGACGATGCCAGGCCAAGTCGATGCCAGGCCAAGTCGATGCCAGGCCAAGTCGATGCCAGGCCAAGTCGATGCCAGGCCAAGTCGATGCCAGGCCAAGTCGATGCCAGGCCAAGTCGATGCCAGGCCAAGTCGATGCCAGGCCAAGTCGATGCCAGGCCAAGTCGATGCCAGGCCAAGTCGATGCCAGGCCAAGTCGATTTCATTTTCTTTATATATTTAATGTGGGTTAACTGAATGCCCGGTTAGGTCAACTGTACGCCCTTGACGATTGGTTAGGTTAATTTGTGATATTTTCGTTAAAACTAACGAAAATATCCCTTAGGGATATCACATCGAGTTGTCCTGACATCGAGTCGGCCACATCGAGTTGGGTCGCATCGAGTCGGCCACATCGAATCGTACCCAACCCATATTTATGACCTTGACCTTTGATGCAAGAACCTGATTCTTGCTTGCAACACATCGTCTTGCGATGATACATATATGTAAAAAGTTTCAGCAATTTATGTTTATTGATTCAAAAGATATGGCAAGGACATCCATTTAACTTCTGTTTGTGACCTCGATCATTCACACAGGAATCGGAGTCTTGCTCAAGATCATCTCGTCTTAGGATGATCCGTGTGTGTGACGTTTCATCAATTAATGTTGAACGGTTCAAAAGTTATGGTGACACGTCGTCTTGTGATGATACACACGTGTATGAAGTCTCATCAATATGTTGAGTGGTTCAAAAGCTATGGTACGGCCCTCTATTTGATCTTTCGCCTCTATTAGGTACTTTGACCTTCGATGCAAGGACCCGAGTCTTGTTCATGACACATCGTCTTGTGATGATCCATGTACATCATTTCATTATGTTTAAACGGTTCAAAAGTTATAGCCCGGACATGAAAGCCCTTCATTGACCTTTGAAGCAGGAACCTGATTCTTACTCATGACACATCGTCTTGCGATGATTCACGCGTGTGAACTTCCATCAATTTACGTTCAGCGGTTCAAAAGTTATACCAGACGTGGAAATGTAACGTACGAACAGACAAGTGCAATCCAGTATGGACCCTCCAAATTTATTTGGTCAGGGACATGTAGTAGTAGTAGTAGTACTAAAGTTACATCAGCTTCTACTTTAATATACTTTTTGAAACCTAAACTGGTAGAGAACGCAACTGGAAAACCTAGAAACAGGAAGGAAGATGCGATAAAATGATTTTATGATGAATTTTCAGCAAGTTTATTTTTTGAATTGATTGCATATTGACTCTTAGTTATCATGTTATTATGTCAACCTTCATGTGCGTGTGTGTGTATATATATATATATATATATATATATAATACTCTGTCCGTCCTTCAGACACTATTTCATTCATTCAATATATTGATTACTTCCTTTCATTTATTCATCACGTTTTCTCTCTTTTTTTTTCGTTTCCTTTTTTTATATTTTCATCTGTTCATTATTATATCCGTTTATTTCTTCCATCAATTCTACATTCACTCGTTTCTTTTTTACGGAATTGATTAATTACAGGCTCTATATATGCTTTATGCCTGATTGATTGGCTAATATCCGGAAAGCAGGCGTGGCTTTCTCACCTGTGGCCACACCTACCTTTCTGCCCACTGTATCCCGATTTTTGTAACCGATGCTACAGTACAATGCAATTGCCCTTGCCCACCCAAAAATACGGCATTTCCAGTGTTTCGGACGCGTTCTGTTCGAAGTAGGTGATTGGTTGACGCACGACGCAACTGACCAATAAGAAAACAGTCCCCACCCCTAAAAAATAATAAAGGACCCAAAATACTTCCTTGTGTAAATTTTAATTCGGAAGTAATGATGTTATTTCGTTTGATATATTGACTTTTGTTACACAAAAATTATTTAAATCAACTTAATGCGAAATCCATTATGTCATAATGAGATAATTTAGTAGTATGTATTAGTGATGGGACGATGCATCGCAATCGCGATACAATCGCACATTTTTTACAATCGCAATCGCAATTGCAATCGCATTTAATGAGTGCGATTGTTGCGATTGTGAACAAAAGATTTAAATCTCTACAAAAGTTGCTATGAAAGCTGCTCTTTCATGCGTACTTAAAGGAAAGTTTAGCTAACAACAATACGGAATAATAAATAAATAATAAATAAGTCAAAAACAGAAATGAAAACGGGTTGCGAATTAGTTGAAAACAGAATAAAAAATTGGTTTAATAATAACAATAAGTACACCTCTTTATTTGCTCTATGTAAAATTGGAATGTTAAAAAATCAAGCTAACCCTATGGTAGGTAACGCGTTTAGGTATATTTAAAGCATAAATGAGCGTTATGTGAGGCTAAAGCTAAAACATCGCAATCGCAATCGCGCGATTTTCAAATTCTGACAATCGCAATCGCAACAGCGATTGTATGAAATATGACAATCGTCCCATCACTAGTATGTATGTCATGGAAGATTGTATCGAAGGCTTTGGAAAAGTCCATTAACAAGAAAACAGAACTATTATTATTATTATTATTATTAGTGATGTACAGATTCCAAAATTTAGCCGATGCAGTCTTTTTTTCATATTTTACATTACAAATTTGTGTAAGTGTTTTTCCTTAGCTCACTCCACAATAGACAGTACCAGAATTTGTTACTCATATACCATAGTTAAAATGACGTTAAATAGTTTTATTACTCAGTAAAATGATAAAATAATGTTTCTTAGTTTCATAAATTGAATACCAATATTTAAAGTACTGTAATTGCTTTTTCTTATGTTGAACGTATTTTCTTTCTTCAACAATGTAAAGAACAGCAGAATTTTTCATTAAAATTTCAAGGCCCTGGTGGCCAATTTGAATAAAAAAAAATGGATATACAATGTGTGTTTAAAAAATGAAAATAATTAAAATAAAGTCAACATAATAAGATGGTTTAAAATATAAATTATAAAGTACTGTATAACTTAATATAAGAGTAGGAGGTTACGATAGTTTATAATATTTAGAGAGTAGCTAATTTGAGAAAATGTAAACTTAACTTAAGCTTTGAATTTTTCATGAATGAAAAATATTTTTATATAATTACACTTTGAAACGAGTATAACGTATTATAAACAGTGGCTTTTTTCGTACGTTCATTTTTCTATAAGAATAGTTTTTGTAAGAAAATTGTAAAATTTCAGAGAATCAGTAAGAGAATCGGCTAAATTTGACCGATGCCGATGCCCAAAACATGGCCGATTCTGCCGATGCTAATTAATCGGTACACCACTAATTATTATTTACTTAGATATAAGGTTACTTTCTTCAAAATTTTGAGAGCTGCACATAAACAAGTTTTTCAAATATATGTTTCCTAATGTAGGTTAATTAGATACAGGTCGATACTTAGAAAGTAGTAATTTATCTCCTTATTTGAATATTGGACACACACTTGCTTTTTTTTAATAAGTCTAGGTAAATACCTTGACTGAGGGATGAATTGAACAATAGTGATAATAGAAGAGATAAAGATGCCGAACAGTACTTAAATGCTGCGTTAGAAACAGTATGTACGTGACACGAATTTTTTTCCGTAATGTGGTGTAGAAACCGTACGTTACCATTCTGTTAAGTTGTTTTTGGTCTGTGTGTATTACCTTTTAAAAGATTCGAATTAAAGGTTCCTCAAAGAAATTATTTTATGTTTATTTTATTATGGTTTGAAATATAGTCTAAATTCTCAAGGAAGTCCTCAAAGCTTCCGTTTGGAGGTCTATATACCATACCTACTACATTTAACAATGCATTTCTCCTATTATATTTACAGTGCACGTTTTTAAGGAGTCGGAGAATATCGTAAGGTCATTAACTCGTTTACATGGTATGGACTCGTGCGCGTAAATTGAGACTACTACTCCCTTCTTCCCGTCACAAAAGGGCTAATAATATTCCTAACCTCTTCTAAGAGATTTAAAATTTTAGTAATTTCTTTTATGCGAGTTTCCGTTTCCGATCGCTGTTCAACATTTTTTTTTTCTCAGATGATAGTTTTTCCTTTGTATTTTTCATTGATGATTATGAAAATAACGAAATTTTGCTATCACGTCACGTTTTCGAGAAATTTGGGACTGAATTCTTGACCAAATTTGTATATAGATGATAAATTGAACAAATTATTAAAACTGCATCTACTCCAAAGCTGAGAGTATCCCAGTAGAAAATGTTTTAGCTAACGTAGGATGATGTAATTTCTGCTCCTGACACGTTCAAACCCGTCGTAACATATCAATTTTCCTCGCGTGTTATCTGACAGAGGACTACTTGCGGTTGTCATATTCAGTCTGCCGCAAGCTGCTTCATGGTGCGGGTTTGTTCATGCGCAGTGGTTTGATTTTATAGTTTTTTTCATTTACCTAATCATTTAATTGTGCGCGCGTTACACAAAATAGCGCTTTGAAGGAAAAAACGTTTAATTTGAAATGTCGCGTAAATGCGTGAACAATCCTAACGGTTTCTGTTGTGTGCGCGGTGATTACGTGATACAAGATCACAAAATAATATTACTCCCTTAATTAAAAAAGCTTATTATAAGCTTTACTTCGGCTGCAAAATCGGGATCAAGATAAAGTTTGGGCTCCCCATATATGCTGTGACCCTCAGGGGTTGGTTAAAAAGGTACGAGTACCTCAATGCCATTTGCAGTCCCCATGATTTGGAGAGCAAAAAGGTCACTTTAAAGATTGTTATTTTTGTTTAACTAAGGTCTGTGGTTTTTCCTCGAAAAATAAGAAAAAAACTGAATACTCAAATCTACCTTCCACAATGCGACCAGTAGTCGAAACTCTACCAGTTCTTAAACCCCCTGGACCGTGGAGGTTAGATGATGATGATCTACAAAAGCTAAGGCTAACAAAGACCCTAAGATCCACTCTAAGGTTAGCCCGAGAGAAAGAAAAGAGTAGGGGGTTAAGAGAAGAGAATAAGGGGTTAAGTTGATGATGATGATGATGATGATCTACAGATCTACAGAAGCTAAGGCTAACAAAGACCCTAAGATCCACTCTAAGGTTAGCCCGAGAGAAAGGAAAGAGTAGCGGGTTAAGAGAAGAGAAGAAGGGGTTAAGTAAGAGCAACACCTATCACTCATGGGTTAACATTCATTCAGAAAAAGAGGAAAAGTGTCTCACCATCATCATCCGCCGGCCACTGCCGACAAGTCAGAAAAATAGTCGGAGAGAATAGGAGAGGGGTGAAAGATGAAAAGAAGTAAAATAAGAACGCTTACAAACCATGCAAACACAGTCTTAACTCACTGTCATACCATGCAAACTACAAACATGCAAGAAAAGAGTTAGACACATGCAAAGTAAGGAGAAAAAAAAAAAAAAAAAAAAATAGGTAAAGTTAAACAAAAAGTGGGTTAGTTTACGCTACGAGCTACATCTACGTTCGTGTTAGTCTAATTTTTTTTTTTTTAATTGCTGGCATCACACGCTGGCATGTCACAAGCTGGCATTCATCGTCAACAGACTCATCCTCGAGCACCACCACCAGAGCTCCTGTTGTTAACTTTCTTTTTTAATTTTAAACAACGTTAATATTTTTAAAATGTCTGTCAAGACGGTTCTTAAACACATTAACGCTGGTAGAATGAACGACTGACGCGGGAAGATTATTCCATTTATCAATTACTTTAAACGTAAATGATGATGATGATGATGATGATGATGATGATGAACCTGCTGAAAATGAGCCTATGGAATTGTCAGATAAGGATGAAGAGTATCGACAAACTCAAGAAAAAGAGCCTCACTTGATAACTCAACCTGAGCTTATAACGATCTGGTTCGAAATTTGAATTTATCGAAAAATCAAGAACTTTTAGGGGTCGAGATTATAAGGATGCAACTTGCTTGCAAACGATACCATCATATTCGTTTTTCGCAAAAGCCAAAAAAATACATCAAAATTCTTTTCTGTATGACTGATCTTTCTTTCTGTAATGACACATTGATAGTTGATGATGGCCCTAGGACACGAGCATAAACCTTTAGAATGGCGACTTTTCATCGATTCGTCAAAACTTAGTTTGAAGGCTATCCTGTTGCGTACTGGAAATATCTATCCCTCAGTTCCTGTTGGACATGCTGTCCATATGAAAGAGTTATGAAAATATGGAATTTTTCGTGAATAAAATAAATTACAAAAGATACAACTGGCATATCTATGGTGATCTCAAAGTCATTGGGCTGCTTCTTGGTTTACAGCTTGGATATACAAAATATTGCTGTTTTCTTTGTGAATGGGACAGCACAGTAAAGAATTCTCATTATACTGTTAAGAACAGGCCACCTCGTCAATCTTTCACTCCTGGACAAAAAAATGTTGCGTGCCATAAATTAGTGGATCCTGAAAAAGTTTAATTGCCACCTTTACACATTAAACTAGGATTGATGAAAAATTTTGTTAAGGCAATGGACAGAGCAGGAGATGGATTCCAGTACTTGAAACAAAAATTTCATCCGATTAGTGATGCCAAAATAAAGGGAAATTTTCGTTGGTCCACAAATAAATGAGTTAATGAAAGATAGTGCCTTTGATGAAGTCGTGAATGAATCTGGAAAAAAAGCTTGGGATGCTTTTAAAGGAGTGACCCAGAATTTATTAGGCAACAAAAAATCGCCTAACTATGCAGAATTGGTTGATGAACTTCTCCAAGCTTACAGATCATTCGGATGTAATACGAGTTTAAGAGTTCATTTTTTACATTCACACTTAGATTTTTTCCCGCCAAACCTGGGAGATGTCAGCGACGAACATGGAGAGCGGTGTCATCAGGACATTTCTGCGATGAAGAAATGATACCAGGGCAAGCGGAGTCCAAACATGCTGGCTGATTACTGCTGGAAGCTAATAAGGGAAGTCTTATATGTGACTTACAAGCAAAAATCAAGAAAAACATTTTAAGTAAAAAGCCATTTTAATATTGTCCTTGTGTATAGATTATTCTATTATGTTCGAATATAAGTGACTCTCAAAAACCTGACGTGACAGCAAAATTCCGTTGTCATTTTCGTAACGAGGGTGCAAAAATCTATAGGAATCACCAGATTTCATTTGAGAAAAAAAAGAAAAAGTTCAAATTTGTTGAACATTGGATAATATATTTTATAGATCTTCAAAGACCGAGGTATGCTCCTACTGTTCAGAGTGATTTGAACTTAAATCAGTAATGCCTCAATAATCGTTCTCAGAGACAATATGCGACATATTAAAATTATTATTCTTAATAATTAATAGTTTTAACAGGCTCGGAAAGTCGTTCCTGTGAGTATTGGCGTTTTTAAGAGTTAGTAGACGGGAAAAAAACCCTGAAGAAAGCTTAATAATAAATAATAATAAAATTCTTTTACTATTATTATTATTTTCATGTAATTATATTCTAACTGTTAACAGAAAACAAAGACGTGCTTCGATAACCAAAAGCAAAATGTGGTCCTTAACCTAACACTGCTAAATTCAAATGCGTTCTTACTTTCCGTTTATCGAGCATTCCTTGCTTCAAAATTAAGTTCCCATCCACGTATTGGTCGTAAGTATTATTCTTTTGCTCCGCGAGTTTGGCCTTGTGTTCCTCCAGGGATAACCTCAAGTTCTTGTGAATACCTTCAGAAAGGTGTTCGAAAACATACATAAAAGTTATGTAAAGTCTTTACTTGGGAAAAACCTATATTAATATAAGTTTATCATTTGCCAAACCATTCAATCCAGTGTAAAAGGTGATATTACTACTATGCTTAACAAGATTCTTTATTCAATAATTTAACTTAATGACTGTTTCATTAATCTTTTTCTTAGTTATTTTCTCAATCCATGTCATCAAGTATCTTATCTCCTCATTACGTAACCCTTATTTCACTAACCTAACCTAACCGGAGGACTATCCAACCTCTAAAAAACTACGTATCGTTGATTGAAACTATGTATCTAAATTTTAAACTCACTTTCTTCAGGTTTTCTTGACGGCGAAACGCCACATTCCTCAAACTCTATCCTCTGAAGTACTTCCGGAATTAAACCAGGCGCCATACGATCTTCCCAAGACATTTTCTGGAAAGATGATAATTACAGAATGTAGTTTCGAAATCTGGAAAAAAGTTCGCCTAGAAAATTTCTAAAAATCATAAAAAATTAATCAGTGTAATGATTGTGTTTTGTTTCTTAAATTGTATGTCAAAAAAAAAAAAAAAAAAAAAAAAAAAAAATTATATATATAGGGTGAACCAAATGTAGGTGGACAGTAAATGATAACGTTTATTTTGAGAATACATATTTAATTTTTTTGTATACTATAATACAAAATAAAATTTAAATAAATTTAGTTATAATATTTAATATAATATAACACAAACACCATAGTTATAATGAACACCATAGTTATAATATAATATAACACAAACCGTATTCAACCTACTGTCCACCTACTTTTGTATATATAGAAAAACAGAATATTGCCAGTTAATTATTTTTTACTCTTTAAAAATTTTTTGGTTTCTAAGAACTTTTTTCCGAAACTATACGTTAATAGAGGGAAGGAAAAGAAAGAATGAGAAGGTGAAATTATGATGTCTCTAACAAATGCAACAAATCATATGAAAGAAAAAAAATAATATGTAAATGGAAATTTATCAAAAGGAATCTCCACATTTCTAAACTACAAAAAATGTCCTAAAATATTTTCCCACTTTAAAGAACTATAAATTACAAGTTCTAATGATATAATACTGCCGTTTATTCAAAATACTAGAAGGCCATCAAAACTATTTCATATACATTACAATTGCAGCATTGTAATAAAGCTTTCAGAGTAAGTTATAAACAATCTGATCCCTAAACTTACATTCAAGAATGATAAATATTCAGTGCCTAAAAATTTTGCTTCAATTGCGTAAAAACCGTTTCTCCAATTTAATTTTTTTTTTCCCGCACACTGACTACAAATCCCAAAAGCTTTCAAAATATGCAATAATTAGAATGATATCTTTCCAATTAATACTATTTTTCTTAAAAGTTTACAACAATGACGGAAAGATAAGATCGCTTACTTCGATCTTGGATCAGTAACTCGATAATCTTTCTAGCATACTCCATTCTCCTTTACAACAAAGATAAATGAATCTCATTTTCACTTAAAAACCTGCTTAAAATCACGGACGGCAAGACTTACAGTTTCCTCTAATTCCGGCATAAATATACAAATTTCAGGGGGGACCTGTTTATACAGGGTATCGAACTCTATGTCTTCAAAAAAGGGGTGAGCCCGGATACTTGTGTACTTCCTGTCGTCTGTGGCCCCTAACCTTGCGCTATCTTCGAGTACCTTAAATAGTAATCAACAAGTATTTAGGATAGGAAACGTGCTTAATTATTATTACATTTTTTATATTTTAGATCAATATGTATGTATTCCTTAATTCATAACACCAAGTGTACTGAATCTTATATATGAGGGGTCGCGCGTCTTAAGATACCTAAGCGCCACCACAGGCGAAAACGTGTTTTTGATGGATATCACTATTTTCACCCTTCCTCTATCGCGTGGTTTGGGTTATAATGACCTTACGACACGAAGTATGGTCGAAAACCTTATGAAGCAAACTACTTTTTTCACCTCTATCGCCAGCCAAAAGTTCACCCAAAGTTCGGCATAAGAAAATCAAAAAATAAAAAAAAATATATATATAATATGAAAATCTATTCCAAAAACTCAACATCTTCATTAACATAGAACTCTAATTTAGCCAAAAATGAACGTTCTAGCTCAATTAATAACAGAGATACTATTGCGAGAATATTGCTGAACTTTGGAGGCGATTTCTGGCGAATTTTAATTTTGGCGCTTAGGTACTTGAAGACGCGGGACCCCTTTTTTTTATTTATTTATTTATTTATTTATTTATTTATTTATATATATATATATATATATATATATATATATATATATATATATATATATGAGAAATCCAATGACAAGGAGGAATGTAAATGCCATGAAAAGTCTTCTTTAATGCGCAATGTTTCGAGCAATACGCTCATCATCAGGCTAGATAATAACAATATGAAATTAGAATCAATAAATAAATGTGAACAAGACAAAATAATTTCTATAAAACCTATTCAGTAAAAGCAAATTTTAAAAAGACTAAAAGAAGAGGGTTAAATTCAAAGTTATAAAAATTTACATATAAAATTAACAAGAAATTTAAAAAGCTATTTTTAAATTACATATAGTAAATTTGAAATTAGTACACTGGAATAATTAACACTAATACAATGGAATAATTAACACTACGAACCTTTCAATGCTGGTTCCGAGGCACGATTAATTTAAAACAAAACAAAACAGGAAACAAACTATGAGTTGGGCGGTTGGGGATTATAAAAAATTGGGGAGGGGGTAGGGGAGTTAGGGGAGGGGGGATTATAAAAAATTTAGAGGGACAGCTGAGGAATCCACGTTTAGAGAAGGGGTCAATGTTTTAATATAGAGATATTCCAAAATTCTAAGTGAGTTAGGACAAGAATTACAACCGAGAATTTTAAAATTATCTAAAGTGACATCAGTTTTGCATTTAATACTGTGTTCCCGAATACTAGAGGCTTCTTTTTTATTTAAAATTTTACCTGTTCGGCAACTTATTCCCATATGCGAATAAAATCTAGCCCTGAGGGAGCGCACGGTGCTGCCAATGTAAGTACCAAGGAGACACCTTGGGCAGGTAAATAAATATACAACACCGCTACGCAACGAATCAGGAGTTCGATCCTTCGCTGAGAAAAAGCTACCAAAAGACATTTTGTTAATAAATATAATGCGAAAATCAGTATGATAAAAAAATTTTCTTAACAACTTTGTAAATTTAAGTTTAAATTCTTTATTCATGGGACCCATTTCAGGTACCAAGAAATATTTTATATCTTTAGGCACTGAAATACAGGGAAGTTGAGGGCTATAAACGTTATTTAAGAAAGATCTAATTAGTTTATCTACATATTGAACAGGAAAACTATTATTGGTAAAATATGATCTTAAATTATTAAATTCATCGTTAAGTAAGGTAAAACTAGAGGTCAAATTATATCCTCTGAACAAGAGAGTTTTAATACACGACATCTTATAGTTAAAATCAGTAAAACTAAAGAAATTCATGCCCAAACCAGTAAAAGTGGGTTTCCTGTAAACTGATGTAGTAATAGAATCACCTTTTTTCGAAATTAAAAGATCTAAAAAGGGAAGGGAGCCATTATTCTGTTTCCATTGTATAAGTTATATTGAGGTGCAGAGAATTTAAGAAGTTAAAAAATTGTTGCGCTTGTACAGCATTATCAAAAACAGCTATCGAGTCATCAACGAAGCGTCGATAGAAAATTGGTTTACAATGGGTGGGAGATTGTCTAAAAATTACACTTTCTAAATGAGTCATATAACTTATACAATGGAAACTGAGAATAATGGCTCCCTTCCCTTTTTAGATCTTTTAATTTCGAAAAAAGGTGATTCTATTACTACATCAGTTTACAGGAAACCCACTTTTACTGGTTTGGGCATGAATTTCTTTAGTTTTACTGATTTTAACTATAAGATGTCGTGTATTAAAACTCTCTTGTTCAGAGGATATAATTTGACCTCTAGTTTTACCTTACTTAACGATGAATTTAATAATTTAAGATCATATTTTACCAATAATAGTTTTCCTGTTCAATATGTAGATAAACTAATTAGATCTTTCTTAAATAACGTTTATAGCCCTCAACTTCCCTGTATTTCAGTGCCTAAAGATATAAAATATTTCTTGGTACCTGAAATGGGTCCCATGAATAAAGAATTTAAACTTAAATTTACAAAGTTGTTAAGAAAATTTTTTTATCATACTGATTTTCGCATTATATTTATTAACAAAATGTCTTTAGGTAGCTTTTTCTCAGCGAAGGATCGAACTCCTGATTCGTTGCATAGCGGTGTTGTATATTTATTTACCTGCCCAAGGTGTCTCCTTGGTACTTACATTGGCAGCACCATGCGCTCCCTCAGGGCTAGATTTTATTCGCATATGGGAATAAGTTGCCGAACAGGTAAAATTTTAAATAAAAAAGAAGCCTCTAGTATTCGGGAACACAGTATTAAATGCAAAACTGATGTCACTTTAGATAATTTTAAAATTCTCAGTTGTAATTCTTGTCCTAACTCACTTAGAATTTTGGAATCTCTTTATATTAAAACATTGACCCCTTCTCTAAACGTGGATTCCTCAGCTGTCCCTCTAAATTTTTTATAATCCCCCCTCCCCAACTTATAACTCTCCAACCGCCCAACTCAGTTTGTTTCCTGTTTTGTTTTGTTTTAAATTACTCGTGCCTCGGAACCAGCATTGAAAGGTTCGTAGTGTTAATTATTCCATTGTACTAATTTCAAATTTACTATATGTAATTTAAAAATAGCTTTTTAAATTTCTTGTTAATTTTATATGTAAATTTTTATAACTGAATTTAACCCTCTTCTTTTAGTCTTTTTAAAATTTGCTTTTACTGAATAGGTTTTATAGAAATTATTTTGTCTTGTTCACATTTATTTATTGATTCTAATTTCATATTGTTATTATCTAGCCTGATGATGAGCGTATTGCTCGAAACGTTGCGCATTAAAGAAGACTTTTCATGGCATTTACATTCCTCCTTGTCATTGGATTTCTCCTAAATATTAAATTGAAGCTTTGTAGAAGCAACCCGCATGACTATATATATATATATATATATATATATATATATATAATTCAATAAGTATCCGCACTTTTTATTTTCACATCTGATAGATTATAAACACACCACTTCTCAACATAGTCTCCCCGTTTCTTAATACACTTAGTTCAGCGATCTACAAACTTCCTAATGCCATCACAAAAGAATGTTTTTGGCTGTGTGCGTAGCCAGTCATGCACCACCTCCTTCAGGTCATCATCGCCTTGGAATCGCTGACCTCTCAAAGCGTCTTTTAGTGGTCCAAACAGGTAAAAATCCGAAGGTGCCAGGTCTGGACTGTAGGCTGGATGGTCGAGAACTTCAAATTTAAGTTCTTGAAGGCATTTTCTAGTCTGTGCAGCGGTAGGTACGAGGGCGCGCATTGTCGTGTAACAGAATAACACCTTCCAACAATCTCCCTCTCCGTTTTGTGCTAATTGCTTGCTTTAACTCATTCCGAAGCATGTCAGAATACGATGCACTTGTTACTGTAGTTCCACGCTCTAGATAATGTTCAAGGATAGGGCCTCGTGTATCCCAAAACAGTGTTAGCATAACTTTACCTGCTGACGACTGCGCTTTGAACGTCCTTGCAACGGGAGATGTTGGATGCTCCCATTGCATGCTCTGTCGTTTGCTTTCTGGTTCATAGTGATGGATCCAGGTTTCATCTCCAGTGACAATGCGCTCCAAAAAGTTTTCACCTTCATTATGATACCGCGCCAAAAGACGAGAGCAGACGTCCATACGATTACGCTTGTGCTCTTCTGTCAACTGTTTGGGCACCCATCTTGCACAAACCTTGTGAAAGCTAAAAATGTCATGAACTATCGAATAGGCTGACCCTTGACTGATATCTCATGAAGATGCAATTTCTTTTATTGTTAATCTTCTGTCATCGAAAATCATGGCTCTGGCTTCTGGCTTCTTCCTGCTTGTCACCAATGGTTGATGTTGACGGTCGTCCTGAGCACTGAGCAATTTAGGGTGGATCGATTTTACATTTTTTTCGATTTCCATATTCTAATAGAGACAAAAACTTGCGCATGCATGAGAAAATAGCCTCTGCAAAATCTTAGCTTAATAGGTAATCATCTTCTGCCCCCGGCAGAGCGATGAAAATCGTATTTTAGTAGTCAAAAATGTATTTTTCTTATAATTTTTAAAATATTTCAATATGCGTGTGTGTTATTTCATGCCTAAGCAACGATATAAATGCTATGGGAAATATATAAATGCATTATTTAAGACAAAGAGCCGATCTGAAAATAGGTCATTTATATACATATTTTCAGATTGGCTCTGTCTTAAATAATGCATTTATATATTTCCCATAGCATTTATATCGTTGCTTAGGCATGAAATAACACACACACATATTGAAATATTTTAAAAATTATAAGAAAAATACGTTTTTGACTACTAAAATATGATTTTCATCGCTCTGCCGGGGGCAGAAGATGATTACCTATTAAGCTAAGATTTTGCAGAGGCTATTTTCTCATGCATGCGCAAGTTTTTGTCTCTATTAGAATATGGAAATCGAAAAAAATGTAAAATCGATCCACCCTACAGTGAGCATCTGTCACACATGTCCGACCTTTCTTGAACGTTTGAATCCACTTGTACACACTTCGCCGTGGTAACGCATTATTCCCATACTGAGCACATAAACGCGTGTGAATTTCGGCTCCTTTCACACCTGCCCACAAAAAACGAACCACGGATCTCTGTTCTTCCAGAGTACATATTGAAAGCGGCGCAGCCATGCTCACTGCTCGTAAGATATGTGACAGCTAAATAAGCCTATATAAGCCTATACTGTCGCTAGCCTAAATAAGCATATAGATCTCAGTTTGGCTCGTTATTACGAGTATATATTATATATACTATATTATCACTAAAATAAAAAGTGTGGGTACTTATTGAAGTACCCTCGTGTATATATACATAATTATATATATATATATATATATATATATATATACATATATATATATATATATGTGTATATATACACATATATATATATATATATATATACATACATATATATATATAAAGAACGACACTTGTGTAGAAAAGCGTTCTGCACAAGATGAGGAGGGAGAACGAACAAATGAAAAATGAGGTACCACCCGGGAATCGAACCCGGGATCATCCGATTGCCGGTCAGATATGCTATCCACTACACCATGGACCTCGATCAATCAGAAGTCGTAATTCTCCTACATACGAGCAGAAACCAATGCCCTGAGGGGGCATACACACATATTCGTCTTTTCATCTGCTGATATAATTAAAAAATATTTTAATGCTAAAAGTCGTACCAATAACTTCTGGACCAAATCTTTGGCATCTTCGTCAAAGCCATCAGGAAACACATAATCTAACTTGAGGATTTGTTTAGTGATAAGATATTCACTCCTGATAAATAAATAAAATAGCATTAATAACTTATTTATTTAAACTTAAAATGCTAAAAGTAATCAATCCCACTATAAATTCTGTTTAAATTAGATAACTAAAAATAATTATCTATGCTCTTATTTCGGAAATGCTAAAACCTGACAGAACCGTAATTTTATGATCATCATGATAGTTTTGGAGGGCCAGAAACTAGCACACCGCTCAGGCCTGCTAGTGCGGCTCATTGCTCTAACTCCTCTCTTATTATTACATCATTGGGGTTCGAACCATCGACATCAGTGTCTTGACTTCGATTATAGGAAAACGGTGTTACCCACTGAGCTAAGGACGACGGCAATTTGATGATAAAAAGGAAGTATTACAGTTTAAACAAAAAACTTCTCTCGAAATGATGTCGAGAAATTACTCAATTTTTACTGTTTTCCAAACTTCTCGCACTTGGATTTGTAAACGAGGGTAAAATATGGTTAGATTAAATTAAATCAAATTTGGTTGATAGGTTACATCATTTTATGCTTCGTCATTTTTGATAGTGAAGATCCAAACATTTTTGTCGAAAAACATTTGCCAAAAAATTCCTCTCAACGTCTCGAGAATACATCCAATCAGTCAAAAAAACTCTCTTTCAAAAGGTCCGAGCACCCATTTAAACAGCATTAGAAAAGTTTCGTAAAAGCTACACTGCATAATTATAAGTTTCACTTGCGTGTCCTCAGAACTCAGATGGTAAATGACCTAATAAACTAATAGGTTTGAACGTCTTCATACAGATAGGTGTATGCGAGTGAGCGGGTGTGCGCGTGCGAGAAGTCGATGAAAGAATACTGGATTATTTTCACCGCTATTTAAAAGCAAGGCTTAGGGAATACTAACGGGTCATTGAATGGTGGCAGCCCGGAAACCAACTGATAAATAATGCAGCCTAAAGCCCAAAGGTCAGCCGCAGGGGTCACTGCCCTCGATTCCAACACTTCAGGGGAGACATACTGGGCAGTACCTACAAAACTACTTCTGCGCCCTGAAAAAGATTATTTTTTATTTTAATTCTACGGAACTAAATATTCCCATGTTAAAAAATGTAAACAAAATAGCAACCATAAAAAGACGTTTTAGCTACAAACTATTAGCCATAATTGAGTCAAAATTGGATAGATTATTTATTGAAACAGCATTATAAAATCTGCCATCAATTGGGAACCTGTCTTACAGCGCTTATTTTGAACTCTTTTTGCCTCATAACTCTCTTCAACTTGAAATGTATTCTGTTTTGTAATTTACAAGTTTTTAAACACCTTGACCTACAGCAAACTGATTGTATTTTACGTTTTAGCTAATTATACAGTTAACAAATGTTATAAAAAAAGCAATTCTTCATACAGTTTGCGGAAAAAAGTTCAACCAGAAAAAATCCTAAACCTCAAAAAATTATTAACTGGTAATGAGTGGGTTTTGTTTTGTAAAATTTATTACAGTTACCAAAGAAGATAAACTATCCAAAGAAAAAACATATCAATTAGTAATTTTTTACGCTTTTTTGGAAAAAAAAAATTTTGGAACTATACCTTTGCTTATTATAAGCCCTGCATAAAATGACTACTGTATTCTTATTGTCCGCTACACAACAAAATGTTCCACAAAGTTGGCTTACCTATTTCGCCATTGGTAAGAATTTTAGCAGATCCAAAGTCAGTAATTCTGATATGCATATTTTCATCCAGAATTATATTCTCTGGTTTGAGATCTCTGAAATAAATTCAAGTTATATTTAAATAAATAAAAAGGATAAACCTCTTAATCAGGTTATAACCGCGGGAATAAGTAAGAAAAACTAAAAACCTCTTATTAAATTAACTTAGGCAATAGGATAATTCTGATGTCTACATCATATGTGTGACGTTGTATAATTTAGGGTGGGTCAAAAGTTTTTTTTTTGGCTTTTTTTTTAAAAACGACACTATGTGAGGGTTTTCATTTGGGTTAACAAATAACATATCAAAAGTTGAGCTATGTGCGACCCCCTGTACCCCTCGCACATAGTCCCCCTTTTTCCCACTCTTCTAGCCGAGATTTCACAATAAGCTTTGAACCTATTCTCAACATCAATTTAAGATATGTTAAAAATAAGTTAAATACCTTATTTGCCCTTATTTAAATCAAATGGGTATCTTCTTTATTTATGGATACTTTTTGTTTTATGCAGGGTTGCCAGATCTTTGTGGCCAAATTTCACAAATGTGCAAAAAAGTCTGGCAAACCTAATTTTTTTTAGTACTTTTTGCAAAAAATTATATTTTATTTTCAGATTATTGATTAAGTGAAATTATTATTGGTTATTGATTCAAACTATTGGTTTTTAAGTTAAACTATTGGTTATTAAGTCAAATTAATCATGACAACAAGAAAAAAGTTGTCAAATGCAGCGTTTGGACATCCTTTCGAGTTTCCAGCAGCTATGACACCAACAAAAGCAGATGTTGTGAGGCACTACAACTTTGTGCGATGACGAGAAGAGGTTGAATCAAATAAATCAATTACTTTTAATGAACGTTGTAATGTAGTTGCAACAGACGTTGAAACCAGGTTCTCTTTCCCTACAATAAGTACTCGTGGAATCTTCCAGAAAGTTTAGTGATAGAAGCAGCCTCAAAGTTGAACAAGGTTCCTATAAACCGAAGAGATGAGAGATTTGAACAAAAGGTTTCCGAGGATGATGCTATGTTTGATGTATGTACCTGTGATTGCTACAATAAAGGGATTGATAGAAATGCCTGCCAGTGCAAGGATGAAATAACAATTGCTGAGTGGGATTCTTTTGTAGGACAAAAGCAAAAATTAAACCAACTGGGGCCAATTGATAGAAAAGCTGCTTTGATGAGAAAAAGGTCTATTGCTAGAGCTCAAAAAGAACATGAATGCTGAATGAGATCACAAGCAGAATTGACTGAAGCCATCAGAATTGTCCCTTCAACATCACAGGAATCACAGAATGCAGCTGGTGCTGAGAGCATGGAGGTAGAGACCAACCAAGAGGATGAAGACTTTGTGCTTGATATAGAGTTAATAGAAAATGAGCAAAACAGATATACCTATGAAGAGTTGGCAGTGACCACAGATCATTACAGAGTGAGTTGCAGGGCAGCAGCAGCAGCAATTGTTAATGCTGCTTTAAAAGATATGGGAATCCTGGATCAGGGCAACATGATTGATAGAAAGAAGCTGGAGAAGGAAAGGGCATGAGTAGGTAAAAAATTGAGTACCAGGGTTAAATCGGAGAATATAGAAATAGAATGCATTGGCTTTGATGGGAGAAGAGATGACACATTAACCAGGGCAGGCAAGATCAAAGAAGAGCACTATGTCATTATTAAAGAGCCTGGAAATATCTATATATAGATCATGTAACACCTGATCATGGAAATGCTTCTTGTGTAGCAGAAGAGTTGATTACTGTAATAGTGGAGTCAGAAAGTTCAGACACTCTTAAAAGTTTTACTATGTGATGGCACTGCTTTGAACACTGGAAGAATCGGGAGTAATAAAGCTTGTTGAAATCTATCTGAATAGGTCTGTTCAGTGGCTGGTACGCCTTCTTCATATGAACGAACTACTATTCAGGCATATCTACGAGGCAATAGATGGAAAAACAACAGGTCCAAGTACTTTCAAAGGTTCAATTGGAAGTAAATTGAAAACTGATCTAACAAAACTGGAAGTGGTTGCTTTTTCTCCTGTTAAAGGAAACATTCATGAAATTCCATTTGATGTTGTTAATGCTTTAAGCAGTGACCAAAAGTGTATCTACAATATGTGCCTAGCTGTTCAATCTGGAAATGTCTCCAAAGATCTTGCAGAAAGACCTCCTGGTACAATTCATCATGCTCATTGGCTAACTAGAGCAAATAGAATTCTTAAACTATGTGTCAACACCAAATCCAACCCAAGATCTCAAAGATCTAGTAGAAATTATTATGCTATCTTATGCTCCAGGATGGTTTTGGGGTAAGTCACATTCACTGGCATCTGACGGATCATCTAACTTTTGGTACTTAGGGTACCTGCTGCATGACTTGAAGGAGAGATACATATTGATCATGGAACCGGTGTTTCAGAATAACTCATACTTTGCGAACCCCGAAAATATTCTACTATCAATGATAACAGACAAGAAGAGAAGTTAGAAAGGTTGCAATCCAGAGAAACATTCTTTCAAGAACTATATTTTCTGGATCAAGAAACTTTGACCTACCTCAAACTCTTAATTTTGATTCTTCAGACTACACTGAAATGATTGATTGGCAGAAGAGGTAATTTATCCGCCTCCACTTCTGAGAAACTTTGGCAATAAGGAACTTTTGCTAGCAAGACAAGAACCACTCAAAATACCAGCCTTTCCTTGTCACAGCCAAGGAGTAGAAAGCGCTGTGATTCTAGTCACAAATGCATCTGACATACGAATTGGCTACGAAAATTACCAAAAATATATTCTTAACCTACTGGAATCATGGCAAAGATTGCCTAAATTTGAATGGAAAGGACAGTGGAATAAATAAACATGCAGCGTTACTTTCGAAATAGCTTAAGTTTATGCATTGTGCAAAAGAGCACTTCATTAGGAAATTTTTTCTTTTTCTTGTACAAGACAAGTTCTGTTGTTTAATTTCTCAAAAATGTTATGTAATTCATTAATTTGTTCCTTATTTTTTATCTTAATATACAGGGTGTACATAAAGTCAGGATCTATTTTTGTGAAATAATTATTTTTTTCTATTTTTCTTTTCAGAAGCCCTTAGAATGAATACAGAAGAGCGTGTGGCAATAGTAATTTGGCGAATCGAGGGAAAGAAATACAATGACATCAGAGAGAAGTTTAGAAGGAGATTTCATAAGCTGGGGCCAATAGACAAGACAATACGAAAATTGGTGAACAAATTTAAACGAACGGGATCTGTAAATGATGAAGCAAGATCAGGATGACTGAGTATGTCAGATCTTACCGTGAATGCAGTACGCGGAATTATCACTGAGGAGCCACGTATGTCCGTTCGTGCTGCATCACACAGACTCGGCCTCCCGACGTCATCTGTGCACAAAATTCTGAAAGTTAATTTGCAGAAGAAAGCTATCATTTGCAGGTTTTACACGATTTACATGAGGAAGATTCCCCTCGACGAAGTGCTGTGTGTGCTGATCTCGTAGAACAAATCTGGAGTGATAATTTAATGGACAACATTCTCTTTAGTGATGAAGCCACTTTCCATACGTGTGGAAAAGTAAATCGCCATAACTGTCGAATTTGGGCAGATGAAAGACAGAATGATTTCGTCCAAAATTGGGAAAGAGACTCACCTAAAGTTAATGTCTGGATGGGTTTAACAAAATCTAAGGTTTATGGTCCTTTTTTCTTTGCTGAAGCTACAGTTACGGGGCTTATTTATCTGGACATGTTGCAGCAATTCCTTGAACCTCAGCTGATTGGGGATAGGATTGTTAGTACCGTCGTCTATCAACATGATGGTGCTCCTTGTCACTATGCCAAAATTGTTCAGGATTATCTAAATGGACATTTTCCAAATCGCTGGATCGGACGCGGAAACAACAGACCTTGGCCAGCGAGATCACCAGATTTAACCCCTTTAGATTTCTTTGCATGGGGCTTTATTAAATCGCATGTCTATCAGACGAAGATTACGAGTCTTGAAAACTTACGTACACGTATACAACTGCTGCAGATAACATAACCCTGCAAATGCTCCAGAATGTGTTTAGAAATGCTATGGAACGATTTGAGCTGTGCAGGGATACTGATGGGCATCATGTCGAATCCTACTCTTAATTATTTAATAAATGTTACCACGTTATCATTTTATGATTGAATTCCATATAATTTCCAAGTGCTTCACAAAAATAGATCCTGACTTTATGTACACCTTGTATAGTATATACTAAAAAACACGTAAAAATGTCATTTTCTTTGAGTTTGAATAAAAAAAATAAGAAACACGAGTTTAACACAGCTGAAACAATTTTTATCCGAGTTTTTACTGAAAAATGTACATTTTGGCAGATTGAAACCAAAAACCAAAAATTTGTGCCAGGGAGATAGGAGACTTAGGATACGCAAAATATTTTACTGGGTGACTACTGTGACTCATGAAATCCCCACAATGTGTCACTTTTGAATAAAAAATATCAACCCACCCTATAATGTATATCCTATATTCTATCAATGAGTAACATATTTGAAATTTTCAAGTATTATATAGAGTTCAAAATTCACAGTATTCTGATCAGTAGTAAATTTTCCATTGGATTACCAAGTTGCAAAATGCTTATATCCTGATGCGGTTGCCAGGATTGCCTGGAATGATTAGTAATACAGTAATTTCTCTATTTGAATTATGTTCTTTTCTGATGAATGCAAACTGTTAATATTTTAGTGAATTAAGCAAATAGTTTGCCTATTCAATTGTCGATGAATCGGGTCACTGGGACATGAAATTATATTCCTAATATTCGGGATACACAAAAAGAATTGGGGGATACTAGCATGAGAAATGGTAATATCCTGACAAGATATCTGTAAAAAACCCCATTTTAAAGTTTTCTCCTACCTGTGAATTATATTCAAGCTATGAAGATGTTCGAGTGCTTTCACAATTTCTGCCGAGTAAAAAGAAGCACTTTTTCTATCGAAGTTACCTACATTCTTTATCCACTTCAGTAGCTCTCCATTCTTACAATAAGTCATTACAAAATCTTTGAAGGAAGAGTTAAGGAGTGGCGGAGAATACACAATTTAAAACAAATTCTCTAACTTTATAAAGGTCAGGAACTTAACATAGTTCATGTTTTTTCAAACAAAATCCCAACATTCTAATTTCATTTAAAAATATTTTTAAACTTGTATATTTGAGAAAATATTTTTAATTAAGCACTAGGCGTAGCTTTTTTGTAAAAAATTAGCTTTGTAGAGGGCTTAACCTATTGTAGTCCCAGGTTTGACAAGCTCTATAACTGGAAGGAATTGAAGTAGAGAGTCGTAATACCATCAGCCAACAGGATATTTTATAAGGAAAAACATCTTTACAAGGACTTTGGATACAAAATGAGTAGTTCTGCTAAGCAAAGGCGGAAATTAAGAACTTGTAAAATGCTAAAACCACCTTAGAGTTCAGTCCTCATTGGTAGACAAACTTCATTAAAATTACATGACCAGTAAAATAAGATAAGGCCTTCAACTAACATATATTTGAAAACAAAAGCTACTCGTTAATTACGGAACTAAAAATGAAAAGCTTTAAAAATGCACAAAAATCTTTATTTTGTCCAACTCTGCTTGTTGGTCTGCAGTTGAAGAGTGACAACATTTTGGTAATATTGTTGCTGAGTAATTTAATCTGAACAAAAAGAACACCTGTCATAATTAACTTCAAAATTGTAGAGTAGCGACTCTATACCTTCATTTATTCGTACAATTTTATTCTTTTGCAACCTTCTTACTATAGAATACACATTTTGTTTGTTGTTATAAAAAAAACCAACAGAACTTACTAAGTTCATACTATGAAAAAAGGATACATAAATAGTTATTACACTGGAATGCAAAGTACAATTTCACGAAGAATGGACTCGTTTTGTCATGATTACTGTTCAATATGTTCATTACTTCCTTTTCCCGCAGGATAGACTGTATCTTATTCTCCTTTTTGATGTGAAACTTTTCACACGTTTTGACTTTAAAAAAAGAAAATGTATGTATGTATGTATGTGCATATACACAGATCACGTAGCAGTAGTTCTTAACATACACCAAGACTACTGATATAACATTGTACTCCGCTAATTTCTAAAAATGTATTTGATTATTTGTATACAATCTTAATGAACTCAGGTTTAAGTATATGAACTCTTGACTCCTAATTCTTAAAAAAAAACTTACTGGCATATTCGTTACCGGAGTGAATATCTTTCGCGAGGTAAACCTATAAAAAAAAAAAACAGTTGAGAACATAAATACAAACATATACAGTACATATAAATACGTACAAATAAATACAAATACTGAGAAAATTTACTGTAAGTAAAAATACCTCACCTAAAACATTCTTGTGTATTTGAAGCATGGTTCATACTACTGTTCATATTTAAGTTTACCTTTTGACCTATATACAGTCTCAGAAAAAAGTTCGCCTACAAACAAAATTTCTAAATCATAAAAAAATTAATCAGACTATTGGGATTTTTTAAAGATATTTTTTAGATTTTTACTTTTTTGGTTTCTAAGCAAACTTTTTCTAAAATTGTAAATATCAACAACACTCATTACTGTAGTGTAAAGTGACTTGACTTAACCCACACGACACTTCTTGACAAAATGTCCCACAACCAATAATCTAAATTATCTGCATTTAAAATTAGCCAGCGAGAAAATATTTTTTTCCTTTATAGACGACTACGACTACGACTACTACTACTACTACTACTATCAATAATAATAATAATAATCAGCTGGGTTGTTTAATCACTTCATTCCATTCATTCTCCTAAGAGGAGAGGCAATAAGGTTAATCTCCGTGAAACGAGGAATCATCACACGGAACATTTGAAAGGTATTTGTACAGTATACAGTATTTACAATGTTTTTATGACGTACCATGTATGTGAAAAGTAGTGGTTAATGAATGACTGACAATTTTATGTGGCACATGAAAGTTATTACAACTGAAATTTGAATCCATGCAGAGGATAGTCACTCATACAACCACTACCCAAACCCAAACAAAAATCTAGGATTAATGTCCATTAATATTGTTTACTAATTATTAATTTCTTGTGTGTAATCTAATATTAAAAGCACATTTCTTGGGACTGTTCAGTTCTTATCTCTCATGTATAATATTGGTTTCTTTGTATGGTATTGGTATAGTGCCTTCAATGGTGACCTTGTATTTGTCATGTCAGTAGTGATAATTTAAGATTTAATACATGTTTTAACTATTAATAATATTTATTTATTTATTATTAATTAACAACAAGAAGCTGTTTATTTTTAATAAGAGCCCAGTAAAGCCTAAAGCTTAAGGGCCAAATTAAATAAAATAATTAGTCATAAATAGTCAAGCTTCACAATTATTCATGTCATTATAAATTGAAAAGAATGTATTTATTTTATTATTAATAAAGGTTATTCAATTCAATTCAAATGTTGCTTAACTTCACTTATCTCACATGAAGCAGTGTTGCAGTGTGGTCACAACGTAGCCCTCTTCATGGAAGGTATTTGGTATTTGAATTTCCTAACATTCCATTAGTTCTAAGTGAGATTCAGCATGCGCCTTGGTGGTGAAGTTTGGTTAGTGTCGCTGACTATGAATTCATCAGCCACGGGATCGACACCCAATGTCGGCAGGCTGCGCGCAGCAAATCCAGCTGTTCACCCTTCCACACAATAAAAATTGGTTGGTAGATAAATGGGTACCCTGGGTAGCCTAGTGGTTAACCCTTTAAGGACGAGTTCGCAGCATATGTGGTCACCTTTGTTACCAGAATGTATAAATTTTATTGTTATTCAAAACTAAATATTTTAGTAACTAGTCACTGAAATGATTCACATTTTGGGTTCCTTTCCCGACAAGTAAATGACATCTATATATAAACATGTAGAAACATTTATAGAAACAAGGCATTGTAGTACAATTTATATTATTATTTCTGGTGGACCTTAAGGTACCATCTGCTGGTGGGGTGTGGTTCGGATTCCACGTTAAACTGTAGGTCTAAGGTGGAGTGACAAGCTCGACCTTTGTCAAAATGAACAATTCAGGCAGAAGCTAAGCCAAGCTACAGAGGATTGATAAAAGTAAATAGACACCTTCGGTTTTTCCATAGTTTTTGAATTTATGATAAAAGTCAATAAATAATAAATTTATTGAATCAATATAATATAATCGTGTTCTTTTTTCCCCTTTACATTTTATGTAAAGCTGACATGTTCTGGCATTCCATTTAGGAGTTTTGCCATTTGTTCTTGAAGACAATCATCGTGATGTCTATTTACTTTTGTCAACCCTCTCTATGAAAATAAGGCTTAAAGTAATCTTTGCCCAAGACTCCCAACTGCCTGCTTAAGTTTAGGCTAATTAATTTACAGACTTACATTTGAAAAGCTCCCTTCACCTATGAGTTTACCAAAGATGAAATCTTTGTCAGTTCGCTTTGCTATACTCATACTCTGGAAAGAAGTATATATATAACGATTCTAAAACTTTGAAATCATACAATTATACTAGCTCAATATGGTTATATCACTGTAGAACTTAAACAACATTTGAAAACCTAGAAGTCTAATTAGTTTATATGGCTTTGTTTTAATTAACATACAAATAATGAATGACAATCAACTACTTAGGTGAGTGTTCTCAATTATGAGAAGCTGAATTTAGGGAATGAAGCCACAATTAGAAATAGATTTATTGAAAGCACAAGCCTTAGGCCCAGTGGGAGGCATAGGGGCATAGGCCCCCCCCCCCCCAACTGTAAAAATTACTACTACTCTCATTAAAGATATTTGAAAAAGAAATTTCCAAAAACAGATAACTTTGCAACATTCACCACAAAAAAATCTTGATTTCATATGGAATTTCAGTTATTTCATGGTTACCAGGACATGTCATTAACTCAAAACTCAAAACCAATTTTGGCTGGCTTGGGAACATTTATACATGTCTTTATATATACAATTAATTTGTGCAAATTTAATTCTTTGCCCATAAATTAGAAATGAAATACAACTGAAGCCTTCCAAGATGCAATTCATTTTGATTCCAAATTAATCATCATCAATTTTATGCTGACACACACACTATATATATATATATTATAATATATATTATAATATATATAATATATATATAACTTATACCTGATGAAAACCTTAGTATGTATAGTCCAAAAGCTTGCATTTCCACTAAATCCATTTCTTATTGCATATTTATTCCTTTAATCAAATACTTCAGCCTATTTTTTGGTATTAATTACCGAGCTAATTCAGGTTTGTAAACTGTGTAGTGCAAATTGTCCCTTTCATTATTCTGGGATAGGGTATTCTAAGTGTAAAGATACTATTAATTTTAAGTACATCCTTTAAAGATAAATCATCAATATTAATTATTACAGTTATTAGCTATTTTAACCCTATCCTATATCAATGTTGCTAACCAATATAATAAACTTTATACTTCAGCAAGTGAGCACTAGCTACACTATAGGTTTTAGCTTATCGTAAACATGCATAGGACTCAGACATGGGGTCTATTACTGGGTTTCTATTACTATTACTTTATTTTTCATCTATTACTATGTCATCTATTACTATTACTTTTGTATATGGGGTACTTCACTCACTTGAAAAGGATCTTTGTGTCTATTTAAAGGCAATTAGAAAGCAGTGTGTTGACAAATATTTGTTTCAACCAAATCATTACAATTTCAGAGACTGTAGGTCTTGATAAATTTTACTTTAGCTTTAGTGAAGGAAAAATTTGCCACAATATTAGTTCACATGTTTGTTTGTTTTAGTTTAGAGTAGATTTAGTTCATTTTTCAGTTCTTTGTTCACACAATATGTCCATTGCCACTGGGTCATTCCAGGACAAATCAGGCATTGCCTGAAACCACACCCACTTAGATTTTACTTAAAATTGCTATGAAGGGTCGTTTATGCTGAAGAACACGAAATTTCGAGTTTCAGAGCAATCAGAGTAACGGTTCAAAAGTTATGGACCCCCCAATTTGGGTGGTGGGGGCTGGCCCCTTAATTTTTAAAAATCTATAACTCAGTCCCAAATTGAGCTAGGAAAAAGAATTTAAAAACCATTTGAAAGCTCAAATCCTAAAGAATAATTGACTCTAAGTAATAAAATGCATTTAATGAAAGTTAAAAAGTTATATCAGTTTGAATATTTTTTGGAGGGCCCCACCCCTATGATACAGATATTCAAGATTTTTTTTCGTCATTTTGTACCTCAATTACTCTTCTATATGACTTAGTCAATGACCAGGGCTGTGGAGTCGGAGTCGTGGAGTCAGTCAATTTTGAGTGGAGTCGGAGTCGGAGTCGGTGCAAATCCTTCAGCTATAACCATAGCGGCCTAGACCTAGCTCAATTTTATGAATAAAATAGATTTAACCTAATGTTTTAATATACAGGGTGTCCCAAAAGTCCCTATCTATTTTGTTGAAATACGCTGAATTTCAAATGAATGTTTTAATGACATGATTGCATGCACCTTTCTAGGCAAATACATGTATTAGATTTCTATTTTAATTATTTTTAAATTTTTAATTAATTTTTTCAGATCCATATCATTGGTGATGGATGTGCATGAACGCGTTATGATAGTAACATGTCACATCAGAGGGATGAAATGTGAAATTAGAGGCCGATTCTCAAGAAGGTTTCATAAGCCCGGACCAACAGATAAAGTAATTCGTGAATTGGTGAACAAATTCAAAAGGACTGGATCTGTGCATGATGAAGGAAGAAGTGGACGCCCAAGAACAGTACAACAAAACATTGAATCTGTTCGCATAATGTTCGAAGACGATCAAAGAATGTCAGTTCGCCAAGCATCCCACAGATTGACCATACCCAAAACAACTGTTCACAGAATCTTGCGTTCGACGCTGAAGACGTGTTATCACATTCAGCTGTTACACAGCTTACACGAGAAAGATTTTCCAAAACGAGCAGCAATGTGTGCGGAACTGGTCGAACAAATCCAAAATAACAATTTAATGGACCACATTTTGTTTAGCGATGAGGCGACTTTTCACACCTGTGGTAAAATCAATCGACATAATTGTCACGTCTAGGCTAATGAAAAGCCGAGTTCACTGAATGGGAAAGAAACTCACCTAAAGTCAACGTGTGGCTTGGAATGAAGAAGTCTAAGATTTACGGGCCCTTTTTCTTTGCAGAGGCTACAGTGACAGGGCCTGTTTACTTTGATATGCTTCAAAATTTTGTAGAACCTCAACTTCTTGAAGATGGCATTCTCGACAATGTAATCTTTCAGCAGGATGGGGGCACCATGTCATTATGCCAGAATTGTTCAGACATACCTAAACGAGCATTTTCCACATTGTTGGATTGGACATGGGGGAAATAGGCCCTGGGCAGCGCGATCTCCGGATTTGACCCCATTGGATTTCTTTGCTTGGGGTTTCATTAAATCAGAGGTCTATCGCAGAAATATTCGAGATTTACCAGATCTGCGAGATTGCATTAGGCAAGCAGTTGAGAAAATAACCCCTGAAATGCTCGGAAATGTGTTCCACAATGCAGCTGACCACTTTGAGATTTGCAGAGATACAGATGGAGCACATGTAGAAACTACTAATTAAAGATTTTAATGGTGTAATACTTGTAATTTGTATAGAAATACATCTGTATTCAGGTCAGTGTGACATTTATTTGAAATTCAGCCTATTTCAACAAAATAGATAGGGAAATTTGGGACACCCTGTATAATATAATATATAAATAATATATAATATATAAATATATAAATATAAATAATATATAAATATAGTTGCTTATAATTAATAAGGATTATAATTAATAATAAGGAAATTTAAAAATTTTGTACTAGCAACCCTAAATCTTTTTCAGATTTTTAGATTTCAATTTGATAAGTAATGATAACAGGTTAATGTCACATCAAAAGTATAAATCTGCTGTTTTTGAATATTTTTCACTCACTGCTGATGGAAAATATTACGTATGTCAGTTGTCAGTGCCAAAAGGGCACTGATGATCAGGAAAAAATATGTGATGCCAAAATTAGTGCCTTCTCAGGTGAAGGATCCAATGCTCCAACAAGAGCAGGAAATCTAAAACGCCACCTTCAACGGCATCATCCAAAGGATTACAAAATTGTGAATGAAAAGGATGATGAAAGAAAGAAGAGGGCTGATGACAATTCAAGCACAAGTTCTCGTCAAACTACTGTCACAAAATATTTTATGAGTGAAAAAGTCACAGTGACTATGACAGCAGACAAATTTAAAGCATGCATAATTGAAATGGTTGTAAAGAATTCTCTCCCTCTAACATTTTTTTCAACCCCGGCCTTTGCTAATCTGAATGGGGAAATGGCAAATATACTTGGCATTTCATTAGAACGTGGCAACATTCGTAATATGATAATGGAAGAATCGCAAAAGCAGAAGCATGCACTAAAACAATGTCTTCGAGGACGAATCCTGTTCTTAAAGATGGATTCCTGTACTCGCCATAGAGTAAACTATTTTGCAATTAATATTCGCTTTATCGATGATAAAAAAGTAGTAGTCACGCAGACATTAGCATTAAGAGATACTAAAGCACAGCATACCAGTGATTATCTTGAAGAACTACTAATGGATGTATTAAATGATTTTAACATCAGAAAGGACCAGGTATTGTCAATTGTAATGGACAATGCTTCCAACATGGTGAAAACACTTGAAAAATTTAACAAAAAAGAAGTTGTGGAAGATTCAGAAGACAGTGATTATGTTGATGATTATTCTGAAGATAATGAACAAGTAATGGTGGTTGATGATCATGATAGTCACGATACATTAGATTCATTTGTGGATACTGCAGCAAGAATATCCAAAATCCATCATATGCGCTAGTGTGTCCACACACTGCAGTTGGCAATACATGATGGTTTGAAAGGACAACATGCAGCTAATCTCATTGGAAGAATACGAAAAGTTGCTGTGGCAACTAGAACGCCAAAACTAGACTCTATTTTGAAGCGACGAGCTGGCAAAGGAGCAATTTTGGACCAAACGACTCGGTGGGGCAGCACATACATGATGATTCAACGGATTCTTGAAATAAAACCTTTCCTTAGCGACATGGCCTCCCAGGATGTCATCATGACTGAGGCTCAGTGGGATCAGGTAAAACAACTCTAGGGCTTACTTCGCCATCCTTATAACGTGACAAAAAAATTGCAATCAGATGATTTGACTCCTGGCTTATTCTATAAGGAGTGGAAGACGCTTATTTTCCGTCTTTCTCAAACTGGTGGCATACTAGCCAATGATATAAGGAATTCAATGATACAGAGAGAAAAGCTTCTGCTAGACAATGATATTCTTTTGGCTGCTATATATGTTGATGCCATGTACAGAGTGACATTAACAGAAGCGCAGCAAATCAGAGCCAAAGCTGCCTTATGTGATGTAGCCATACATATTGAAGGTCTACGAGATCATGGTCATGATGAATCCAAGGCAGTAGTTGGGCCACTTCATGGCAGTCATACGATTTCGTTGTCGTCATCAAATTCAGGCTCTGATGAAGAATTAGATTTTGAAAAACATCTGGACAGACAAGAACGATCAAAGCGAAGGCGATTGGAATTGGAACAGGAGGAACACCCCCAGAGTGCATTGGATAAATTCAAAATCAATTTCTATAAATCATTGGAGGAGGTGGAAAAGAAGGTGGAAAAGATTGATCATTCATCAAAGTTGACTGTGAAAGAAGCAATTGCTAAATACCCCAAAATTGTCCAAGATGCTTCTATGACTGTTACGGCCTTGCCACCTACTCATATTAGTGTAGAATGCTTATTTTCAGCCCTTAAAATCATCCACTCTGACTTAAGAGCATCACTGAAAGAAGATTTAATGGAAGCAATCCTTTTTTTAAGAACAAATTCAGTTTAGGTTAGTACATTTTGTTACGGTTGTTTATAATAATACAAAAACATCTTATTAATTTGCTAAACCAATAATGATCTTATTTTGTTTAAGCTTCAATCAGTTTGTATTTTGGGATTTATTGTAATTTTTTAATAAAGAGAAAAAAAGCCATAAAGGCATAGTTACAGCCACTAAGTAACCTGATGAGTCATGTGGTGGTGACGAAATGCCTTGTTTATGAATCTCCATTGGCCTAATAAAGCTAATCATAATCAATTTGGCCTTAACATTCCATCGGAGTCGGAGTCGTAATTATACAAGTCAGATTTCTGGAGTTGGAGTCGGAATGTTAAAATTTTTGGAGTCGGAGTTGGAGTCGACAAATTTTATCACTGACTCCACAGCCCTGTCAATTACTGTGTATTTTTACCCTTCATTAGATGGTGGTGGAGGTTAAAAGCACATTCTATTTGCTGGACTTTGAACTTACACCATTATGCCTGTTTTACTTATCAAGCTCTCTTATAAGATGTTTTCCTTGACTTACAAGTGGATTAAGTATAGCTATAAGATAAATTTATTAGTGTTTTCCTAAAACTCAATAATAATAATAATAATAATAATATAATAATAATAATAACTGTCTCTCAACTTTGTCAATCTTCAAAGGCAAAAAAAATACTGCTAGTATAGTTACGTTTTAGTGAACAAATTAAGACACTACTTGAATAAAAATAATTGCTATACAATACATTAAATCAAACATTTTTGGTACCTAGCCTAATTCTCAGTATCATGTATTTCAAAGATATACACAACTCTGGTGCCAGATTGAATATTACGAGTTGACATTTCATGAAGGATGTTTTTGGCTTCTACCCAACAAACAATCTTTATTAGTTGGGAAATAGTATCTATCGTTTTTGTTGGAAATAGGAGTTACAAACTTGATTTTATAATCTTGGAATTCTTCTAAATAATCTAAAATGATTCCTAGATATTTTCTACCATCATGAATACATGCAACATACTTTCTCACAGGAAATTTTTGCTCATTTGATAAATCTGGACACATCACAGGCACTTTTGAATCAATGAATGATAAGTTGACCAAGTCCTCATCCCCAATTGCTGGAACCATTAACTTGGGGTTCTGGTGATAGGTACAAATACAAACTGAGTGTGTACCTGTACCTCCAGCAATAACACACCATTTGCGTCTAAGAGCTGTAAATGTTGAAAAACTTATACTTGAGTCAGTTTCTTTATATCTAAGATACAGTTCTTTCAAATTACTACTGAGTAAGAGATGCTTTTGTTTGTAAATTTTGTTTCCATCTTTGTCTCTGACAGTAACACACTCCTTTTTTCCTGGATATACCTGACTAAATTCTGGGTCCTCATAAAAAGCTGTCATATTAGAAATAGTTTCATCACTTATCTTTTTCCCTTTACTGTATTTAGGAACATTTGGCAATATTTCATACTGTTACTTCATGCTCCTGGCTTTATCGACAAAATATCTACTAGCCCCAAAGAACTTCGAGTTTTTGAGATTGTGTATGGGGATAGAGTAAGAATCTGCAACCTTTCTTGGTAGGAAGTTGTAGAGTCGAATGCTTCAGCAAGCTCCCTCATCCATAGTTCTGTACCTATTAGATAAATAAAAGGTAGGGGATATCAGAATTTTCTTAAGTTGAAATTATTAATTTAATGTACTCTAAGATCGGGACCTAAATAGAAAAAATATAAGAATATCTACCTTCAATATTTTTTAGACATTGTTAAAATGGTGTGATTGTGTTCTGTATGTAAGAATGATATTGAAGAAAAGTTAGGCTATTGAAATTTAAAACAACTAAAATTATATACATCAAGAATCTTTAATTGTGACCATGAGTTGCTAATTTAGTTGAATTTGAGCAATCCTTACCTTTTCAATTCTTTTTCCATGCCTAATCTCTTGGATGTAGATGCTCCCTCACCCACAGATGCTGAGAAAGACTGTTCAAAATTCTTTTTCAAAGTAGATACACACTTGTCGTATTTCTCTGACACTTTTTTAGATATCCTGTCAGTGTTCATACCACCTGAAATTAGGCATCATCCAAAATTTAGAATTACTGTAAGTTACAGCAACAAATTTTCATAATTTAATAACTAATCAGAATTCATTTATTGTACATAACTATTTTTTTGCAATTCCTTAAATTGTTAAAGAATGTTATGTTTACAAGTTTGATAAAACTGTATTATTTTGATAACCTATGAAACAATGTATACACAAAGGTAAAGAGTTTAGATGATTTTTAAAAATCATATAATGCATTTTCTGATGACTATACTTTTCAAAAATAAGTCCCCAAATTATAATTCATACACTACTTACAGAATTTTATTGGCAAAATCTCCATTTCTTCAAGAATGTTCTTGGTTTGTTCTCTATAGATTTCAATATCACTGATCTCACCAGGATTGTCAGTTTGCAAATTTGTACTTTCTGGACTGCTTTGAAATGAAGAGGTATATATTTGTAGATGACTCAGTTTCAAAAACATCATTAAATAATTTATCAGGTTCTTCAAGTTCATTTAATCTTACAGAACAGTTTGTACAAACTTTCCAATTGAGGAGTGCAGGATTTTTTTCTGTTACATTTAATGGTAAATTTCTTAACCCCTCTAAGATTCTTTTCTTGTGTCTCTTAAAGGGGTCACAACACTGTTCATGATAATTTAAATGGTAAGACATGTTTAAAATTTATATATTAGCTTCAGTTCCTGTAATAAGTACAAAGAATATCAAATGTTAATGATTTTTAATGATAACAGGCAAACACAAGCACAGCCAATATAGGCAAGGCACTAAAATATGGCAAGCAGATACCATATATGAGCAGTGTTTATCATGTGATCATGAAAGGCAAACTGAACCCTTAATAACCAAGGCTCATACTAATGAAAGAAGCCCTCAGACAATCTCATTTCGCTGTGACAAGTTGTAGCATGACTACACAAGCGTGATACCACCCGACCTTATAAACAGGCAGTACAAATTATCTCTTATTTTAATAGTGTGTGTGTGTGTGTGTGTGTGTGTGTGTGCAATGTATAGAGTTAGGATAAAACTATTATATAGTTAGTATAGCCCAATTCCTAAACTTGGGCTAATATGTCATCTTTTTGCTAGCAAGTACAAGGTTGTAACATATATTCTGCTCAAATTTTTAGTTTATTCACAACAAAAATTAAATGACAATGACAAATTAATCATTAATATAATTCTCTTCTTTTTCTATAACCTCCTCCCACCTACAGAAAAGTTTTTTTTATGACATGTTCGAAGAATCCCTTGGTTTCGAGTTAAAAAAAAGCAATCACTTTGTTTTCAATAGCTTCCCTGGATTGCAACTTTTGTCCATCTAGGTGGTGTTGCAGACTTCTGAATAAATGGTAGTCTGAAGGTGCAATGTCCGGAGAATAAAGTGGATGAAGCATTTATTCCCAACCAAATGCCTCCAATTGGGCAGTGGTGATTCAAGCAGTGTGAGGGCGCATGTTATTCTGGTGGAATAGAACGCCTCTGCAATTAATTAATGCAGGATATTTTTCTTGTAATGCCATCTTCAATTGTTGGAGTTGTTGGCAGTAGACTTCAGCTGATTGTTTGGTTATCTGGCAGAAGCTCAAAATGAATAATTCCTTGCATATCCCACCAAACGCATAGCAAAATTTTCTTTGGATGGTGTCCATTCCTTGGCTGAGGTTCAGGCTTTGTTTCACACTAAACCAATGATGTCAACCTTTAATATTGTTGTAGAGGACCCATCCGATTCAAAAATGGTGCCTGCAGTTCCTGAGAATGCAGTGATGTGGAAATATCGATTCGATGTTGAAGATTCACTTGTGACAAATCATGAGGAACCCATTTTCCAACCTTCACTACTTTTCCTAACAGCTTCAAATTACGATGAATGGTCATATGGCTAATGCTGAGTTGCAGGCCAAGTTCTCTTGCAGTTACTGTTGGGTTTTCCTCCACTGTTGCTTTCATCAACTCTTCATCTAACTCATTTGGTCATACTGTTCGTTGATCATTTTTCAGACTGAAGTCTCCATTTTTGAACTTCTCAAACCATCTCCTACACATCCATTCGCTCACATCATCATTTCCATAAACTTTCTGAATGTTTCTTGCGGATTCACTAGCATTAGATCCTTTATGGAACTCATACAGCATCACCTGTCGAATATGCTCTTTTGTGGGCTTGATGTTTTTTTCAATTACTGTAATATTGTAGGGGTAGTGCTGTAAAAGTATGAAAAACACCAGAGAAAATATTCATTAGCTGGATATCATGATAAAACATGTGCAAACCTGTCACCGCGTGTATTTTGCAACATTTCTAAAACTATTTCATATTATCTTGAGGTTATTCTATTATCTATTGTCTGTTTTCTAATTGAGCAGAATTTATGTTACAACCTGATATCTTATAATAAAGTGCAAAAAAATACACAACTTAATGGTAAAAATACACAATGTCATTGACTAAGTCATATAGAATTGAGTAATTGGGGTACAAAATGACTAAAAAAATCTTAAATATCTGTATCATAGGGGGTGGGGCCCCCCCAAAAATATTCAAACTGATTAACTTTTTAACTATTTGATTAATGCATTTTATTACTTAGAGTCAATTATTCTTTAGGATTTGAGCTTTCAAATGGTTTTAAAATTTTTTCCTAGCTCAATTAGGCACCAAGTTATGGACTTTTAAACATTAAAGGGCCAACTCCCACCCCCAAAATTGGGGGGCCCATAACTTTTGAACTGTTACTCTGATTGCATTAAAACTTGAGATTTCATGTTTTTGCACAAAAACAACCTTATATACCAAATTTGAGAAAAATCCAAGTTGGAGTGGTTACAAATTTAATTTTTTTTGTATGATTTATCCTGGAATGACCCCACTGTAATAGAAAAGTAATAGACTATTATCTATTACTTTGCCTTCTATTACTATTACAGCCAAAAAATTATGATCTATTACTATTACTTGAAAAATCCTGTAATAGTCTATTACTATTACCCCATGCCTGATAGGACTGCACAGTTTAATTTAGCTAGTCCTCTATCTTTTAGCTATAAAACAAAACTAACATTAATCTGACATTCTTGGCTATCTACAGTGTCTTCCGGGAGGCTTGTGGCCATTCTGGGATAATCATTGTCTGCTGGCTGAAAGCTGCCACAATGCTTTTGGTATTAGGGGTAAAGGTAGTAGTCCTGTTCCCCCAAAGTATATTCCAAATCCTTTATGATTTAATGCTCTAGGAGAGAAAAAATTGAAATTACACACTATAACTATAATTATTAGGTATCTTAGAAACTAGCATACTAGGAGTCTACCAGCAAGACAAAAATCTCTTACAGCATTACATCTTTCTACTGAACTTCTCATACATGAGCTAGTTTTTAAATATCCTGAATACTGTATCGACTACAGCTTTTTTTTCTCCCACAAAATCTATCTTAGTGGATTTCATATATTGCATAGTTTATAAACCTAAATACAATTTCCTAAAATGCCAATTTTTTCATCAGCTAGCTCTATTGACATTTATTTTATGGGGTTCAAGTTGACACTACCAAAAGAGGAATTAGCTTCAAAAAGTATCACACAAAAATATGACTGATTAAAAAATGTGACATTTTATCAATTTGTGTTAGGCTAAACAGTTTAAAAGTTATGATATGGGCATCCATTTTACCTTTGACCTCCATTTGTAACCAACTTTGAGTCAGGGACCTGATTCTTGCTCATGACACATCATCTTGCAGTGATCCAAGTGTGTGTGAAGTTTTATCATTTTATGCTGAGCAATTCAAAAGTTATAGTGCAAACACAAGTGTGTGACAAAATGGACAAGTGCAATCCAGTAGGCCTATGGCCCCTCCAAATTTATTTGGTCAGAGACAAAAAAGGAACTGAAAAATACAACGTATTTAGATAAAAAGTTTGCTACCTTAATCTTGAAGGGGGATTGGATTAATGCCCTCATTATCAACACAGCTCATCATGATGGTATTTTCTTTATAGTACCATACCACATTACAATTTTAAAATTACACTATATAACCAGTTTCCTTGGGAAAAAATTACTATACAAATCCAGCCTACATTAACCCTTACAGGTTCTGAGCCTACTAATAGGGAAGTCTTACTGTTAAAGAAATACAACCTATACCTACAGCATTGTCCTATGTATTGGTAGGGATTTAGTAAAGAAAAAATAAAAGATTGCACTTATTTTAGGCCTGTATGCCTAGATTCTAGTTTTTTAACAATATAAAAATGTAAATCATAACTTTATAAGTTAGCCTATTTTATGTGGCAAAAATCATGCTTAGTCTCTTCATATCTAAATCAGCAGCCAACTTACCAAATTAGGAGATCCTACTGGAAAACCACCAGAAATGCACTGTCTTGAATTATATCTCTAGCAGATAAACAGATTTATATTTCTCAAGATAACATTTCAATTTCATTTTAGTTAGTGACAAGCTGATATTCCCTGAAAAAATAATTTAGTTTAATTTTGTAGAATTATGAACACTGGACCTATGCTAAACCATCTAGAGATAGGGTTGGTTTAGACTTTGCCATTTATTGGTGTACACAATCTATGGGAAAGATCTCATAATTATACTAGCTATATATATATACAGTAAATACTCGATAAGTAGGACTACAGTCATTCCTCAGTATTTGCGAAGGTTAGGTTCTTAAAAATCGTCGTGAGTGTTGATCTCGTGGATGTTGAACATATAAACTTATGGAAAAATAGCCTGGTTAAGTTCCCAGCTCCCCTGAAAATCCCTTTTTGCCCCCCTAATTGAGCCATAAATGCCGAAAAAAACACCAATTATGTCAATAATTATATAAATTAATACTAAATAGAATTAAAAGAAAACAAAAAAAAATTGTATGAAATCATTTTCTGAATTTTGCATTCCTTACTGCAAATGAACCTAACCATCGACTCATTCAAACCGAATTCCCGCCCTACGGCCACAGCAAACATTCCACTTTTATTTTTTCACTAAGGCTCAGTACCACCTTCTTTCTCTTAGGGGTACTTTCAATACCACTAACACTGTGCTTGGAACCCATAGTTAATAAAAAATAAGGCAAAATACCATCAAAATCACGAAAGTAAACACAAAGTTCAGTGCAGACAATGCGTCACTAATGAAGGCAACTCAGTGACTGACTCACTCTCGGCTCTCGCTCGCATGTGGGGAGAAGCAGCTGCACGAGGATGGACCCGCATTTAGTACACTTTTGCGCATCAGCCAGATGGCTGCCAATTTGAATCGCAAATAGGCGGTCTTTCCCTCACAGATGCTGATTTAATGGTTACTATTATTCTCTCGCGAATAGGCAGTCTCACATATGTCAGTCACGCGAATATGGAGGAATGACTCTATATTAGGGCTCTAGCCTGTCCGATTCATTGAAAAGTATGACTTATCACGAATTACCTTAATTACCCCGACCCCTATTTACCCCTAAAGAGGCATAAATACTCTCTAAACTTTTAAGTTTGATCAGTGAGAGTCTAATACAATGTTCAAAATAAACAAAATAAACATTAAAAAACTAAAACTTTGTTTCACTTACCGTTGCTGGAATTATTTTAAGTGTGAAACCAAAAATTTTATTGTTTACCTTTTCGTACAATACAGTATTGAAAAACACTTCACTTAGTAAAAGAAAAATAATGGCGGCACTTGACATAGGAAATAAAACACTTCTCTCAGTAAAATAAACAAAAGAATAATAGCACTTGACAGAGGACAGAGTCTGACTCATCCCAACTCATCGAGTATTTACTAATATATATATATATACAGGGTGTCCCATAAGTCTGGCATCATAGGAGAAATTCATATTTTTCTATTTCTACAAACCATAATTCATATTTTTCTATTTCTACAAACCATAATTCATATTTTTCTCTTTCTACAGGCCATAATGTCTGTGAGCAAGGAAGAATGAATCAAGATAATTCTACTCATAGGAAATCGGAGTAAGAGAGAGGCCGCTGCTGAATTTAAGAGACTGTATCCAGACCGCAAGCCGATAACACAGAGTTGTGTTAGCAGACTTGTTGCAAAGTTTAAGGAAATAGGATCCATAGAAGATAAACCATGCAGTGGACCTTCAAGGAGGTCCACTGACGATGATACAGCGACTGCTATCCTGGCTCATTTTAACAGAAGTCCCAATAAGTCTCTTCGGCGATTGTCCACTGAGACAGGAGTATCAAAAAGTAGCATCCATCACATCCTTCAGGCTCACAAATGGCATCCATATAAACTTCAAATCCTACAGAAATTAAGCGAAGATGATCCCGACTGGTGGATGGAATTTTGTGAATGAGCTACGGAACAATATGCTTGGGATGCCAATTTCCCATCTACCATTCTGTTCAGTGATGAGGCTGTTTTTTATGGAAATGGTGAGGTAAATTGACAGAACACCCGCTACTGGTCTCAAAACAACCCTCACTGGTATACCTCTTCAAAGGAACAAGGTGCATCTCGGGTGATGGTATGGTGTGACATTTGGAAGGATCACATCATAGGCCCCCTCTTTTTCGATGAACATGTCACTGGAGGCACCTACCTACGTATGCTCAAGGAAGAAGCATTTCCCAGTGTCTTGAACGAAGAAGGAAATTTCCCAACATGGTTCCAGCAAGATGGCGCTCCTGCACATTACAGCACCCAAGTAAGGGAATACCTGTACCAACAATTCCCTGGTCATTGGATAGGACATTGAGGGCCTGTGGAATGGCCAGCTAGAAGCCCGGATCTCACGGCACTAGATTTTTATCTCTGGGGCCACTTCAAAGCACTGGTATACGCAGAGAAAATTAGGAGTGTTGAACATTTGCGGCAGTGCATTATTGGGGCATGTAACACCATTACTCCTGACATCATTCACTGTGTGCTTGATGATTGAGTATCACATCTGAATTTGTGTATTGAAAACAATGGTGGACATATTGAGCACGTTCTGTAAATAAAAGCTTTTGTTTTGCCTTTTTTTATTATTTTTCCTATGATGCCGGACTTATGGGACACCCTGTATATGTATATATATATATATATATATATAACACCTTTATATGCCTAGTCAAAGCCCTAGTTTAAATAACTTGGATAGGGGGTTGCATCATGGCCAATGTTGTAGCACTACTTCCCATCAATCCACAAAGTTAAGCAACACTGGGTCTGGAGAGTAGCTGGATATGGAACCATCCTCCATGGTTTAGATCCCACATAAAGCCATACAGTATGACCCCACCATCATAAGACTTTAGACATTGTAAAAGAGGTTAAATAATCCCACCAGCCAACCAACTTCAGTAGGCTTATCTACATAGATTTCACTTTTTCTAGCTGGTTAAATGAAAATTCTCTTTTGATGAGAAAATTTTGATACAATATTAGCTACTTATCATATTACACAGTATGATTCCTTTAGTATGCCATACTTCAAAAAATAATTCAAAATAAATGAATAAACTTCCATTATTATAAAATTGGTATGATTATTATGCAAAAATGGGAGTTTGTTTTAGAGGCAAACAATATTTATGAAGCACTTCCCCTTTGCAAAATTACATGATGAATCTAGGCAATGTAATTTCTTATCACAACCTCTAGTATGATCTTTGGTACAATAATGCACCAAATATTTTACTCCATATCCCCCAGAAAGAGTTCATATGGAAAGAGTTTGGCCTCAACAACATAACGTAAGACTTCACACAACAAATGACATTTTGAAATATTTGCACGAAGTCTTCAACCTGAGATCTGTGGCAGATCCAGGGGGGGTTTGGGGAGTTCAATTGAACCCCCAAAACCAGAAAGCCCCACTCCCAAAGCTAACTGACTGAACATACAAGTTATTTTACAAACACAAAGTATGTAATATAACCTTTTGTTTCAGATCATTAGTCAACCCTGTCTCTTACTTTAATACTCAAAAGTCCAAAAAGCAATATTCATTCAAAGTATTTATTCAATAAAATTTTTGGTTTACAATGTCAAGAAGAGTTAAACATCAACCAAGAATTGACCAATTTTTTGGCCCATCCCATGTCAGTGGCAAGGTTAGTAACTGTATTGTAAACTAAAACAATGACTTTAAAAACTACTTACAGTTACTGATCGATTGCTCATATTAAATTCATCGTCTCTCATTTTGACAGTGATGAAGAAGGACAATCTACCCTGACTGCAAAGAGGATTCGCAGTAGCGCCACTGATACCAGTAGGAACACATGTTGTATGACAAGCTGACTCACAGAAAACCATTTTTCTTGTTTTGATATATTTTATGGTTAAGACTAAAAACTAAAGTAAGCTAAATCTTATTTCATTTTCTTAATATAATTATAATAACTCTGCATTTTGTTTTTATTGCAGGTAACCTGCTTGCCATGCATTGGTACATGATATCATGACTCCAGATTCCTGGGATCTTGGGAGCATTGCTCCAGTAAATTTGACCATGAGAAAAAGTAAATTTGGGTTTGGGTTTTGTTCATCCGCTAGACATTATGCAATTTTTTTGCGTATACGTTCTTGTACAAACCAATTTTTTTAAATTACAAATTTAGTTATTTTAAGTTTAGTTGGTAATTCCATATTTAACAATTATTTTTATTTTTTGTTAAGCTTCAATGTTTTGATAATTAAAATTTTATTAAAACGTATATTTTTTTAATATAAAATTATCAGGATTGGACTATGTTCCATTGATCTCGGCCAGGTTTGATAAATTGGCCAGATAATTACTTGTGCGGTTTTAAGTAATCCACCATGACTCTAGAATTGAAAAGTTTAGTTAAGTTTAAACTTACTTTTACTTACTTTAACTTACCTACTTTTACTTACTCTTCCTTACTTTTACTAAGTTTAAAGCACTTACTTTTACTTACTTTCATTGTACTATATTTACTTACTTTTACCATACTATATTTACTAACTTTTACTTATTTTGTATTTTTTCAGGTAGTAAAAAAATAATCAATAATGGATCCTAATATTGATGAAGTTGGAGAGAAAAGTGAGGGTGTTAAAAGAGGTTACTTTTGTGGTCAATGCAAGAACAAATATTCAAAGAAGCAAAACTGGGACGAACATTTTAATTCCAAAAAAAATATTTGTTACAATACAAGAGGTCCCAGAGTTTGGGCCCACAGCTTAGATATTGCAGTAAAGAAATACCAGGATGAAGTGCAGCAAAGAGATATGGCAAAGCAGTCATTTAGTTTGTTCACAAAATGTGCTAGTGCTAGACCTCAGAAAAATGAACCAACTTCATCAACTGCTAATCTAGAAAATGAAACTTTTTCACTAGATGTTTCACAGACTGAAGAAAGTGCTTCTCCTCCACCTAAGAAACAAAAGGTAAGTGAGGAATCTGCGAATCAGACTAACAAAACTGCTTTAGAGGAATTTGAAAATTCCCAAATCCAGAAGACATTGAATGCAATTTTGCGCCTAACAAAAGAAACTCACCAAGCTGTTGTGGTTAATAAAGAGAAGAGTCAAAATATGCCTTCAAGTTCAAGTGTTGCATCCAAATCTAATAAAGCAAAAAGCAACAAATTTGACATTTCCATAGCCCATTTAAGCAAGTGTAAATCAATACAAGAAATTCTGAACAATGATTTGATCAAATCTACATTCAAATTGGTGGAAAAGAAGGATCTAGGGCATGCTGATGATTCATTTTCAGTACCAAGTGATATAATGGAAAACATTGCAAATAGTGACACTAATATGCCTGATGTAGATATAGCTGTTGAGGATGAAGATGATGATAATCAAGAAGATATTGATGATGCTTCTGATGATAAAATGTTTACATTATATTGCATAGCTTGCACAGACCCCAAAGCATGTGCTTCAGACAAACATTCTAACATAAAAGGTTACTTCAATGTTAAAGATTTAACCTATGTATGCAAACAAGGAGAAAATCAAGAGAGATGGTTTAGAAATCTGAAAACCCACCTGAAGAGACATTTAATTAAACTTCAGCATCATCAAAGAGCTGCTGTTTATGAAGTGATGAAAACATCTTCTCGGAACACTACTAAACGCATAGAAGACTTATGTGGCAACATCTTATACTACATAATGAAAACAAACACTGCATGGGCTCTATATCCAGTACTTCTAGCTGTATTACATAGGTCAGGTAATCAACTTAAAGAACAAACTGTAAAGTGGTTCTTAGAACAAACTTCAGTAACAATAACAGCTGACATTGGAACAATTTTGGGATTAAGCATGCTAGTTGTATTAGTTATGAGTGAAGAAGATAAGACTGTAAAACTTGCTGGGATAAATTTAGTACGCAGCAAATCAGGAGTTTATTTGGCCAATGAAATTTTTGATGTGTTGAAGTCTCCTAATCACTTGAAACTATCTGAAGAAGCAATTAAATCCAAGGTATCTGGAATGGTTGGAGATGGGGCTTTTTGTAAGGACAACGAGCCATTTAAAAACGAAATGAAAAAGTTGTTTGGAGAAAATTTCAAATTTCGATGGGACTTAATGCATCTTGTGAACAGAGCCCACGTTGATGCATTGAAGAAAATTTGTAAACTAAGTGAGCTTTTAGACTATTCAGAATCACACTTCAAATCTGAGATCAGGCCTTGACTATACCAATATGGTTCTTGACAATGTCATTGGTTTTAAGAGACCAAAACTCAAATCTGATACTCGCATGGTTAATTACGAATTTGATCAATTTGACAGATGTGGAAAATTGTGTTTTTTTTTATCATCCACAAGAGAAAGAAATTAGTGCCAAGTTCTATGTATTGATTTCCTATGTAACAAAGATTATGTTGCAAGTAGCTCAAAAAACCAGTTAGTGCAGAATTTGTAGAAAATATATTTTATAAAGGAGGGAAAACTGTTATGTTAAGAGTGATGGAAACAATTTCCAAATTAGCTAATGGAGGAAATGCAAATGATGTAGTTTCTGAATTTAAGCACGATACCACATGGCAGCAAAAGGAACTAACAGCTGAGGATTACATCCTAAATGAAGTTTACAAATACATCAAGAAACGTTCTGATTACTACCAGGTTGCTGAAGTTGCTAGACCATCCAGAACCAGATCTGAAAGTAGTTTACAAAAGACTCAGTGATAAATTGGCTGACAGAATATATAGAACAGCTGTGGAAAGGAATCACAGAGAGATTAAAGCATTTTGATAAAGATAGATCAACTGCCTGGAGTGAAGCACCAGCTGAAGGGACATTCTCCATTCTTGGTTACATTGTTGAACACAAAGGATCCATTAAGCCATCTCATTTGACTAAGCTGTGCAGAATTGTGAAGGAGGGTCCAGCTCCAGGCACTAGATCTGCTGTAATGATCACACAGAAAGCCATTGATCAGTGGCCAAGCATACATGGCGGTAAATTCACAACAAATGCCTACATGCAAGGTCTAACATCATCCACTGTTGCTGCTGCAATGAATAAATAAACTTAAGGTAAGTTATAAACTGTACATTATTGTATTATTATGTTTAGTTAAAACAATTTGTAATTGGTATGTCGTCAATTCAAGAGTTTACTATCATTAACCTATCTAGTGGTGTAAGGGGAAAAAAAGTAAATTCAGAGCTGTGCTCCAGTAAATTTTTTCAAATCTGGAGTCATGCATGATATTGACATTGGTGCCCTGTTGTGTCAGAAAATTCCTGTTAGATCTCTACAATAAGCTGAAAAGTTCAATGTCATAACTAACCATTTTCAACCAGGAAAGGATTTGATAATAGAAACCCACTCTAATAGACAGAGTTTATTCCCACAACAGTTTTGATGCCCACTGGCATCCTCTTTGGGTGGATACAGAAAAAAAGGTTTTTCTGTATCCACCCAAAGAGGATGCCAGTGGGCATCAAAACTGTTGTGGAAATAAACTCTGTCTATTAGAGTGGGTTATCATCATCATATGTTGACCTTCACGTAGAAAAGTGAAGTTTTTACATTTATCAGGAAAGGATTATTCTTTCCCCAAAGTGCTTATGAATGGTTGTAATCAGTCTTTTCAAAGCTCTTGGCAGCAATGCTATCTTTGGCTGGTGTATAGCAAGGAATGCAATGGTGGTTTCTGTCTCCCATGCATTCTATTTGCTACACGAGAAAACCTTGGTGCTCTCGTGAACAGTCCATTTACACAGTGGACAAAAGTAAGTATGGTGTGCAGTCAACATGAGACTGCCCTTTACCACATAGATGCTATGGTCACTTATGATAATTTCCTCCCCACAAGTTGAAATCCTGAAAAAAAATATCCAGGTGCACAAAAACAGAGAAGTTATCAAAAGTGTGACAAAAACTATCCATCTTTGTGGCAAACAATGCATTGCCTTAAAAGGTCACAGAGATGACAGCACAGCTGCCCAAGATGCAAATGGGGGCAATTTTCTTGCCTTGCTGATGATGAAATCTTAAAAAGCCATTTAGCAACATGCCGCACCAATGCAAGATATTCCAGTAAATCAATTCAAAACCAAATTATTGGTCTAATTGGGGATCAAATTAGGGATTCAATCATCAAGGAGATAAAAGAAGCAAAGTTCTTTTCAGTTCTTTGTGATGAAGTGACAGACAATGCAAATCTTGAACAATTATCACTTGTTTTGAGGTTTGTTGACAAGAATTGTATTATTCGCAAAGAATTTCTAGATTTTAAAACCACTGAACACACAACTGAGCAAGTCATCTCTCAATTGATCCTAGGAAAACTGGAGCAGTTGGTCTAGACATAGCAGATTGCCATGGACAAGGGTATGATGGCACTTCAAACATGTCCAGCCAGGCTCGAGGGGTGCAAGTTGCAACACATAATAATTCAGCAAAACCCCAAGGCAATATATGTGCATTGCAATTCTCATGTCCTCAATCTCATCATCATAAAAGCTTGTAGCCTACCATCTGTATGCAATATGGCAGGAACCATAACTGATATCTAACTTTTTCAATTATTCTCCAAAGTGACAGAGGTGTCTGGAGAAAGTAATAAGCTTGGATCTGCCAGAATCTCAAAAATCAAAGCTCCGAGACCTTTGCCGCACTCGTTGCGTAGAACACCATGAAGCATATGAAATATTTGTGCTCTTGCTGCCAACAATTATTAAAACAGAAGTTATTACAAATGAACCACAGTACCAGCAGTATAGTTCTGAAACACATTGGAACTGGGAACTGTTGCCATGAAAACTTTGGCAATCATCAAGCTGTTAAGCGTCAAGCTTCAGAAGAAATCATATGACATCGTGAAGGCTTACATGATCTCGGACACACAGAAAAAGCTGAAGGAAGTGAGAGATAAAGCTGTGATGTGTTCAGGGGATGGTATTCGCAAGCTGCGCTGATCAGTTCTGATGTGGGTACTGAACCCAGTGTACCAAGGACAACTGCCAGACAACAGCACAGACCAAATACTACTCCTGACACACCTGAGGAATATTATCATTGTACTTTATTTCTTCCTTTTCTGGACCATATTATGCAGATGTCTACAAGGTACGTTTGTAGAACACAAACTTCTAACTTCTAAAAATCTGTCAGTTTTCTGTAACATGGTGAAGCTAAAAGTGAAGCTAAAAGTGTAATAAAAAAGTCAAAACGCGAATTTGAAATCTCCATAGCTCGTGACGGTAAAGAAAACCCCAAGCGATTCTTTCAATACGTCAATAATAGAAATCCAGTAAAAAGTGTCTTAGGTCCATTAAAAAATGGAAATGGAGATCTAGTCTCTGAAAACAAGGAAATGGCTACCTTGCTAAATGAATTTTTTACGTCAGTTTTTACTATAGAAGATGTAACGAATATCCCTACGGTCATAGACATAATACCTTTTGATAATGGTAATATTTTGGATAATATTGTCGTTAGCGAAGGGGAAGTAATGCGCTATATTGATAAAATGAAAAAGCGTAAATCATCGGGTCCGGATTCCATATATCCCATACAACTAAAAGAATTAAAAGATAGCATTGTTGTGCCGCTAACAAAGATTTTTAATGCGTCTATTTCTGAGGGGTGCGACCAGATAATTTCGTTAGCAAACGTAACACCTATCTTTAAGAAAGGCGATAAAGGTGCGGCGGGAAATTATAGGCCAATCAGTTTAACATCTATTGTAGGTAAGCTACTGGAATCAATAATTAGGGATCGTATAGTCGAACACTTAGAAGTGTATAATCTGGTTAGAAATACGCAGCACGGTTTTAGGCGAAACAAATCTTGCTTAACTAATCTTTTAGAATTTTTCCAAAGCGTGGTTAACATTTACGATAGACATCGGGTGGTTGATGTAGTGTATTTAGATTTTCAAAAAGCGTTTGACACCGTGCCGCACAAAAGACTCATTGAAAAAACTAAGGCTCATGGAATCAGGGGTGTAGTAATAAATTGGCTAGAAGAATGGTTGCGAGGCAGGAAACAGAGGGTGGTCGTTGATGGAGCGGAGTCGTGTTGGGCTAATGTAGCGAGTGGCATTCCTCAGGGTTCTGTATTGGGCCCCTTGCTTTTTCTTATATATATTAACGATTTAGATGTTGGCCTAGTCAGTACAGTTTCAAAGTTTGCGGATGACACGAAGCTGGGTGGTAGGGCGATTAATGACGAAGATAGAGGTAAAATTCAGGAAGATCTGAATAAAATCGTTGATTGGTCAGTCACATGGCAAATGAGATTTAACGTGGATAAGTGCAAAATTTTGCATATAGGTTCGCGTAACAGTAATTTTGCGTATAGTATGTCAGGGAAAGATTTAACAAGCGTAGAGCAGGAAAAAGATTTAGGAGTTATAGTCACTGGTGATTTAAAAGTAGCGAAACAAAGTACAGCGGCGGTCAATAAGGCGAACAAAGTGTTAGGTTTTATAGCTCGAAATTTTGAGTACAAATCGCGCGATATTATAGTTCCTCTTTATAAATCATTAGTTAGACCCCATTTGGAGTACGCGGTCCAATTTTGGAATCCGCATATGCGCAAAGATATAGACAAAATCAAAAGAGTTCAAAGACGAGCAACTAAGATGATTCCGTCTCTTAGGTCAAAGTCGTACGAAGATAGGCTTAAAGAGTTAAAATTGACTACACTCGAGACTAGGAGGTTAAGGGGTGATCTAATCCAGGTTTTCAAAATTATGAATGGGTTTGATAACGTAGATAGAGATAGCTTTTTCGAAATATCTCAATATAATAGGACTAGAAATAACGGGTGTAAGTTGACAAGTAGAAGGTTTGAGACAGCAGTTGCGAAAAACTTTTTTACGCATAGAATAGTAAATAGCTGGAATAGTTTGCCAGTAGAAGTAATTAGTAGCACGTCTATAAACATGTTTAAGAATCGATTGGACGCGCATGTTGATAGAAAGGGTATAGTTTAAGGTAGTAAAATTAAGGCTTTGTGGGGATAGATCCCACAGCTCATCACAAGTGTTGTGGGATATAGGGAGGCAGCGTCTTGGGTTAGGGGATACTCTCTGTCCTTACACACCCCATTTAAAGATATTCCTCTGCCGAGCGGTGCCCCCCATAGTACTGTGAGGTATTGAAAAACTCATGATCTTCACTTGCCCCACAAACACCTTTAAATGGGAGACCCATAATGGGTGCACACACATTTCTACATTACTGTACAGTCTTTACAGCCACACCTACACTTTTCCTCGTAAGTATATATATTGTAATGTATATGGTTGTAAATTTGACTTGGTCCGCAATCGATATGAACCGTGACTTGATGGATACCATAATGAAATTGACTGGATTCTTTGGATCTGATATATTTGCATGTCCGTTATATAATAGATATAGAGCGTAACATATTTGTGGATAGTAGTCTATTATGACTTGATCCTCTGGATCGAGAGATTCTATCTTTAGTTTTAAATCGATAATTAATTATTTTTAAATTGATAATGTATATCGTTGTAAATTTTGACTTGGTCCGCAATCGATATGGACCGTGACTTGATGGATACCGTAATGAAATTGACTGGATTCCTTGGATCTGATATATTTGCATGTCCGTTATAAATAGATATAGAATGTAACATATTTGTGGATAGTAGTCTATTATGACTTGCTCCTCTGGACCGAGAGATTCTATCTTTAGTTTTAAACCGATAATTAATTATTTTTAAATTGATAATTATTTAGTTTCGTAAAAATTGGTCGTTGCCAATTTACCGGCAGTTTTTAAATAAGTTTCTTATGTTCTTATGGTTTGGAACCCACGTAAAATTGTAGGTCCCCCTACACAGTTAGGTAGACCAGCCATGAGTGGATCCTAGGGTCTTTGTTGGTCTGAAACATTATAACAATGCCAACTGGTCTGGATTAGGGATGGAAAATAACCGAAAAGTGTAAAACCAGTTTTCACCATCGCTATATTCTTAAAGCCAGTTTTTACCAGTTTTCACCAATGGGATTCTGTATGCTTTTTAGGGAGGTAAATGATCAAAATATTAAACAGAAATAAGGTTTTAATCGATTCAATCAAGTATGTGTAACATTTGAATTAAAAAGTTTATTATCAAACTTGATTTTTGAAATAACACTTGAGAAAACAAAGAGCATTAAGTGTCTGATCTGACATTCTTGATTGAATCTTTGTGACAAATAAACCAGCAGCTGAAAACCCTCTCAGACTCTACGCTGGTGGCTTTTATTGTAAGCAACGCCTCATACATTCAATCCAAATTTTCGCTTCTATTCAAAGTAGCTTCAAAATATTTTAATTCATTGTTTACATCAAAGGTCTCAGAAAAATCTTTCTTGGGTTTCATTTTCAGTTTGTTCATCTCACACATGTACTCATTCATAAGTTGATCATCATCATTTACTTCATGACCTGAGCTGCATTGTGGATCTTCGAGTTTCGAAGCAATTGATTGGACTTGGTTGTCTGTTTCTGAAATCTGGCAAGCTTCTGGAAAAAGCCTCTTAAATGTATGATCTGCATACTTCTTAAGTGCTTGTCTTGAAGGAAAGAGGAACGGTGCTGATGATTCATTTTTCAAGACCTCAGGATTGTGGAGAAAACTCAGCAAGGTGACAGCTTCTTTTTGTCTTCTCGATGAGTAGCGATCAATGAGACACTGACATAGCTCAAAAGCTAAAGGATTGTTTTTGCTTTCAAATTTATCCAAAATGAACTTCATGGAAGATTCAGCTTTGAGCAAATTTGCATCTTCGGGACAGAGTCCCTTCAAAACAATTTCCAGTGGATGAAGCATGTCAAAGAGGCTCTTTAGAGCATTCCATTCTTCATCTGATATCGTCTCTGTTGAGTGTATCACTCTGAGGGCCTTTGGAATGCAATTTTTAAGTTTCAAAAATCTTTCTATCATGGCCAAAAGACTGTTCCACCTCATTCTAGTCAAGGATAAGCTTCATTTCCTTTTCATTAAATTCATCTTTGACAAAATCCTGCAATCTCTCACTTTTCAAAGGAGACTTTTGAAATATGCGGCAGATTTTTCTCACCTTATTTATTACTTTTAAGTAATCTTCTCAAAGTTTTGGAAGAACAATTACATCATCTATGTTGGACTCAAAAATTGTATCAGTGCATAAAATTTCACACTCATCTTCGCTTAACTCATGTGCAGTGTTCATCTTCTTCGATGGCTTCATCTTCAGGGGTTGGGTCACTTTCCCCTTCAACTGAATTTTCAGCAGTTTTTTAATACAAGATATCCGAAACAGCGAGATGTATAGCATGTGCAATGCATTGCTGGTGATCAGGTACTATTTCTCTTCCAAATTTGACCATTACTGAGGCACCGTCAGTGGTGCAACCCACAATATGCTTATCTAGGTCCAAGCCAAAGTCTTGGAATCTTTTCCTAACGATTGCAATAGTTTTGGTGCTATCGAGAGAACCATTTATTTTCATGAGACCAAGGGACCAATGTTGATTTTCATCATGAACATTAATATATCTTTGGTTTTGCAAAGATGTATACTCATCCATAGTTAATGAATAGTGGATTCCTTGTCTCACCTGATTCTTGAAGTAGTTGACCAATTCATGTTTCTTTTTCTCATAAAAACTAAGCACCATTTTGGGAAGTTGGATGAGGCTTGTCATATTTTATCTTTCTTAGGCTTTCTTGAATGAATTCACTTTTAGCAATTGATTGGAAACTCAGTCTATCTACACATGCAAGTTTCGAGATTTCCTCTTCTATGGACTTTTTTTTGCACAAACTCTTCCACTGTTCTTTGTTTCTTCAATGGCTGCTTAATCTGGTCGATGTTTATGCCATGAATATTTTTCATGTGGGATGATAAACTTGAAGTAGAACCTCCACAACACTTTAAAACTTTGTGACATGTCATACACTCTGCTTCTTCTTTATTCTTACTAGTGAAATGATACCAAGCATTTGATTTCTTTGACATGATAGAGTATTAAATCTTAGAATCTTAACTGATCAATGTGCAATCATCCACACAACATTCAAGACTGAAGCATCAATTATTTACACTTATAAACAAACAAAAAATGATACAAAACAATGCAAAACGTAATTACTATGTTTTTAAACGTTTGGAAATGTTTTTCATAGAAAATGGACCAAAGTGATCGGAGACTTGCGCAAAAATGTGAAAACTGGTTCTTATCGTCGGTTTCAGTGATGATTAAAAATTTTCTTCACTGGTTAAAAACCAGGTTCCATCTCTAGTCTGGATCCACCCCCCCTGCATTCTCCACCTAATTAATAAACTCTTTTTGTTATAGATTCAGTCCCACTCAGAAGATGGCTGTTCAGTTACTTGGTCTTGTTCCCAGAGTCACCACTGAGCCAGCAACAGACATTACTGAGATTTCTATGATGTACAAGTCAGACCTTCCCAGCCCTGGGACTCTTGACATTGAATATACGTGATGGAGGAGAAAGTGGCAGTAAGAGGATGCCAAACCAGATTCAATTCAACCTGCATTAAAGGTAGATTATAATTCTTCATATGCTCCAATTATTTAATATTTAATATAAAATTTTCTAGCTAATTGTAACCATCACTTTTTCTTTCCAGGCTTGTGATGCTGATATATTCCCAAACATCAACTGCTTGTTGAAAATTGCTTGCACCATACCTGTCACTTCTGCTGACAATGAATGTGCCAACAGTACCTTGAAATTTGTGAAGGGGTACCTTAGGACTACTATGTCCATGGAGAGATTGTCAGGCTTGGCATTGATGAGCATTCATTATGACAAGCCTGCAGATTACGAAGCTGTAGTTCAATGGTTCACTGAACAGCAACCCCAATGAATGGCACTCGTCAATCCAGTCTTTGAAAATTGGGTGATTAACTGATATCTCAGTCAACACAAAACTTGTCAAGAAATATAACAACTTCAATTATATTAATTAATGAATCTAGAATGATAAGTATGATAAGTATGATTTTCAAAAGCAATTTAGGTTTTGATATTGTGAAATTTTCAGAAACTGTTTCTTTAAGACTTACCATGAATTTTGTCTTTCCTTGTATAATTTTCTTGCAAATCAGTACATAACTTAGTTGTAAAAGCTAATAAACTTGAACAAACACCCTGCAAATTGCTTAAAAACGCGTTTCTGAAAACCTTAATTTTCAAAATTTTCCAGGGAAGCATGCCCCTAGACCCCCCTAGAAGCCTTTGGCACTCGTACCAAACCCCCCTCCAGCAAATCCTGGATCCACCCTAGTGAGAGTCCTATCTAAAGAATACCCTCACTTTTATGACCAAGCACTTTCATGGCTGCCTCTGTCATTTGACCAATTGCTTCATTTTTTTTTTTTTTTTTTTTTTTTGAAATATAGTAGTCTACTGTATTTCCATAAAAAAAACAGTAGACTCAATAATTCATGATTTACTAATTTCCACTTCAAAATTTGCAGGTATTTCCATTAACCTTGTTAATCTTGTTGCTGTTCCATGCGTTGGTCTCTCTTCACATGGAGGTCAAGCTGATGGCCCCCACCTCTAGGTCTGGCTTGGTGGAGGAGCAAGTTGCTTTCTTGCGCTCTCCACCATACATAGCCAGGTACACCCAGCTCATCTGGTAGTGTCCTGAGTCAGGCATCGTCTTCTCTTGAAGACCAACTTTGATCCCTGTAATGTTTCTAAGGTCCTTTGGAAGCTGGTTAAAAAGTCTGGCCCCTGACAACCAAGCTAATTTCCTTCAGTGTTGAGGAGGTCTCTTGTCTGGCCTTTAATTTGGGAACACTACACATTCTGCCTTTCCTATTTTCCAATGTTGTTTGAATGGTACTTGGGTTTAGTTTTAGGTTTGGTACCAGTTTATTGATCATTTTCTATATGTAGATTATGGTGTACCTCTTCTTTTTTCCAGGGAGTACAGATTTAGTTTACATAGCCTTTCCCAGTAGTTGAGTTCTTTGCAGCCATCAATCTTGGCTGTGAAATGTGTGTGCATTTCTTCTAGTTTAGTAGTTTTTTTATATGGGGACATCAAAACTGAGCAGTATTCAAGTTTTGGTATAATCAGTATTTTTAGTAAGGAAATCATTACTGTCCTGTCCCTTCTTTTGAACATTCTTAGTACCTGCCCTGCGACTCTTCTTGCTTTATTTACCGCTATCTGATTTTGTGTTTCAAATTTTGCATCATCAGTCATTATTATCCCCAGATCGATCACTTTTATGCTTCTCTGAATTTCCTGTCTATCTGGAGCATAATATGCTGTGTCTAAGTTCCTCTTTCCTACCATATCTCAAGAGCTGAAATTTCTCAGTGTTAAATGTCATGTTGTCTTCTGACCATTTGTATATTTTGTTAGTGTCCCTCTGCAAGCCCTCCACTTCATTTAGCTACATCGCTGATTTTTCTGCTGATCTTTGTACTGTCTGCAAAGGATGTTACTATACTGTTGCTGTTTACTCCACTGTCTATGTCTGTTAGTATGATAATGAACAGGAGTGGGGCCAGTATTGTCCCTTGTGGTACTGAGCTGTGTACTTCCAATTCTGATGATGATATACCTTGAATTTTGATGACCTGTAGCCATTCTCTGAGGAAGTTGTAGATCCATTTTCTCACTTTGCCTGTTATTCCCATATTTTTCATTTTATATGCTATTATACCATGATCACATTCATCAAAAGCTTTAGCAAAATCTGTGTATATGACATCGTAGTTGTCATTGCCTTCCAGTGCATCTAGGATATTATTGTAGTGTTCTATTAGTTGTGATAGGCATGATCTACCTGATCGGAATCTGTGCTGATTTTCATTGAATCTTTCCAGTGTCTCCAAGAAATCATAAATTTTCTAACTATTCTTTCAAATACTTTGGTGAGGTGGGACATCAGTGATGCTGGTCTATAAGCTCTTTGCTTGAGATCTGTCCCAGCCTTTATATATCGGGACAATGTTTGCTCTTTTCAAGATGTTTGAGTTCCCCCGTGTCTAGGGAGCTTATCCATATCCAGTATAATGGTGTAGCTATTTCATTTTTACAGTTTTTAATCAATAATGCATTCCAATTATCCAGACCTGCAGCTGAATGTGGTTTCATTTGTCCTATAGCTCTCACTACATCTTCTGGGGTAAAATCAAAGTCTGTTATACACTCTCCTTGCAATTTCTCTTCAAAGAATGTATCTATATCAGGTATCCACTTTGTCACTTTTTGGGGTACTAAAACTTGATTCATACTGGGCTCTCAATGTTTCAGATATTTCTTTTGGATCATTGGTTAGTTCATTATTTCTCTTCCTTAACCCCTTAATGCCGGAATTGTTTGTAGGGTTACGTTATGAATGCATGTATTTGAAACTATCAATATGTAGCATTATCCTTTTAGGGTTAAAGGCCCACTAGCAGCATGCATTTTTATTTTCCTTTTTGCATAGCTATAGACATACTTTGGATTTTCCTTTATTGCTTCTACCACCTTTTCCTCTTCCCTCTCTGTATGGTCTTTAATCAGGGCTTGTATTTCCCTATTGATACTCCCCAGTTTTTCTTGTATTACTTTCCTGGGATTATCTCCACAGTTGGCTACCTTCCCCTCCACTCTTTCTTTTGCAGAATATTATTCTTTTTTGCCTCTCTAGCCAGCTCCTCTTTTGTTTTGGCTGTGATTTCGGAGCATATTTTTATCATGAGAAAAACATTGAAATTCATGAGGAATTCCAGCAATCCAATTCAAATCTAGCAGGTGGGACCACATTCAGGCTTGGTGGGAACGTTTCTCAAAAAACAAAGTTGGGTGAAAGGAATGGAAAAAAAGTGTGTTAAAAAAATTAATTTGTATATTTTTGTTTATGTTGATGGAGGGGGTGTGAGAGTTGGTGGTGTGTGTGTGTGTGTGTGAGTTGGTGGTGTGTGTGTGTGTGTGAGTTGGTGGTGTGTAGGTGTGTGTGAGTTGGTGGTGTGTGTGTGTGAGTTGGTGGTGTGTGTGTGTGAGTGTGAGTTGGTGGTGTGTGTGTGTGTGGTGTGAGTGTGAGTTGGTGGTGTGTGTGTGTGTGAGTGTGATTTGGTGGTGTGTGTGTGTGAGTGTGAGTTGGTGGTGTGTGTGTGTGTGAGTGTGAGTTGGTGGTGTGTGTGTGTGTGAGTTGGTGGTGTGTGTGTGTGTGTGTGTGAGTTGGTGTGTGTGTGTGTGTGTGTGAGTTGGTGGTGTGTGTGTGTGTGTGAGTTGGTGGTGTGTGTGTGTGAGTTGGTGGTGTGTGTGTGTGTGTGTGTGAGTTGGTGGTGTGTGTGTGTGAGTTGGTGGTGTGTGTGTGGAGTTGGTGGTGTGTGTGGTGAGTTGGTGGTGTGTGTGTGTGAGTTGGTGGTGTGTGTGTGTGTGAGTTGGTGGTGTGTGTGTGTGAGTTGGTGGTGTGTGTGTGTGAGTTGGTGGTGTGTGTGTGTGAGTTGGTGGTGTGTGTGTGGTGAGTTGGTGGTGTGTGTGTGAGTTGGTGGTGTGGTGTGTGAGTTGGTGGTGTGTGTGTGAGAGTTGGTGGTGTGTGTGTGAGAGTTGGTGGTGTGTGTGTGAGAGGTGGTGTGTGTGTGAGAGTTGGTGGTGTGTGTGTGTGTGAGTTGGTGGTGTGTGTGTGAGAGTTGGTGGTGTGTGTGTGTGTGTGAGAGTTGGTGTGGTGTGTGTGAGTTGGTGGTGGTGTGTGTGTGTGAGTTGGTGGTGTGTGTGTGTGAGTTGGTGGTGTGTGTGTGTGTGAGTTGGTGGTGTGTGTGTGTGTGTGAGTTGGTGGTGTGTGTGTGTGTGTGAGTGGTGGTGTGTGTGTGTGTGTTGAGTGTGTGGTGTGTGAGTTGGTGGTGTGTGTGTGTGAGAGTTGGTGGTGTGTGTGTGTGAGAGTTGGTGGTGTGTGTGTGTGAGAGTTGGTGGTGTGTGTGTGTGTGAGTTGGTGGTATGTGTGTGTGTGTGTTGGTGGTGTGTGTGAGTTGGTGGTGTGTGTGTGTGTGTTGGTGGTGTGTGTGTGTGTGTGTGTGAGTTGGTGGTGTGTGTGTGTCAGTTGGTGGTGTGTGAGTGTGAGAGTTGGTGGTGTGTGTGTCAGTTGGTGGTGTGTGAGTGTGAGAGTTGGTGGTGTGTGAGTGTGTGGTGGTGAGTGTGTGAGTTGGTGGTGTGTGTGTGTGTGAGTTGGTGGTGTGTGTGTGTGTGAGTTGGTGGTGTGTGTGTGTGTGAGTTGGTGTGTGTGTGTGAGTTGGTGGTGTGTGTGTGTGTGTGAGTTGGTGGTGTGTGTGTGTGTGAGTTGGTGGTGTGTGTGTGTGTGTGAGTTGGTGGTGTGTGTGTGTGTGTGAGTGGTGGTGTGTGTGTGAGTTGGTGGTGTGTGGTGTGTGTGAGTTGGTGGTGTGTGTGTGTGTGAGTTGGTGGTGTGTGTGAGTTGGTGGTGGTGTGTGTGTGAGTTGGTGGTGTGTGTGTGTGTGTGAGTTGGTGGTGTGTGTGTGTGTGGGTGTGTGTTGGGTGTGTTGGGTGTGTGTGTGTGTGGGTGTGTGTGTGTGTGTGGTGGTGTGTGTGTGTTGGGTGTGTGTGTGTGTGTGTTGGGTGTGTGTGTGTGGTTGGGTGTGTGTGTGAGTTGGTGGTGTGTGTGTGAGTTGGTGGTGTGTGTGAGTTGGTGGTGTGTGTGAGAGTTGGTGGTGTGTGTGAGAGTTGGTGGTGTGTGTGAGAGTTGGTGGTGTGTGTGAGAGTTGGTGGTGTGTGTGTGTGTTGGCGGTGTGTGTGTGTGTGTGTTGGCGGTGTGTGTGTTGGCGGTGTGTGTGTGTGTGTGTGGCGGTGTGTGTGTGTGTGTGTGTGTGTTGGCGGTGTGTGTGTGTGTGTCTGAGTCAGCCTGGGATGTGTGTGTGTGTCTGAGTCAGCCTGGGATGTGTGTGTGTGTGTGTCTCTGAGTCAGCCTGAGGTGTGTGTGTGTGTGTGTGTGTGTGTCTTTGAGTCAGCCTGGGGTGTGTGTGTGTCTCTCTGAGTCAGCCTGGGGTGTGTGTGTGTCTCTCTGAGTCAGCCTGGGGTGTGTGTGTGTGTCTCTGAGTCAGCCTGGGGTGTGTGTGTGTGTCTCTGAGTCAGCCTGGGGTGTGTGTGTGTGTCTCTGAGTCAGCCTGGGGTGTGTGTGTGTGTGGTGTGTGTGTGTCTCTGAGTCGGCCTGGGGTGTGTGTGTGTCTCTCTCTCTGAGTCGGCCTGGGGTGTGTGTGTGTGTCTCTCTCTGAGTCGGCCTGGGGTGTGTGTGTGTTGTGTGTGTGTGTGTGTGTGTGTGGTGTGTGTGTCGGCCCGAGCAGCACTGATATTTGTGAGATTTCTTGGAAATTATCTTGCTTTAGCAGTCTAATTTTTTTAACACCTTTTTGTGTACAACAATTGGGCAAAACTTGGTTTCTGGTACTCCACACAGGCACATCTCTAACTTCACTTGTCTAATCAAAATAGCCACCATGTGCAGAAACAGATTTATCCTCCTTTGCACAGCTTGCCTGACACACACACCCCTAAGCAGCCACCCCCTGCACTTCCTTCTCATCCTACCAATGTTTTGAGTCACTTGTGCTTTTGCATTGCTCTGCATCATTGTGTAAGATTGCACACAATTGTGATCATTTTGTTATTCGCCACCTTTGTGGAGTGCAAAGCAACACTGTGCAGACTGGTGCTAATTTGAACTGTATTAAGTGACTATGAACATTGAAAATGATTGGTAAGCATGTGGCTGGTTCCCCTGCATCACTGGGTAAGTCTAAGCCCAAGGTGCTCAAAGTCCAAGGTTGGCACCCAAAAACCCAACCCAAAACCCACTGGAATTTTCAGTGGGTTTTGGGGTTTCTGGTCTAAGATGTTTATTTTAAAATAATTGAAATTTTTCTGATTGCTAACATTATTCAATTGTAGCTCATTAGTAGGGTGGAGTGAAAAAATCAAAAGTGCCAGGATCAAAATTGAGGTGGTCTAGATAGTTGTCTTTTGTCCAGGATTAAACATTAAAACCAATTTTGGGTGGTTGCATACAAAACTGACTGCTACTGGCCAATTTATACAAATTGTATGTGCATGCAACCAAAATTTGAACCCAGTGACTTATCTCAAGTTCTAGACATGATAGAAAGAATTTAAAAACTGTTTATGATGTATTTTTTATCTCTGAAGCAGATTAAAATATTTGCAGAGGGCTCAGGGCCGTAGCCAGACCAAATCAGTAGGAGGGGCAGAGAAATTGACAGGGAGGACAATGAAAAAATTTAATGTCATTTTTTGTGAATATCGAAATATACTGCAGAAAATTACATTCAAAACTATAACAAGTAAAACACCGTAGGCTAAATAAAAAAATGATCAAACTGATACATATGGATAGGCATATTGGGTTATAGAATACAATATTTAGTCTAAATTTAGTGTAAATAAAAGTAAGTTTTTTTAATTTTAGAATAACTGTATGCGGCGAGTTTTTTTAGTGAAATTCTTTAGGAATTCAAACATGTCTATTTGCTTCATTCTCTTATTTTCAAAGGCAAGTAAAACAAGTTGGCTTTGGCGTTTTTGTAGCATGGAACGTCGTTGCCGTTGGTTTTCCCAGGGGGGCATATTATTTTCCAGGCGGGGCTGGCTATGGGCCTGAGAGGGCTGCAGGCTCAATAATGTATAAAAAAATCCATACTTAGTCATTTTTGCTCAAAAAATGCAATTTTTCAGCCCTTTTTCTCCAAATATTTTGTTTTTTATTTGAAATTATATTTTATATTTTTCTTTTCAGGTTGAATTTATAGAATTGATAAATACATATATTTTGATAACCTTATTGCCAAAAAATACTGCATCATAGGATGTCAAGACAGTGATACAGTTAAAATTCTTGATGGAAGTCACAGATTTTCAAACACAGACTCATTCCCCAATGGAAAGCTTTCTCTTGGTAAAGATGTCATCTAATGTGTAATGGCAGAAGAGAACTGGACAACCAGACAAGCAGCTGATACAGTTGCACTAAGTCGGATTGAACACTGGATTTGGTGCAATGTCTATCCAATTTCACACCCCAGTGCCACCAGCAAGATTCAGGATCCAGTCAAAGAATTTTTGAGGTAAGACTCAAATTTTCAGTCCCTTATAAAAAGATTTAAAATAGGTCATACTTTTGTAAATTTTGTAGTTACATTTATTTGCTTGTGACTAATTTTATTAACAATTATGTGATTCAGTGATTTGCAAATCATAAGAATGATTGGTAATAAATTCTGTTTTGACTAAAACTTAACTTAGGGTTTATAATTGAAATTTGCATTCACAACATTAAAGTTTTGGTAATTTCATAGGTTTGATAGATATCCAAAAAAGAAATGTGGTGACAACTTCCAGAGTGATCTTTCTTTCTTCTTTCACTGAAAAAACTTCCAAGTTGTTTGACATCTGTGAGGACTCAAATCAGAGAAGAGATTTGGGACATTTGTATCAACTCAAAATGACAGAAGACTATGCTTTCTATGAGGACCAGAAAACAGCTAGAATAGGATGATGCAATGATGCTTTGGTTTTAAGGAATGCCTTACATCGGCAGACATCAGATACAAAAGGAGAGGAGTACAGCAGGAGCAAGCGAAAGAAAAGAATTGGTGTGTGAGAGCTATATAAATTAAAATACTTTTGATTAATGGCCACCAAAAATCTGGGTTTCTTGAAATGATTGTGCTACAAATTAAAAAAATTTATTTTTGTGTCTTTGGTAAACTATCTTGTATCATAATCATATTGTATTTTATTATCCCCAGGGAAGAGCTCAGAAGAGTTTTTCCAGTTGTTCCATCAAGCTCAGCAGCAATACATGCTGCCTCACTCGGCAGTGTAACAGGTATACTGTAAAGTTTAAAATATGTGTATGCTTTGAACACTTGTTGCTCTGTTGACAATACCTTTGAAAAAATTATTTATAATCCATGTAACGTTGCTAATAGTTAGAGTCCAAATCTTGGACACTTGTCCAATGAACATCTTGTTAGAATATTAACTCAATATAAAATAAATGTCTTTTACCAGGTATCAAGTAACTGACAGAGCTGGAGCAGCAGCAGTTTTAGAGGATTGTGGAATTATCACTACTACTGATAAGATGAACGTAACTGACAGGTAACATTCCAATTATCTTGTACATTAGTATCTGATTCAAATCAAATATTTCACAAAAAGGCATATGTTTCAAACAAGTGTTGAAATTTAAATATTGTTAGTCAAAACCTATGGAGCTTGCTTAAATAACTGTCTTTAAAAGTGAGTAAATTTGCACTATGAACTTTGGAGGAACAAGCTGAGAAGAGAATGTGAAAAATATCGTAAAGCCATAAGAAAAGAAGAGAGTAAAATCAAGAAAACTGATGAAAGTGTTCAATACAAAAATACAATATTCTGAAGCTATTTAAATGATTATTTTTTATTACTTTGTTTAATGAGTGACACTTTAGATTAATCTTAAGTTGATTTGTAATATTTTCAGTAGAAAATTGTACATATTTACCACAAACTGTCTAAAAAATTTGCAAAAAAAAAGGCTGAAAATTGCAATTTTTGGCCAAAAATAATATAAATATGGATTTTTTGATGCATTATTGATCCTGCAGCCCTCTGCAAATGTTTTAATCTGCTTCAGAAGTAAAAAATACATCGTAAACAGTTTTTAAATTGTCTTTCTATCATGTCCAGAACCTGAGACAGGTCACTGGGTTCAAATTTTGGTTGCAAGCACATACTATTTGTATAAATTGGCCAGTAACAGTCAGTTTTGTATGCAACCACCCAAAATCAGTTTTAAAGTTTAATCCTGGACAAAAGACAACTATCTAGACCCCCTCAATTTTGATCCTGGCACTTTTGATTTTTTCACTCCACTCTACTAACTAATTAGAAGTAAGCTGACTTATAAAACAGTTCTTAAATTATGCAATGTGTAAATAAAGATTAAGAAAAATTGAAAAGTTTTATTGGCCTTTTAAATGATGTCCAGACTACAGACACAAATAGAGTACAGTAAAAGTAATGAATGCTATATAAAGGTATATATATATATATATATATATATATATATATATATATATATATATATATATATATATTATTATTCACAAGTATTACTTGATCTTAAATGCTTATGAATTCTAACAAGCATCTCCGCCTTCTCTCCCCCAAGCCTATTTCTTAGCTTGCTCCATACTATACCAAATGTACTAAAGAATCTTTCAAGAGACCCAGAACTAGCAGCACAGCTTTGCAAATTTTTAATAAATGTTGCTGCAGCCAAATTCTGACCCTTTGTTTCTTTCATTTCAACATACATCCACCACTTACTGTACCCTGTCATACTGTTAATAAATGAGTCGCTAAACATATATCCTGGAAAAATACTATTGTCCTTCAATTTAAAAGAGCAATAAGCTGGCATGAATTCTGGATCTCTCTCATTCAGCCACTCCTCTGCATTTTTTTCCATTAGATGGCTCAATTTCCTTCCTAAAATTAAAAAAAGTTCCAAAATAGAATCAAGCTCACTTAAAATGTTAGCTGAATTTAAAATTTAAATCAATTAATTTGAAGTTAGTGAACCAACCTTACTACTTTGGGTGAGTAATATATGCAAGGAAGTGACATGGTTCTAAAGCTTTTTCAGATCTGTTTGCAATGTCATCTTTGTATGAAGCTAGTTTTTCCTCTTCTAATACATTAAACCATATATCAACAGCATCTGCCAATGTTGTGTTGTCTCTTTGCATCTAGAAAGTAGAAAATACAAAAATATTGAAGTAAAGTACGTAGTAGGGAACTAGAAAAGCATAAAAATACCTAATTAACTAACATAAATGTCTACTAAAACATAACAAACCTTATCTAATGCTACTCCAATAATTTGCAGTTAAGCCTGTAAATTATGAGCTTCTCTGTGAATCATTAAATTGTCCAAGAGCTTTCCAATATTGGTATTTATTTCCTCCAGGTGTTCCCTTCTAATGTCAAGATAGTGGCCATGATTATTTAATTAAATAGGTTTTGATGCAATCTAATTGGGAATTCCATCTCGTATCATTTGGTAGCTGAGGAACCATTCCACCTTTTTCCATTAACCAACCCTAACAGAAAAAAGAAATCACTTGGATATACTTCTAATTTACAATTTTATAAGTAATTCACACTCAACTACCATGCTGTTGATGTTATGCAAGCATAAATCATAATGGGGTTTAAGTTTTAAGTCTACAAATATGATATCTATTGTGTGTTAGGTGTTATGATAAATCAAAAACTAAATGCCAAAAACCATACTTACATGAGGTTGATGGTGATTCCTGAAGTATCTATCTACTTCAATTATATGCTTTAGCACTGTTCTAGGTGTGACTTCTTTTTCAACCAAGTTTAAATAATATGCAGAACAACCATAAGTAACTAAATTAGGATATTTTTCTTTCAATAGCTCCTTCATTTTTATGATTTTATTTTCATTGTCTGTGCATACAGCAAACACCTAAAACAAAATAATTTTTATAAATTTCATCTAAAATTTTCAAGGATTGGCAAGAAACTATTTTAAATGAGTTTTCAGAAGAGGTAAGTCTCAAATTTGTTAGGTGTTAGTCTAAGTGTATGGTATTCTATTATTACTTATTAGGAAAACTGTCCTGTGATGAATTAGAAATATGTAAACTAATACCAATAATTAGGTTATCAATTTACTATTACCATTTGGTTTAAACTATTAATACTTACATCTTTTCCATATCTTTCTTTCATTGTTCTTATTGCATCTAGTGCTAAACCAGCACAATATTCAGATGGTTCTTTTGCACTTCCAACATCTACAACAAATATTAAAAAGGATTTGCGCCCATTGTGAACACTATGGGCAATTATTGGATCATTTAACACATTACTCCAACCATCTTGAATTAAAGTTAGAGTAGAATTGACTAAGTCTTTTTCCAGTGAATCCAGTACTTCATTATTCACTTTGATTAGCAAGTCATCAGATAATTTTTTTCTGCTTGGAGGACAATAGCCTGGTCTTAAATTTTGGACCCATTTAACCCTTTAAAGGCAGCTACATGATGCAATAGTAGCAAAACCTTGAAAATGTTATATATTAGTCTTTACCAGCTTTATAAATTTCTACTTAGAAATTTTTAAAAAAAGTTATTTTTTCATTGTTATTTTTGGTTCCCAAAATGGGAACATTGGCATATTAAACTGTATGTTTTAAGGTCAAATTTAATAAATGCTGAATTCCTTCTTTTTTTTTGCTCTTAGAATTGCTATGACTAAAATTAGGAAAAAATAAACAAATACACAAGTTTTTAATTTATTTGGAACAAGAACTGATATATATATATATATATATATATATATATATATATCGTACAAAGTATGATTCTTACTGCTTACATTTTACTTATTATGAAATGTTGCACTACATGCTTTATGCATCCTTTTATCGCACTTGGTACACTTCATTCTGGTATCTTTCACGCACACAATGCATCTTCCCTGAGAGCAAGATTCTATAAAATGATTAATTTTATCGTACCTAGAGGCATTGCTGGGTGGTGCAGATGGACCTCCCCTTCATAACCTTTGTTCTTGCATTGCTATCAAAGCTTGGGCTACAGCTCTCCTGAACTGTAAATGGTTTACATTTGATGTTGTGTTCATGTGCTTATAAAACCTAAATGCAGCAATTACATTCAAGTGTGTCGAGAATATATTCCACCACCATTTTTTAGTGTGTAAGCTTGGTCAATATGAGGATTGTAATCAGTCACAAACATCCACCCCTCCCATTCCTTTATTGTACATAGAAATAAGAAATGGCTGGCTGACCTTTTTCTTATGTTGTTGATTTACTTGCCTTTCAGTTGTTTGAACTCAGGTGATGCCGTAGTAATTACTAGCCACAGTTACAACTGAATTGTCATTCCATTTGAAGCACAACACTTTTCCATCTGATCTAAAATCAAATGACCTTAGTTTTTTTTCATTTCCGACTTAGACAAAAGGGGGCAGTGCCAGATTATTATTCTCAGCAACAAGTAGAAATTGTTTTATGGACCTAAATCTATCTCTACTTATTGTTGTAGCAAATATAGGCGCTTCCAAGTCAACACTGGTAGACCAGTAATCATTTTCAGAGGGAACACTATGATAACCACTTATTAGTAACAATCCTAAAAATTTTCTTATTTCTTCTTTGCTAACTTCAAAGCCTTGAACATGTTTGTCTCATAGTACCGCATACAAATTTGTCTGTTCCATTATAAATGTAATCATATCATTTGTAAAAAATAAATGAAATATTTCATAAGGTTCCTTACCGCAGTGATCTTCCCCTACTTTATGTGGAATAGAATGGGAGGTCAAAGAAATCTTTTCAGTTTTTCACCAGTACAGACTACTTTGCGAAGCGCTTACAGTTTCGGCACTATCCTCATCATCTTCATTCAAATGCAGTTCAACCTCACCAGCAACTTCATTTGGCAAACCTTCTTGATCAAAAACTGCATCATCACATTCTTCATCACTATTAACATTCTGGTTACCCATTTGAGGAGGCAGAACATCATCATCTACCTCAGGAGCACTTGAATTTGCAGCAGCTTCTGTCGCCATCTGAAGGAAACAGAATCTCGAAACACGAGGTCATGATCTAAAAAAAAAGGATTGCAAAACAATAAAATCAGTCAGGTGTCACTTCTAAATTTACACACACTATATTTTTCATAACTTTTATAAAAATCCTTATGAAATAAAATAATGTAAACCTACTCATAAGCAGATAATTACAGATGATACATTTATATGTTACACACACACACACACATATATATATATATATATATATATATATATATATATATATATATACTTAATCATAGAATGATGAAGCTTCCATAATCACAAAAAAATGTTCACTACTTGCTACTCATATGACAAACGATGAGAAATGCATTCCTGGGTTGCTTTTATACAAACTTATTACACTGAAAGTAAAAAAATTGCATCATCACAACTGCACCAATGATGCAATAATTGATATAAATGTATCATAAACATGTGATACATGTATTTCTGACTCACTTTTATGTCATCTATTTTATGCACCATATCTTTCAAAACACGCACATTCCATTGCTTAAAATTTATGATATGCGAAAAAAAGCCAGGAAAAAGCATAGCTTGATATGCCAACATTCCCAATTCTGGGAACATCGAAATGAAAATTCTATAAACAGCTAATTAGATAAATTATCTAATAGAAAAGTATATAATACACTAAAACAACACACTGTCGATGCATAGGAATCGGTGTTAGCATCCTGACAAAAATTTTTGTTTAAAAAAAATTTAGTTTAGTAGTAGTACAAAATGGCAAAAAGCGATAATTTCAAACAGTTCAAAAACAACTTTAAAAAATCTAAAACTTTAAAATAACCATTAGAATATATGAAACCAACATTCAGAAAGACAGAAATGTAAAAAAATCTTGAAAGTTTTTGAAAATATAAAAAATACAGCTATTTTATTTTATGTTCCCAAAATGGGAATATTGGCATGTAAAGGGTTAATAAATTCTTTATTTTCTACAACTACAAATTAGGAGTGCACTGGATATGATATCCGGCAAGATATTCAGCCAGATATTGCAAAATATCTGGTATCCAGCAGGATATGGGTCATATCCAGCTGGATATGCCGGATATAGGCCAAGGCATTAGAAAATTAACACCTGTATGAAAATCTGCCATAATATAACAACACATTACAAATATTATTTCATATACAAAAAAAATGGAAAGCCCTCCAGGGATCACCCCTAAACCAGTCCAGCAACACTTTTTATATTAAATCAACACAATACTGATGACAAGAATAAATAAAACATCTGTCCATCCTTAACGATTACAGTTCTATTAATATAATCAGAGCTTTTTATAAAAATGTCTAGGTGTTAAATTTTTTAAAAAGAGTAAAATATTGCTAGACCCCTGCACTTGCTTTCCATTCTTTTTTCTCCTTTTTTTCCTTTATTTTCAAAACAATACAAAACATTACAAGCTTGACAAATGTAAAACAATACATTGAATACAATATAAAATGCCTGGAATGAAATCAATGAATGGAGGGCAGTATTGTGTAGGTCAGATGCCACCATTCAGCGTGGAGGTCTTCAGAATAAAAAAACCAACAACAGTGATTTAGAACTTTTTCCATTGTGGTGCAGAACAAGAGCATTTCTCTCTTTTAGGCAATATTCAGGATCGCCTTGCTTCATAGATGTTCCATATTCAGAAAACATTCTCTCTGAAAATACAGAGGATGCGGGTGTGCAGAGAAGCTTTGAAACAATAGTTTTAAGGAGAGGAAATCGGTCTTTCCTTGTGAACAGACATGTTTTATCGAGTGTCAAGTGTTACCAAGTGAATAAGTGGTTTTCGTTCAAGTGTCTTTAAAAAAAAAAGTGTTTGGTGCATTCTTAACTAAATTACTTCGTGTTACTAATCATTCATTAACGAATATATTTCATATTATTTAACTAAACCAAGGCTATTGCCTTGTTTGTTCCCGAATCTATTACTACACGAGGTTTCATAAGGTTGAAATTCCCTTGGTTTGCCTTTGTTGTTTTTCAAATCTATCAGAAACGTGGTTTCTTAAGGTTCATTTTTCCTTCACACACTACCTGACCTCCAAAAGGGTCACCTACAGTGGGAAAAAAGGGATTAAGTCGGTAAACAGCGACCAGATAAGTTTCATTTAATACTTTTTCTTTAACATTTCTTTCGTTGGTAGCTTAATTATATATTCATTTAGCATAAAATTGTTACAAGAACCTGTTTCTGCGTTTCAAGAACAATTTTGCGGGTTTTCGCAGGTGACAGCACAATAAGCACGCGGTAGACCTACATTGTAATTTATTAATTTCCAAACGCTCGTTTTGTTTTTTATTTAACTAATTAAAAGCATGGCACCCCCATCAAGTACTTGCAGTCACTGTGAAGGGAAATTTGCCGCTTACGCGTTTACAATGGCTAATAATAATGAACAGTTAGTTTGCAGGTGGTGCTCAAGCATGGAAGTCCTGAGGAATGAATTAGACCGTGAGAGGGAGGCCAGGGTGAGGCTTTAAGAAAGAGTGATGCTTCTGATGGCAAAATTGGATTCTCTTGAGACTCCGGTTACGACCCCTCCTGCCTCAGTTTCTACTAATAATATAAATAGTATTAATAGTCCTCTCTCTTTCCCTAGTTCCCAATCCTTCGTTCGAGTGCGAAATGGAGCCCCATTGCGAAAAGCAAAGACTTGTCTACCAGTAATAACAAGCAATAAGTTTTCTGTTTTAGGTTTCGAAGATGCTGATGAACCGGAAATACGACTCGTTGGCGATTCCATTGTTCGAGGGCAGCTCGAAGAATTCTGTGGGAGAAACCCTCGTCGTAGGCGCCGTTACTGCTACCCTGGTGCAAGGGTGGAGGATATAACTAATAGTGTTGACCATTTTACAGACGGTACCACCGACGACACAACGTATGTTATTCATGTCGGTACTAATAAGGTTTTAAATTCTAGATCGGAAGAACTGCTGGCTAGGTACAGGGACTCAATAGAGCGACTAAAGGAGAAAACTAATAAGATTGTCTTAACAGGTATACTTCCTCGAATTATCCAACGTAACGATTTCTACAGCAAGGCGACCTATATTAACAATAACCTAAAGTCTCTTTGCCAACAGGAAGGAGTGCATTATGCGAATTTTTGGAACAGTTTCTACGGCAGGAGGGACTTGTTCCTCGAAGATGGACTTCATCTTAATGACGTAGGAGCTGCGCGTTTAGGAAGACTATTTCATAATACTGTCTCTTCTTTTCAGGCTGCCGTAACTTGAATGGTTCTGGCGTAAATTCTACAAATTTCCCCTGCGCTCGTGAAGGTGTTGTAATTACAAACAATTTGAAGGTTCTATCCTTAAATGCTCGTAGCCTATGAAATAAAATAAATGAATTTTTTTCTTTAATTGCTTGTAAAGACTATGATTTAATTGCGATAAACGAATCATGGCTTAGCACTGAAACACGTGACTTTGTAGGGGAGTATCAAATTAAAGGTTATAGACTTTTTGTTAAAAACAGAATAGGTAGGCGAGGAGGCGGTGTTATGTTGTATATCAAAGATAATATTGCAAACATTATAGAAGTAAAGCACTCAATTCCAGAACCGATAGATGCGACTATAGCAGAACTTAAATTAAACGACTTCAAACTTCTTGTTGCGGTTATATATAGGCCCCCTAATCAAACAGCTGATATGGACGAAGTGTTATATCGTGAACTAAAGAGAAGAATCGGTAGTGAGCAGGCTTTAGTTATGGGTGACTTTAATTGCGCCAACGTGAATTATGATACAATGCAGGGAGACGCGGAAGGTAATCGTTTAGTTAATTTTCTCAAGGATAGCTTTCTTAGTCAAAAGGTTGGGGAACCTATGAGGTTGGACAGTATTTTAGATTTAGTAATAACTACGGATGATAGGCTAATTATTGATCTTCAAGTAATAGAACCATTAAGCAATAGCAATCACAATATGGTAGAGTTTGTCCTCTCAGTAAGTCACTCGAAACCAACTAACTCGACTAAAATTCCTAACTTCCAGCATGCAGACTTTTGTAAATTTTGAGATAAATTGTCACACATCAATTGGGAAAACGTGATGGGGAACTCCAACGCAAAACTAATGTGGGAATCATTTGAAACAGTATTTAGGACTATAAATGAGGAATGTGTACCGTACAAAATTAAGTGTGCGAAAGTAAACAAGCCCTTGTGGTTTACTTCTAGAGTAGGAGACATTATAAAGAGTAGAGATAGGGCTTATAGGCAACATAAGTGCGATAAAGACAATTTGTTGTTACGAAACAACTACATATCTCTGAGGCGTGAAGCGAAAAGTGTAATAAAAAAGTCCAAGCGCGAATTTGAAATCTCCATAGCTCGTGATGGTAAAGAAAACCCCAAGCAATTCTTTCAATACATCAATAATAGAAATCCAGTAAAAACTGTCTTGGGTCCATTGAAAAATGTAAATGGAGATCTAGTTTCTGAAAGCAAGGAAATGCCTACGTTGCTAAACAAATTTTTTACGTCAGTTTTTACTATAGAAGATGTAATGAATATCCCTACGGTCATAGACATAATACCTTTTGATAATGGTAATATTTTGGATAATATTGTCGTTAGTGAAGGGGAAGTAATGCGCTATATTGATAAAATGAAAACGCGTAAATCACCAGGTCCGGATTCCATATATCCCATACAACTAAAAGAATTAAAAGATAGCATTGTTGTGCCACTAACAAAGATTTTTAATGAGTCTATTTCTGAGGGGTGCGTACCAGATAATTACAAGTTAGCAAACGTAACACCTATCTTTAAGAAAGGCGATAAAGGTGCGGCGGGAAATTATAGGCCAATCAGTTTAAAGTCTGTTGTAGGTAAGCTACTGGAATCAATAATTAGGGATTGTATAGTCGAACACTTAGAATTCCATAAGCTAGTTAGAAATATGTAGCACGGATTCAGGCGAAACAAATCTTGCTTAACTAATCTTTCAGAATTTTTCCAAAGCGTGGTTGACGTTTACGATAGACATCGGGCAGTTGATGTAGTGTATTTAGATTCTCAAAAAGCGCTTGACACCGTGCCGCACAAAAGACTCATTGAAAAAACTAAGGCTCATGGAATCAGGGGTGTAGTAATAAATTGGCTAGAAGAGTGGTTGCGAGGTAGGAAACAGAGGGTGGTCATTGATGGAGCGGAGTCATGTTGGGCTAATGTAGTGAGTGGCGTTCCTCAGGGTTCTGTATCGGGCCCCTTGCTTTTTCTTATATATATTAACGATTTAGATGTCAGCCTAGTCTGTACAGTTTCAAAGTTTGCGGATGACACGAAGCTGGGTGGTAGGGCGATTAATGATGAAGATAGAGGTAAAATTCAGGAAGATCTGAATAAAATCGTTGATTGGTCAGTCACATGGCAAATGAGATTTAACGTGGATAAGTGCAAAATTTTGCATATAGGTTCACGTAACGATAATTTTGCGTATAGTATGTCAGGGAAAGATTTAACAAGCGTAGAGCAGGAAAAAGATTTAGGAGTTATAGTCACTAGTGATTTAAAAGTAGCGAAACAAAGTACAGCAGCGGTCAATAAGGTGAACAAAGTGTTAGGTTTTATAGCTCGAAATTTTGAGTACAAATCGCGTGATATTATAGTTCCTCTTTATAAAGCATTAGTTAGACCCCATTTGGAGTACGCAGTCCAATTTTGGAATCCGCATATGCGCAAAGATATAGACAAAATCGAAAGAGTTCAAAGATGAGCAACTAAGATGATTCGGTCGCTTAGGTCAAAGTCGTACGAGGATAGGCTTAAGGAGTTAAAATTGACAACACTCAAGACTAGGAGGTTAAGGGGTGATCTAATCCAGGTTTTCAAAATTATGAATGGGTTCGATAACGTAGATAGAGGGAGCTTTTTCGAAATATCTCAATATAATAGGACTAGAAATAACGGGTGTAAGTTGACAAGTAGAAGGTTCAAGACAACAGTTGCCAAAAACTTTTTTACGCATAGAATAGTAAATAGCTGGAATAGTTTGCCAGTAGAAGTAATTAGTAGCACGTCTATAAACATGTTTAAGAATCAATTAGACTCATATGTTGATAGATTGGGTATAGTTTAAGGTAGTAAAATTAAGGCTTTGTGGGGATAGATCCCACAGCTCAACACAAGTGTTGTGGGATATAGGGAGGCAGCGTCTTGGGTTAGGGGATACTCTCTGTCCTTACACACCCCATTTAGAGATATTCCTCTGCTGAGCGGTGGCCCCCATAGTCCTGTGAGGTATTGAAAAACTCATGACCTTCACTTGCCCCACAAACACCTTTAAATGGGAGACCCAAGATGGGTGCACACACATTTCTACATTACTGTACAGTCTTTACAGCCACACCTACACTTTCCCTCCTAAGTGTATATATTGTAATGTATATGGTTGTAAATTTGACTTGGTCCACAATCGATATGGACCATGACTTATTTTTCGTTACAAGGTACTAGTATTGATGGATACCGTAATGAAATTGACTGGATTCTTTGGATCTGATATATTTGCATGTCGGTTATAAATAGATATAGAGTGTAACATATTTGTGTATAGTAGTCTATTATGACTTGATCCTCTGTGTAGTGAATACGCTTTATTATTTACTTTACTTCATTATTTACTCTAATTTCTGCTCTCTATTGCATTTCTCTTTACTCATTTCCACAATACTTTATAACGCGTGGTAGGTAGCCGAGCTAGCAGAAAACCGTTAGTATAATGCAAGGGGGAAGGGGGGGGTTCATTAACACTCTTTTTCAACGCTTGTTAACACTTTTATTAATTCCGAAAATGGTTTAGTTAAGTTAAGGGGTATGCGAGTATGAAATTTCTATTATAATAATTTAGGTCAGAGAGGGACACACACAACTAATTAATTCTATATTACATTTCGTCAACCTTACGTGTAATGCGCCTGCCTCAAGACTGACTCCATTTTGAGGGTAGTCCGCTCTCTGGGCCTATTCAGGAATCTAACAAACATGCTTTATCGTAATCATCACAATTTTTAGTAAATTTATATTAAACATTATAATCTTAACTAAACAAAAATTAATATTCTTAACTTGGCATTACTACACTCGCATCACCCCCTTGAAAATAAGTTTTTCATTAGAAAACTTATTAATATCATTTAATAAATTTCATAATTTTATTCAACAAATTTATATATTTTGCAATTTTTTTTTTTTTTTTTTTTCTTTAACAAATTCAAAGTTTAGAAATAGACAAGAAATAATAGATTTGACAAATTCCACACATATATTGTATCATATTATAAAAATCGAAAACTTTATAATGTTCACACTTGCATAAAACAACATTTCACACTAATAATTAAATTACAACCTGTAACTAATCTATACATGCCAAAAAAAATAACGGAAAATTTTCTTACAGTGGCCACACAAATCTCAAGTTCACAATCTATTCCCGCGATTCCTCATCAACGATCGCTTTACATTTGAAACAGTTATTTGTATAGTTATACAGTTACTATCAGGGCAACATAGAAAAAAAATAAGAAAAAGTTTACATAAAATACTGACCAAGAGCGCACATACTATTTCACGAAAAACACAACAATTATGGGCAACAATCGCACCCTCACTTATAATTTCCTTACATCATAATCAGTACATCAATTTGCTGGACGTTGTTGAGATGACACTCCGCACGCTGACAACGGATTTCAATTTTCAATCGCAGCTCTCCTGCTCACTTCGCTAGAATGCAAGGGATTGCATCAATCAACATGCAACAGGGCAGCACGCTATAATGGTTCCGCTCTCTCTCCAATGGCGAAAAAAAAACCAAGAGTCCAATTCTAAAAGGATCAGGGGGGAAGATATCTGAAAGCGGGACCACGCGCTGGAATTGACGGAATTTGCAATTCTAGAAGTCGATGAAGAAACTCGCCTTGTTTCATCTCCACTTTTGTCGGTGAACGCTGCTCTTCGTACATCCAGCTGAAAGACTCTTCTACTGGCAACAATCAAATGATGACTCCACCGTAGGCCATTTCCCAACGAACCTACTGTATGTCTGTATGGACAGTACAGTCGTAGGCACCCGTTCAAGCTCGCGTGGCTTGTCTACCGCGTGCTGCAACACATATTTAGCGAAGCATTTGAGCAGCGTGACCAGCTACTGCCCGAAAAATACCAGTAGACCATCTTCGATCGAAACTTTCGTGTGCCAAGACCCTGCACACGTAAATTTCTCTTCTCTTCCGAAACTGTCCTGCGCCAACTGCATGCGCATTCGGTTCCTCTCTTCTCTCTCTTTCTCTTCCGAAACCATCCTGCGCCAAGTCCATGCGCAGTCTGGTTTCTCTTCTCTCTCTCTCTCATTGGTGATCGATCACCTATCCGGTCGACTAAACTCACTTGATGGAACTCGGATTCAACTTGGTTGACCCCAAACTGAGCCTTTGAAATTTTGAAAAAAAAGTTTATTCGAAACGTGTTTCTGCTGCTTATCATTTCATATTTAATTTATCGAATTTTCTCGACAGTTCACTTCGAAATACTAACTACACATTTGCTCTGGCCAAATTCACGGAAAGAAAAAAAATTACACCTCTCAAAATTTCGCAAAAATTTATTCAAATCTAGCTACCAATAAGGTCACTTATGGCAGTTACAGCAGAGAAGATAAAAAAGTCATAAAATGCACGAAACAAAATTATACAGTATAAATATAAAAGCGCCCATACGTAGTAACTTAGTATAATTTAAGAATTATTATTTTCAAACTATCGTCAGAAATCACCTCAATACCTCTAAATACAAAAGACAAAAATGAACCCCAGAAACTTCATGTCATCCATTCTCTGACAATCATGAACCCTCTTGCTTTGAGGAGGAGCACACAAAGACGCCACAAAAATGTTACTGGCTATCTAGAAGGCTCCATTTCCGAGTGTACACTTGAGTCAATGTTTCAAATGCATTAGTTAACTCCGACTGAAAGTTTAAACAATAATAATTTTCTAAACAGTTATTAAAAAGTAAAAAAAATTTAAATATTACTACCAAAAATCATTTTAATACAGTAATTCCAACCTGAAACGTTAAATTTCATACGAATTGAACTCGCAATTAGCAAATTACATCTGATACAACTCTCTCCTTCAACAGAAACCCCAGTATGATTTGCAAATCACAAAAATCTCAGTAATTTATCGTTTCCAAGTGAAACTACAAATTTGCATAGTTATACTAAATAAGAATAGATCATATGCACTAAAAAATACACGCAATCCACTGTAAACAAAAACAACACATTGCATAATTAAGAGCGGTCGCTTTGTTTGTAAGCGAACCTCTATACAAATATCCCTACGTAACCAATGAACTTGCATTATATCCTAACATAATTTCGTAATATTTTCCATGCAAACGCTCGAACTAAAAAAAAAGACATTTTTCATTTCTAATACCCAAATTAAAATATCAAATCAAAATATCCTTTTTGCAATACAATCTAAATTTTACCATTGTCATTGAACTGGAAGAAAGAAAAAGAAATAAAAATCGGCATACCTGTACAAATAAAATTGATTATTGAATGAATTTATAAAACGTAAAGAACATATATGAAAAGAATTTGCTACACAAATTTCTGTAATTCAAAAAAAATTATAATATCCAGATTTAGTAAAATATGTGTACCGTAACTCACCTTGGCCGTCAAAATAAAAATAAAATTTACTGCTGCACTTTTTAGGCCTATATTTAATAAATTCAATGTTATGCGCGGAAAGAACAATTTAGAATTTTATGCATAACATTTGTGCTTATTAAAGAAAAATCCTATGCTTATTTATGTTAAACCAATTAAAATTTTTTTAAATAACACAAAATTTACTACTCAATAGACAGATACCGTAGTAACGGTTTATCTCCGAACAATATTTTACGATAGGCCTACAAGAAATCTCTCTTTAGTACAATACAATAGCCATTTTACCAAATATGTCGGAATTGTCGTGAAATGAACGAAAGGAACAGAGGAAAAAAAAATGGATATCAGCTTACCTACCAAAGTTTATGAGTATATAAATATATGTAATTATATATATAACTAATAAATACGTATAAGTTAATAAGTAAGTATATAATTAATGAGTATATAAAAAATCAAAAAAAAACTTATAGAAAATTTCACACCACCATTTCTCTATTTCAGTTAAACGAATTCTGCTTATTTTGAAATTTTACACAATCCTATACAGCGACTTATAATCTGACAAATTTAATATGTTTAAGATTACCTTTCGACTGTCAATTAACTGTAACTTAACCTATATAGCGCGAAGCAAAAAGCCCGTAAATCTATATAAACAAAATAATCCTATTATTATATACAGGCAATCAAAATATAATCAAAAATCTGCTAATGAAACCCAGAAAATTTTTCATGTTCATGAAATGTTTTACTATATACTTTATATGTATATATAGCTAGAAATGCGGTACAATTTTTCGCTCAAACATTTTTAAAGACCATATAAAACGTGTATCACTGTATTTAAACTAACAATTTACTTACATACAAATTTTTTCTATATTAATTGCTATTATTATATCACAATTACTACTAATTTCAAAAATTTTAAGCAAAAAGTAAAAAGGTAAGCTGAACGTAATAATGACTCGCAATCTTGAGTCACTAGACTGCGAAAAGTAACGGAACTGGACGATGCAAAATGGAACAAAGGGAACATTTCAGAATGAACAAACAAACATTTCAGAATCCAACAAACTCTCCCGAAAAGAAAGAAAAAAAAACAAATTAAATTTTTAGGCACGAAGTTTGTCAGGGACACTATCAGGATGCGAAGGCGATGCGCCATCTTGAATTTATATTTACAATGAAATTTTAAGGAATAAAAATCGAAATTTGCCTGCAAACGGGATAAACTTTGCATTTAGATATTTTAATAATCAAAATAAAATACTCATTAATGCTATTGGCCAATATACCGGGTTTGAAGAATTTTAATCGAAATACTATGCATGTGGGTAAGCCTCATTCAAAATATTATATAATAGGAGGACCACCGCTAGCCACCAGATGTAGTGAATACGCTTTATTATTTACTTTACTTCATTATTTACTCTAATTTCTGCTCTCTATTGCATTTCTCTTTACTCATTTCCACAATACTTTATAACGCGTGGTAGGTAGCCGAGCTAGCAGAAAACCATTAGCCTAATGCAGGGGGGGGGGGGGGGGGTTCATTAACACTCTTTTTCAATGCTTGTTAACACTTTTATTAATTCCGAAAATGGTTTAGTTAAGTTAGGGGTATGCGAGTATGAAATTTCTATTATAATAATTTAGGTCGGAGAGGGGGACACACAACTAATTAATTCTATGTTACATTTCGTCAACCTTACGCGTAACGCGCCTGCCTCAAGACTGACTCCGTTTTGAGGGTAGTCCGCTCTCTGGGCCTATTCAGGAATCTAACAAACATGCTTTATCGTAATCATCACAATTTTTAGTAAATTTATATTAAACATTATAATCTTAACTAAACAAAAATTAATATTCTTAACTTGGCATTACTACATCTGGATCCAGAGATTCTATCTTTAGTTTTAAATCGATAATTAATTAGTTTTGCTAAACTGGTCATTGCCAATGTACAAATTGTGCAGGAAGTTGTTACATAAATTTCTTATGTTCTTGTAGTTCGGAACCCACATAAAATTGTAGGTTCCCTCCACCACCACGGAGGACATACACAATTACGAACACAGTTAGGTAGACCAGCCATGAGTGGATCCTAGGGTCTTTGTTGGTCTGAAACATTATAACATTATATCGGTCTAACTCCCCTGCAATCAGTAGAACAGGAGCAGTCTTTTTTTCAACCTTTCTTCTCTTGTAACTTACTTCCCCAGATTGCTCTCCTTTTGTGATCTCCATAAAACATGCTTCAAGAATATCCTCTTTGTCTTTCCTCTTTCGCATAGAAGAACTGGAATTTGAGCTTCTTTCGCTTCCACTTTCATTAGAATCATTACCACCTTCGTCATTTTCAATACCTATGACTTCTTCAATCAGACAGGATTTAGCCTGCTCTTTTTGATCTTGTTGAAAGAAAGAACTTATACCACAGATCTATTGCAGTCAGTCACAGTCACATAAGCCCTGTATTTAATTTTGTTCAGACTTCCCATCATTACTCTCTGACAAGAAACACGCTCAAAGAGAAGTCAGGAGTTCTCTCTTTGTCATTTGAACACCTTGGTCATCATGGCCAATCTTTGAAAGAAATCTTTGTAAAATACAAATGCTTGGGATTACGGAAGACAAAGTTGATTTTTCCAAACTCATTTCCTGAGTTAGTTGGAAGAATGGTTTTAAATTTTAAGATTTCATATCAGTGTCCACTCGAAGGATGTGATGGTAGGTAATTCACTACGATCAGCCAAATACAGTTGCACTGGAATTTTTAATTTATATAATCTTTCTAGCATCAAATATGCACTGTTCCAATGTGTTGGGACATCTTGAGCCAATAGGAGAGGCTCAAGATTTTGCTGCACTTGAATGTGTTTGAAATTGTTACAGGCCAAAGGAGAATGATTAAAGTGAGTTGCAAGGCGACAACTTTTTGCAAGGATATCAATTACACTCCTCTGAACCATAATTGAGTCACTAATAACCAGTTAGAGTAAATGAATGCTGCAGTGTATTGAAGGTATTTCAGCCAGGTCACTACCAAGAGCCATATTACTAGCTCCATCCCTCACCAATAAATTCCTCTTATTTGCATCAAGATCCCAACTATCCCACATAGAGCGAAACTTTTCATATATATTCTTGCCAGTATGCGACCCTGAGAAATGAGAGGCATGTAGCAGTGTAGCACAGCATCATATCTTTCAAAATCTTTACCTATCCAGTGACCGGATAATGATATAAAACTTTCTTGAGAGGATGTGCATGTCCATATATCTGAAGAAAAGCTGACATGCTTTACTTCTTCCAGCTTCTGAGCAATTTTAGACTTGAACTCATTATAAAGACGAGGAATCATAGTATCAGAGAAGTACCTTCTGCTCAGTAAGAGATATCTGGGTTGGAGGTAGGCCATTAGATCAATAAAACCATTATCTTCAACTAAAGTAAATGGCTGGTTGTCCAAAGCCATCATCATGCCAATTTTACGGTGAATCATCACAGACCTGGAGTCATTGATGTCCCATATTTTTTTGGATGAAAAGCTTTCCTCTATTGAGATCTGCTTACTCATTTGGTCCATTTTCTTTTCTTTCAGAGTACTACCAGTAGAAGTTGATAGTCTAGCCTGTATTCTATGTATGCCTATTTCTTTTGATTCAGTTGCAGCTATTCTTTTTTTGTCATTTTCGTTTTTGGCTTCAGCATACTCTTTTGGGTGATTAATCTTCAAATGATTATGAAGAGGTGTTGTGCTAAAAGACTTTTGGCCACCTTTCTCTATCCCACGTTTGATAATCTTTTGGCAAATATTACACTTTGCAGTGATATCACTAGGATCATTTATTGTATACAATGACCACACAAAACTTGTCATGATTAATACTTAATAGTTTAATATAACACAAGAACCTGAAAGAGAACAAAACAATTAAACATCTGAATATACTTAAATTATTATTTATCTTATATTTGGGGGGGCGCTTGCCCCCAATGCAAAACAAAACACAGCAATATGAGTGTAAAAATAATACAGTACCTAATAATATATATCTGGCTGGATAGATATGGCCATATCTGGTATCTGGCCGGATATGAAAAATTCATATCCGGTGCACCCCTACTACAAATGGAATATTTTCTGAAAAGAAAAATCTGGCCATTTGCAAATCATTTTTTTTTTTATCTACAGTTGTTCTAACCACATATGGCATTATCTCACCTTGTGTTTTCTTGGCTGGAGTAGAATGAAAAAAGTGGTATGGAAGATTCAGAAGTGGTTGAAGTGAATGAAGTCTCACTACTGTGAATTGTAGTGTCATCATGAACCAGGCTTTCATATAATTTGCTTGAAGAGGGTCTACTCTCAAAACTGCCATGTCTATGTGTAGGAAGAGGAGTTGCTGATGTAGCTGTATTTGTAAGTTCATATGCTTCATCATCACAAGCCTGTACCCATTTTTTATTGCATCGATCTAAGTGATGTTTCACTCATTCTATTTTTTAAAAAAAATATACATCTGCAGTATTTGCACCAAACTCTATTTAGTTGGTCACTCAACATTTCTACTTCATCCCATTCAGCAGCTTTAAGTCTGCCACCAGTATGTGCAGGTCTAACTTAGGCATTATTAAATAGATATTAATAAACTAAAACTGATCTCTGAAAAAAAGATGTGCAAAAATAAGAATAATGTCTACTGTCTAGGCCAGGGCTGGGATACTTGTACTCATTACTCCTGAGTACCACTTTCAAAATACTTGTACTCATAAATTTTTAAATTCAAGCAGTGGTGTGGTGGGACTCTCATCGCTGGTAGGGCCAGAGAGCATTTTGGCGCCCTCTCGAAATGATTCAAAATTTTTAATTTTAGCATTTTACCATTTTGAGACTGAGACATATTTGTTTACATTTTTCATTTTGAATGTTATAAACAGGGCCAAACTGTTAGATTTTTTCGGTTAATAAATTTATAGAAATATAGATTTTTTGTATGCAGAAAATATTATTATTATTACAAACTTCTTACAACAATAGAAAGCACAATACGTTTTAAAACAATAGAAAGCACAGCACACGTGTGTCATGTATGTGAAAAACACTTAACGTCTCTACTACATAATTGGGGCTTTCAAGAGAAATTTAGATGATTGACCAAATCAAACAATTAGCCAGTCTGTGTCTAGTTTCTTTGCTATAATTCATTCAACTGACATCAGCATTGTACCCAGCAGTATCTCCTGCAACATGGAATTTCTTATGCGCATTTTGATTTGCTTCAATGCTGAAAAGGATCTCTCAGCCATTGCTGATGTAGCGGGAATTGCCACAAATATGCCATATGCTTTTGAAAGAGTTGGATAGGCTTCAGTAAGACCCATATCATGATTGAGTACAGTGTAGGCACTGTAAATCGTTTTTGTGTTCGATAATAAGTGGAATATGGAACTGAAGCTATAGAGCTCCAAGGCACATTCGTGACTATTGATGCTGTAATTACTGCAAATTTCATTGATCTCATTCTCCAATGTAGAAATTTGAGTACCAATATTAGAGAAATTTGTTGGACAAAATTTGTGTGTTGATTTTAGTACACTTCAATTTGCAGAAAATCGATCGTTCATTGCCAAGTTAATTTTGTCTAGAACAGTATAAAATGTTTCACGTGTCCATTTTGTCTGACTATTTTCAGTGATTTCAGTATCATTCTCATTGATCTGTCTCTTCTTTTTATGTGCACATATGACTGGCCACTGTGCTTTATCATTGATTTCTTTGACAGCAGCAATAACAGTAGCTGGGTCATCGCGAATCTTCCATAGCTGCTGCATCGAAGCTGAGACCATATCAAGTGCTCTAACAACATCCACATTGACTGACTGTAGATAACGACTGAGTGGGCCTGTTATCATGAATATTTTATGAAACAGGCAAGCTGTTGCCAGATATGCTCAACTCTGAACAATGTGAAGTAGACCAGCTGCTTCCAAACGCTGTTTCTGACTAAACTCTTGAGATGTGGTGATCTCATTCAAGGTTTCACATATCGATGTGTATCTAGATATGAATACATCAAGAAAATTCATGAGCTGTCTAGCATACTGTGTTCAGTCTCTTCAATGTTTTAACTTCCAAACCTGATTCCTTTTGTGTATCTTCAAAAAGTGAATGTATGCAAATTGGATTGTGCAAACATAACATATAAGGTCTCCAGTGTTCCAAAAAGAGTAACATCTGAAAGTACCAAATTGAGGATGTGTGCATTACAGTGAACAATAACTTGCTCACCAATATCGCATCTGATTAGCACCCACTCATGTTCGCAGCACCATCATATGACTGGGCAACAAGAGTCTCATAAAAGTCAACATTATGATCAGGAAAAGCAGACTTTACCAAACTCAGAAGCATTTCTGATGTAGTATTTGAAGCATGTTGTAGGCACACACAGGAAATGCTCACAAACACCACCATCCACAGCAACACGAACACAAATACTAACGTGTTCTTGATGTGATACATCAGGAGATGTGTCAACAATGATGGACCATGCAACAGCTTTTTTTATTTTCTTTGCAATTTCAATTGTTATTTCTTCTCCAGTTATATCAATTATCTTCCTTTGAGTATCATTACTCAAAAAAGTTAGCTTGGAACCACGGCTCTGATTCTCAGTTTCCTGCTATTGATGAAGAACCTTTTCTATCTGCTCTCTAGTACTTGAATCATACACAGCATGAAAATCAAGCAATTCCAAAAAATTTCCTGTTCTCATCTGAATCCAATGATTCTCTATGACCTCTGAATGCCAAAGATTGTATACCAAGGTAACATATAGTGTTGACAACCCTATGCACAAATGTCCTGTTCTTTATAACTGCAGCTTTTCTCAAATTCTCCTCAGACTCACTTTGCTTCAACAATGCATTGGAGATTGAACTCTGTCTCAGAAACATCAATCTGGCAACAACAGCCATTCTATGACTATTTGAAGTTTCATGTTTCCTTACTCTTTCCCAGTGGTGCTTCCAATCAGAAAAACCACCATTTGTAAATGAATTTCCTTATTTAGACCGTTGATTTTCTCCTCACAGACTGTTATCGGTAAACTGTATACATGTGATACAAAAAAGCGCATCTTTTGTCTCAGAATAGGACAACCAATGGCAAACTGGCTTATTGGTGTTGTAAAAAACACCATGTGAACAATGACATTTGCAACCACCAATGACATTTCCTCATTTTGAAAGGTACTTATCATCTGGTTGTTTAGGTCCACAGCTCAGCACGTGTTGTTTCACATCAGCACTATACCTGAGATTGAGAAAAATAAATTGCCTTTATTTATTTTATGGCTAAGATAGGTAGAACTTAAATAGCAAAAATAACCTTTATTTATGTACATTATAATTTTTAGGAATTACATTTTAATATTAGTGAATGATAAATATAAAATCACCTGTGCTTAGAATTTATTAGTGCTGTAGGATCAATTCTGTCAGATTTGAAAATAGATTCTCTCTTGTATCAACAGCTTCTTGACTAGACTTGATCGACTCTGGTTGATTAGGTACACAACTCGGTGCATGTACTGCATGTTGTTTTTCTTTGTCATCACCATCATCAGAGCTTGAATAGTTAATATACATATTTTATAGTTAAGGAAAAAATAACAAGAGACTGTTATTCATTAGAATTTTATAAATTGATTTTTAGAAACTTTTGTGCTTACAATTACCTGCTATTTTCACTGACAGTGACAGATGTGGCTGACTCAGCAAATTGACCAGACTGAAGTTTTTTGGTAACAGTGATGTGATCTATCTCATCAGTCATATCACTATGACTAGACTGCAATGTTTCAGCTTCATTTAAAGATGTGCTTGTTTCAACAATTTGACTAGAATTGAGTGTTTCAGCTACAGTAACAGCTGACAGTGTTTCAGTGGCAGGTGTCACTTGACTAGGCTCGGTTATATTTAAAAATGCCTGCATTCCTTGCCTGAGAGAGTCCTCTTCCTGTGTGTACTGTTTCTTAGCAGCTCTGTTTTGAGCACCAGATTTTTTATTTCTCTTTTTATCCATTGCATATGGACTAGATTCTATGTTTCAACCAATTAGTTTATTTTGGTTTTTGACAGTTTATAATACCAAAAACAAGAAGAAAAATATTTGATGCTGAAATTTTATCTGTAAAATCGAATGTAGTTATATTTTCTTATAAAATACATTTATTAATAAAATAAATATAAGCAATATTTATTTTATTAATTTAAAAATAAATAAATATAGCCAAGAGTTAAAGAAATTTGTGACTCAAACAAGACTATAGTATGCATTTTTGACAGCATGCAAAATCAAATTTTAATTCTTGACATTGAATATATGTATATATACACAGTAAATACTCGATAAGTCAGACTATATAGGGCTCTAGCCAGTCCGACTCATTGCGAATTACCTTAATTACCCCCCTATCCCCCCTATTTACCCCTAAAGAGAGAGGCATAAATACTCTAACCTTTTAAGTTTGATTAGTGAGAGTCTAATACAATGTTCAAAATAAAGAAAATAAACATTAAAAAACAATAAAACTTTGTTTCACTTACTGTTGCTGGAATTATTTCGAGCGTGAAACAAAAAATTTTATTGTTTACCTTTTCGTACAATATAGTATTAAAAAAACACTTCACTTAGTAAAAGAAACAAAATAATAATGGCATTTGACATAGGAAATAAAACACTTCCCTCAGTAAAATAAACAAAAGAATAATAGCACTTGACAAAGGACAAGTCCGACTCATCGAGTATTTACTGTATATATATATATACAGTGGACCCCCGATTTGAGTACGTAATCCATTCCAGCATGGCGTACTCAATTTGAAATGTACTCAAATCGAACTTAATAACCTATGGGAATTAATTAATTCGTTCCAAAACCCAAAAATTTCACCCCACCCCTACTTTTTCTATAGAAATTGGCCTACGAAATTTAGTAATTGTATTAAAAATAGACCAATCACCAAATTTATGCTATATTTTCACTATTTTATGCTGTAATCAACAGAAACTAACATAAATAAACACTAAGTACAAAGTCAGAAAACAAAATGTACGAAATTCTAACAGAAATCCCTAAGAACACCTGTACTATTCAAAACATTAGACCCCGAATGTTCCCGCAACGAACGCTCTAGACAAACTGAAACGCGTTCGGCGTTGCCGGCTGGTGTACTCAAATCGAGTTTTCTACTCAAGTCGAGTCAATAGGAGCCTATGGACGAGTGTACTCAAATCGGGGGTCCACTGTATATTTTTTTAAATGACAAAATTTCCATACAATTTTGGTCTAAATTTGGGCATAACTTCTCCCCCCCCCCCCTTCAAAAAATTTTAATAATTTGGGGTTTCTATGTTGTAGAGTAAGTCTTTCTTTGTGTTCTGTACAATTTTGAAGAAATTCAGTCTCCAATTTTTTTTTATGAATTTTCTAAAATAGAAAATTGTGTTTTTTGAAAAATGGATTTAAAAATTGTTTTACTTTAAGAATGGTGATAGGGCCCCCAAATTTTAAATCATAGCCAAAGATTATGATTAAAAATTTGTATTACTAATTTTAGTAGTGTGTAGCAGTCATATTACTATTATTGTTTATAATTTTAAAATTTTAAAAATTCTAAAATCTGGCCCCTGGTGCAGCGCCCTCTGAACCTCTGTTATGGCACCCTTTGGCTAACCATGGCCACCACACCACTGAATTAAAGTACTCACACAAGTACTTGTACTCGGGATGTAAAGTACTCGTACTTGTGAGTAGTTTATGAGTACTTCACAAATTTGTGTGTTTTCAGAAATGTAATTAGATATGGCAAAAATATTAAATCATTTCGAAATTCCCCCACAAAGTCATCATGAGATGTAGGAGCAAGATGCAAATACTGTGACACTTTCATATCAGGGAATATGAAAACAACATCCAATTTCATCAAACACGAAGGCAAGTGTTGTCATTTACTTTAGCATTTAAAATAAGGATCAAATGAAGTTTTATATATATATTATATATATATATATATATATATATATATATATATATATATATATATATATTATATATATATATACAGTGGAGTTCCGAAGTTCGTGATTAATTGGGACTGCCAAAATTGTCTCGAACTTTGAAATCACGAACATCGCAATCCATTTTCCATTAATTTTTGCTAATGCGTTCCAGAGCTTAAAAAAATTGATACCAATCTAAGAAAAAACAAAAATATTACAATTATGTACAGTACTACTAAACTAACAGAATAAAAAATAAGAGAATAAAAACTCACCATGTATTAATTTTGAAGTTACAGTAATACAGTAGTTAATGGTTGAAGTGGGTTACTGAGAAGTTGAGGCTTTGGATGATGACGCTGTAGAGGTGGATGGTGATCGGCTGGCTGGTTTAAAGAACTTGTCTATTGTGGTTTGCTTTGCCGCATGTTCGATCGAGTTCTTTCATTTTCATCTCATAGGGAAGAGCGCTTGATAGGATTCCATTGTAAACTTTAAAGGCTCTGTCTTGCAGTGGATCTTTATCAGTGATCTTCTTAATGAGGTCTATGTAATAAAACAATTGTTTAAGATCATTCCTGGTAAGATCTTTTGGCTCATCTTCAATTGTTTGGTTAGGGTCCAAATCTTCTGAAATGGCTTCCTCATCAAAGTTTAAAATGTCATCTTCAGTCATAACTTCACTGTGTGATTCTAAAAGGTCATCTATCATGTCAGAGGAAAGTTCAAAGCCAAGGTTACCTCCAATTTCTACAATTTCTGCATTTAATTTCTCTGGAGAGATATTGTTAGGAAAGCCTTCAAAATCTGGAACTGGACGATTTGGCCATGCTGCCCACAGTGACTTTTCACTAACTTTCTCCCAAGCTTCAGCAATGTTTGTCATGGCATAATAATACAGAAAATCAAAATCACGAATATGCGGAATTTCAGTCAAAAATCACGAACTTTGAAATTTTTGGTATAAAAAAAGGTGATCACAACTATGCGGAATCACGAAGTTTGAGTCTCTCAAACTTCAGAACCTCACTGTTCTACCTTTCACACTAGAAAGTCCAAGATTCCAAAAACTCATGAACATAGCTGACCCTAAGTTTGCCATACCAAACCGCAAATTGCTTGCATCAAAATTATTAGTGGACAAAAAGTGTTCAATAGAGGTATCAGTAAAAGAAATTTTGGAAAGTGTAGAACATGTATGCCTGCCTATTGATTTATGGTCCAATCACCAGATCAAAGGGTTTATTGGTGTGACGGGACACAGCATAATAAACTAGACTATGAAGTCATTCATGCTGGCTTGCAGAAGATTCAAGGGTCAGCACACAGCAGAGCACATTCATCAATATTTAGAGATAATGGACAGTTTAATATAGGTACTAAAGTAACCAATATTGTTACTGACAATGCTGCCAACATCACCAAAGCTTTCAAAGTATGCTTACCAAACTTTGAAAATGAAGGTCAAGATCAGTCAGATGAAGACTTCGACTCTGACTGTGAAATTAGTGATAGTGAAATGGATATACTTCCAGAAGATTTTGAAGGATTTGAAATCTTCCACCACCTTCCACAGCATCAACCGTGTTTTGCCCACACAATTCAGCTTGCAGTTAAAGATGGCTTAGCTCATGCATCTCCTGCTCTTACAAGAATTATTGACAAAATTTCTAAGCTTGTTGCTTTTGTTCAAAAATTTACATTAGCAACAGACCTGTTAGAACAAGAAAAAAGGCCACAGCCAGCAAACTTGACAAGATGGAATTCACAACTTGCAATGATTAAATCAGTTTTGAATATTTCAGAAGATAAATTAAACAAACTGGAGATAGTGAAAATCACAAGCTATGAAAGAAAAGTATGAACCTTAACCTTATGAACCTTATGTTGTTTCATGTGTTGGTCTCTCTTCACATGGAGGTCAAGCTGGTGGCCCCGCTTTATTACAAGAAATGTGTGAGATTCTCCAACCTTTTGAGGAAGTAACACACTATGTGCAAAAAGAAAAATCTGTGAGCGCAAGTCTAGTGATACCATCAACCAAAGGGTTGAAACAAATTAAGCACTCTGAATGCAACATACAATTGCAACATGATGACTGTTCTTCACGCAGCTGCTGACAAAAGGCTGACTCAATATAAATTTAATGTTGTTTACATATTTGCCCCCATGCTTGATCCCAGATTTAAACTTAGATGGTGCTGTGATACAGAGCAGCACAACTCTAACAAAACAGCATTAATTGCAAAAGTATCAGCAATAAATACAGGGTGTCCGAGAATTATCTGTACAATTTTGGGCTGTTATTAAAAGTCAACCATGAAGTGTAGAAATTCCAGTGTTGTCCCATTTTACAGAGAATCTCTAAGTTTTTTCTGATACCAAGTTTTGACAAGTTTTTTAGAAATTCCAGTGTGTCCGAACATTATCTGTACAATTTCATCTTTTAATAAAATTCTTGATAACACACGTAAAATTCTTAAAGATTATTTAGAATCTGTATTTTCAAAAGTTTCTTTTATTAAAGTAACGTTACAAACATTCGATATGTGCACCATTAGTGATTCGCAAAACATCCAATCGATACTCCAAATGTTGCCATGTACGCTGCAGCATATCCACATCAATTCGCTCAATAGCAGCTGTGATTCTTGCTTTTAAATCATCAATGTCTGTCACCCACGTACATTTCTAAAAAATTTGTCAAAACGTGGTATCAGAAAAAACTTAATGAGATTCTCTGTAAAATGGGACAACACTGGAATTTCTACACTTCATGGTTGACTTTTAATAACAGCCAAAAATTGTAGAGATAATTCTCGGACACCCTGTATGACAGTTGACAATAATCCACCCAAAAAACAAAAGCTAATGAAAGCAAATCCTGGACCAAGCATTTTTTACTTCATGGATAATGAAGAAGAAACTGCTCAAAGTGAATCCTCAGTACCTGTGTACAATGAAGTAACAAAATACTTAGAGAAGCCATGCATCAATCATGAAAGTGACCCATTGTTCTACTGGAAAGAAGAGCAAGTAGTGTTTCCAAGGCTTGCTCTCCTGACAAATAAATATCTTAGTGTCCCAGCTTCTTCTGAGTATTGCAGGGAACATTTTCTGTCCAAACAGATGTCCTTTGAAGGATACAACTTTCCAAGATATTATGTTTGTTAGATGTAACATTAACTACTAAAGCTGGTAGAGTAAATTACTCGTTAAAATCAATTAGGCCTATGTTATTTAATGTAATTATGAAGATTTATTTTAAATAATTCTGAATTTAAATTTTTAATTTAAATTTGGAATTAAATTATTAATTTGAATTTAAATTTGTAATTGTAGATATTTATTTGAAATAATTTAGAATTTAACTTTATTTTATATTGCAATTTTCCTTTCCTGTTACGAGAATATTTGAGAATGTTTTATTGATGATAAAATTTTAAAAAGTAACAATTGCATTCGATTCTAAATATTTTATAACTAATTGTAATGTTTAGTTTTTCTAATTTTATTATTAATTAATTTTTCATGTACATTAAGATATAAGATGGCAGTGAGTGGTGATTGTAGTGGTGAGTGTTGCTTCGCATTTATCTTGTCTCTCTTGGACTGTGTGATTAATAAACATTACATAAACTGTCATTGACTATCTACATAAATTACACTGCATACCACAGCCACCTACATAATCAATTTTGTAGAGAGCACCTTTTGTAAATTTTACCTTAAATAGATGTTGAATAAATTTGTAATCTTTTTCTAACAAATTTGGAAAAAAAGGTTAGCAATCAATTGGAGAGTGAAGGCATGACTATTAGGGGATGGAGGAGGTCGCATTTAACATTTCAGGTCATATTTCAGACTGCTTTTCTTTGCATTATTTATTTAGCATATATTTAAGAATTACGATACTACTTGTATGCATGGAGGCATAGAAGGCAAAACATTATGCAAAATATTGAGCTTTAAAAAGGATACTGTCAAATAAAAGTTTACTTACAACTAGTGATGTTAAAAAAACATTTTTTTTTGTAGTTTTTTTTGTTTTTTTTGTTTTTTTTAATAATTAATATAGATATTGGCAATTTAATTATAAGGTATACTTTTGCAATGATATATATTATAAAAATAAATAAATAAATAATAAAATAGGCCATATGGTACCAGTATAGAATGTCCTTTTCAGCCTATTTACAGAAAAAAACTGGCATTGAAAGTCTTGTATTTTGAGATCCGTTAAACTTGCGAGAACACTGGCTGGGAGCTGACTGCCCATTGTCCAACCTTTCCAGGACTCTCCCATCCATGCCTCGGATTTTGAATCTCCCACTTAACTATCCTTTAGACCCGCGATGACATATTTTGCCCCCCCCGAGACCATCCATATATATACATACACATACACCCATATACATATATACCAATATATACATAAATACTTATATACACATATTTATATCTATTATATACCCCATACACACGCATACATCCAGAATTCCAGATACATACGCACGCATACTCACATATATACCTACACAAACTCTCACACCTCTATTTCGCCCTTTCATTACCTCCGAGATCATTTAGCACATACAGTAATATCCATACAGCCAAAAGAAACCAATTAAGCACAGATAGAGCAGCAAAGCTAGTATTTATATCCCAAAATGCAAAATTCCAAGAAAGTGAAGTAAAACATGGTGCTACATTGGCTTTGTCAACATCCAAATCTGCAATAAATACCAGTACCTGTGATACTGAAACTATTTGCTTTAATCAATCTAGTGATAATGATTCTTCAATGGAAATAGAATCAGATAATGAAAGTTAAACAGCATTAGGTTAACACAAAGGTTAAAGAAAGAGATGAATATTTTTATTTTTCTATTTGGAATATATATATATATATGCACACTGGTATTCTTGCCAATCACAATTATATATATTGTTTTATACCAGTATTATGTATTTTTTATTATGTATATTATACCAGTACCTGTGATATTGAAACTAGCATATATGCTCTACCCAATCTAGTGATGATTCTTCCATGGAAATGAAGGTTAAACAACATTAGGTTAACAAAAAGATTCAAAAAAGGTGAATATTTTTTTTCTATCTGGAATATATATACTGGTACTCTTGCCAATCACAATTATGTATATTGTTTGAAACGAGGAAGAATGTTTTAATTTAGGGTGGTCCATAAAATTGAAGTTTTGATTTTTTGTTATTGCCAGGCAGTAACTTGTGAGGATGAATGAGAAAACACCTCTGGCCAATTTTTTCCCAAATCAATCACTTTTTAGGGGTAGCACACATAGTGATGTAAAAAAAACGTTTTTTTTTTGTTGTTGTTTTTTGTCATTTTTTTTTTGTTTTTTTTGTTTTTTTTAATAATTAATATAGATATTGCCAATTTAATTATAAGGTATACTTTTGCAATGATATATATTATAAAAATAAATAAATAAATAAATAATAAAATAGGCCATATGGTACCAGTATAGAATGTCCTTTTCAGCCTATTTACAGAAAAAACTGGCCTCTTTCTTGCACTGAAAGTCTTGTAACTTGAGATCCATTAAACTTGCGAGAACACTGGCTGGGAGCTGACTGCCCATTGTCCAACCTTCCCAGGACTCTCCCATCCATGCCTCGGATTTTGAATCTCCCACTTAACTATCCTTTAGACCCGCGATGACATATTCCCCCCCCCCCCTGAGACCATCCATATATATATATATATACACATACACCCATATACATATATACCAATATATACATAAATACTTATATACACATTTATATCTATTGTATACCCCATACACATGCATACATCCAGAATTCCAGATACATACGCATGCATACTCACATATATACCTACACAAACTCATACACCTCTATTTCGCCCTTTCATTACCTCTGAGATCATTTAGCACATACAGTAATATCCATACAGCCAAAAGAAACCAATTAAGCACAGACAGAGCAGCAAAGCTAGTATTTATATCCCAAAATGCAAAATTCCAAGAAAGTGAAGTAAAACATGGTGCTACATTGGCTTCGTCAACATCCAAATCTGCAATAAATACCAGTACCTATGATATTGAAACTATTTGCTTTAATCAATCGTGATAATGATTCTTCAATGGAAATAGAATCAGATAATGAAAGTTAAACAGCATTAGGTTAACACAAAGGTTAAAGAAAGAGATGAATATTTCTATTTTTTTTTTTTTCTATTTGGAATATATATATATATATATATATATATATATATACACACTGGTATTCTTGCCAATCACAATTATATCTATTGTTTTATACCAGTATTATGGATATTATACCAGTACCTGTGATATTGAAACTAGCATATATGCTCTACCCAATCTAGTGATTCTTCCATGGAAATGAAGGTTAACCAACATTAGGTTAACAAAAAGGTTCAAAAAAAGGTGAATATTTTTTTTTTCGATCTGGAATATATATACTGGTACTCTTGCCAATCACAATTATGTATATTGTTTGAAATGAGGAAGAATGTTTTATGTTCTAGTTAAAAAATATAGGTATATACATATAAAAAATGAGGGTTTGTTTTTCCTTTCTATTATATACTTTTTGTGTGATTCAGTTTTTCTAAAAGATGACTATATACATATACTAGGTATAACCGTATAAGCATGATAGTATAGTAAATTATAGGTAATACTAATATACTTATTAGATTAAAGGAAGAAAAATATGGAATAAGTTTAAAACAATAAAAAACAAAAAAAACAGACTATCTTCGTTTTAAACAAAAAAAAATGACAAAAAAAACAAAAAAAATGACAATAAAAAACGACTCACATCACTAAGCACACAGTACTTCATTTTTGCACTTTTGCACTACTAGTAGATTTACTTGTATATTATGTTCCAGTTCCAGTAATACATCTTTTCCTTGACAGATTATTGGTGTAGTGTTCATTGGTTGTGTTTAGTGGTTGGATATATGATGACTCAAGTTCAAACCTCTTCTTTTATCTCCTTGAAGGAGATAAAGTGAAGGACAAGCTTCTTGGAAGCAAATTACCATCACGTGGAGAAGTATTGTCATGCTTCCTTCATCACCACACTAATCTCAAGAAGGAGTTGAAGGAAAGTGCTCAAGTAGTGTGGGGTCAACTTGAAATATTTTGGAACAAAGCTCGAATCCTGACAAGGGAAAAATACAAAGGAATCCAAAAGATCTTGGACCTTCACCAAGATTGGATCAAAATAAAAAAAGGACGAATGAGGAGGAGCCAGAAGCAGGTGAGTTGGATGATCAATGATAAATAAAATAGTTTCTCGAGAGTATGACATATTATACTGTACAATAGTCAATACATTTATCATATATATATATTTATTATTTATATTTAGGTGTACAACGAAGAGGGATTCAAGGAGACACTTCGGAACCTATTTGATATGGCACATGCTGATGCCTTGTCTCTAATCAAAAACCCAGAAGACAAGGCCTTCTTGCTGGCCCAGCGAGAGCCTGGAAGACGGGGATGCATGGTGGGAGTAGACAGAAAAACAGCAGAAAAAGAAAAACAAGCTGCCCACAGGAAGATGGAGGAGGAGATGCGAAAGAGAAAGGTGAGATTGTTCTTCAAATTCCTACTTTCATTTGATTGCAATGATTAGGTTGTTCATTAACACTAATTGTCCATTTTCTTTGATTGTATTGCAGGCAGTCAATGAAGGTGCATCAACGTCGGGTACAGCAGTATTGGTGTCCTCAACAGAATCCTCAGTCACTGACGAGTCATCCTCCACCAAGATGAATGGGCAAAAGGTGGAAAGCGACCTCCAAAACAGGTGAAAAGAGTCAAGAATGTGATAACATCAAATCTAGCTGCTGCCCTAGATCGGACACACACTATGGACAGGATGGCAACCTACATAATAGCAGAGACTGCATTGAGCCTTGGCCACAGCCCAATGAATTTTAACATCACCCGGACCTCCATCAAACGGCAGAGAGAACGACATCGGATCATGATCTGCAGTAGCCTAAAAGCTTCCTTTCAGTCCGGTCCTGCAATCATCCACTGGGATGGAAAACTTATTCCAGACCTCCTCAACACCAGAGACCATGCGCATGTGGATCAGCTGCCTGTGCTCATTTCCTCCTTTTCGGGTCAATCTCAGCTCCTTGGAGTCCCCAAAATACCAACTGGATCAGGAGAACACCAAGCCAGCGCAGTTTTTGAATTATTGACTGATTGTGGCCTCGAAGAATCTGTCGTGGGGATGTGTTTCGACACCACTGCCTCCAATGCTGGTCGTTTGAATGGAGCGTGTGTGTTGTTGGAGCAGAAGTTGAAGAAAGACCTTCTCCATTTTGCCTGCCGTCATCACATCATGGAAGTGATGATCGGTGGAGTTTTCACTGCTTGCTATGGCCCAATGAGTGGACCTGATGTTCCATTGTTCAGCAGGTTTCAGAGCAAATGGACCTTCATCGACACAGGAACATACGGCACTGGATGGGATGATGAAGAGGTGCATCGACTCTTGGCCCCCATTAGAGATTGGATTCTCCGCTTTGCTGAGGAAAAACACTCCTCAAAATCCTTTCGAGATGACTATCAGGAATTCCTCGATCTGTCCATCATTTTCTTGGGAAGGAGCATTGACAACTACACCTTCAAGCGACCTGGCCCCATGCACCAAGCCAGATGGTTATCTAAGGTGATCTATTCATTGAAGATGTGGCTGTTCAGGGGACAAATCCCAGCCCTCACTCCACGAGAGCAAAAGTGTCTTAAGGATGTCAGTGTCTTCGCCGTTTCCATCTACCTGCAAGCATGGATGACAGCATCAATAGCTGCTGCTGCGCCTCGCAGCGACCTCAGTCTTCTGCAGAGTCTTCGGGAATACCATGACCCCAAAATTTCAGAAGTGGCATTAAAAAAACTCAGCGGTCATCTTTGGTATCTTTCGGAGGAGATGGTGGGCCTCGCGATTTTCGATCCTGAGGTGTCTGAAGAGACTAAAACAGCAATGGTGAAGGTGATGGATGAAGTTGAAGGAAAGCCTGATTGCCAGAAGAGAAGGAAAGGTGTTGCTGAGGGGGCTTCAATCGAGTCACTAGCAACAGCAAACTCAAAAAGACTGCTGTTGTCTCTGGGGTCAGGTGTGGGATACCTGAGGAAGGAGGTGCGGGATTGGGACAGTGATCCTGATTACCAAATAGCGAAGAAATCAGTGGCAAACCTCTCTGTCGTGAATGATCATGCAGAGAGGGGGGTTGCTCTCATTAATGAATACAACGGCTGCCACACCAGGAATGAGGAACAACTGCAGTATCTCCTGTAAGTTGTTGCTAACTACAGGAAGCAGTTTCCTCAACCACTGAAGTCAGCCTGGCAACTGGGCGAGAAAACAAAGATCAAATGAGGTGCAGAGGAAATTGTTAGTCAATTCATTTCGGAATTGTTAGTTACCCTAATAGTCATGTACTGTCACCAAGATTAACTTTGCTGTGATTTTCAGATTATACCAAAACTTCAAGTGTCATGTGCTACCCCTACAAATTAACTGATTCAAATAAAACTTTCCCAGAGGTGTTTTCTCATCCATCCTCATAAGTTACAACCCAGCAATAAAAACAAATCACAAAAAAAAATTCCACCCCTATAAGAGTGGACCACCCTAATGTTTTATGTTCTAGTTAAAAAATATATATACATATAAAAAATGAGGGTTTGTTTTTCCTTTCTATTACTGTATATACTTTTTGTGTGATTCAATTTTTCTAAAAGATGACTATATATACTAGGTATAACCGTATAAGCATGGTAGTATAGTAAATTATAGGTAATACTAATATAAAGGGTGATCCAGAGAAATGGGACCCAAAAGAAACCCCTGTAACTCTTAAAGTATAAGTCCTTTTATAAAATCATACGCATCATTCGAAAGAGGATAGTTACAAGTTTGTACAGGATTGTATAGGTTTTGACAATACAAGACAAGATAAGATACAAAACAAAATAAGTGTTAGTTAAAACTAACCCTTCAAGATGACTGCATGGACTGTGGAACAGCTGCGTTTCATAACTGAACAATATTATGAGCATGGAAGAAGTGTAGTTTCAGCTCAAAGATCTTTCAAGACAAATTTTCAGATGTCAAAATCTCCTTCTAAGAAAGTAATCCGTCAGTGTGTCAGAAATTGGTGGTGTCATTTACCTTCTGTTGGATCCATTGACAGAATTGTCGTCTTCGTGCGAAATCTCCATCGTTTAGTTGTTGCACTGTTTGAATTTTATATGGAAAGAGCATTAAATTTTGCTTGAATATACGGTATGTTGTTCCATATCCAACTCCTAACAGCTGAGAAGCATGTCTGATGCTTATGTTAGGATTATCCTGTACAATTTCATGAGTTCTGTTAATGATCTCGTCTATCCTTGCTGTGCGCACTCTTCCAGTTGGTTTTCTTTTTCCAATGCTGCCAGTTAGGGTAAAATTTCTGACACACCGACAGATTACTTTCTTAGAAGGTGATTTTGACATCCAAAAATTTGTCTTGAAAGATCTTTGAGTTGAAACTACACTTCTTCCATGCTCATAATATTGCTCAGTTATGAAACGCAGCTGTTCCACAGTCCATGCAGTCATCTTGAAGGGTTAGTTTTAACTAACACTTTTATTTTGTTTTGTATCTTATCTTGTCTTGTATTGTCAAAACCTATACAATCCTGTACAAACTTATAACTATCCTCTTTCGAATGATGCGTATGATTTTATAAAAGGACTTATACTTTAAGAGTTACAGGGGTTTCTTTTGGGTCCCATTTCTCTGGATCACCCTTTACTTATTAGATTAAAGGAAGAAAAATATGGAATAAGTTTAAAACAATAAAAACAAAAAAACAAAAAAAACAGACTATCTTCGTTTTAAACAAAAAAAATGACAAAAAAAATGACAATAAAAAACGACTCACATCACTACTTACAACAACATTAGAACTTGACTTTTCTTGCCTTTCTTTTAGCAAATTCATTAATTAAATCCTCCAAGTTAATATTTCTAGCTTTCTTGTTTTCAATTGATATAATTGAGAGTCCACTTAATCTTTTTTCATTCATAGAATTTCGAAGATAGTTCTTTATTAGTTTAAGTTTTTATATTTATTTTTATACTTATTTACTAGCTTTGTTGCTCTCTCAAATAACTTCTCATCACTTGTTGAAATGACCTGGCCCCCCCCACCCTAAAGGCCCGGACCCTGGGGCACTGCCCCACCTACCCCTAGCTAGCTCCACCCCTGCCATACTCGTCACAGCCCTGGTCTAGGCCTGTAAACAAATTGTAATAAAAATTCAGAAAAACACACTACTGTGTTCATTCACAATAGAACAAAAACCACACTATGTTAAATGAAAACACACTACATTTCAACAGCACACTGCTATCTTCTTCAGTTGAAAGTGACCTTAAAAACTGAAATCTATAAATTCTAAAAATCATAGCTATAACTTTAATTTAAATTATGAATCAGGGTTGGCAAAAACCTGGGATTTTCATCAAAAACCCACAGGTTTTAGGATTTTCAATGAAAAACCCAGGTTTTTGCCAACCCTGGCACATTGTAACTCTGATGATGGCACATAGACACTCATCAAGGCAAATAAAAAATCAATGGTTATAATGCTGCACCAGCCTGAATTCAGAATGCCCTCATGTAAGCAAGAAATTTGAGAATTTTTGGAGTGGCAATTGGCAACTCTTCTAAGACTGCCAGGAATACTTGCGCAATAAGATTTAAAAATCAGTTACTGAATAATCATTCATGTATTAAGTGCATCATATCTGACAAATTGGCTGGAGGGAAGCAAGTACACAAGGCTTTGTAATGCAGGTACCATAAAGAAAATGTAAAATACAGTCGAACCTCGTTTAACATCTTTTCATTTAGCGTCAAAGCCTCCATTGGTGTACATGCATTTGTTCTACATCACTTACCCCATTTACCAGCTGTTAGAATTGTTGTAAAGGCATGGAAAGAGGTAACCACAACCACTATGAACTCTGCGTGGAAGAAACTGTGGCCCTCTGTGATCTATCATTTTGTGGGCTTTGAGCAGGGCCAGATTAACCATTAAGCAAAATAAGCCTGTGCTTAGGGCATCAAGGGAAGGGGGGCACCACAGAAATTTTCCATTGCCAGAGTTTCTTATCACCACCTTTTACACAATTGTTGACAAACTTGAAACTGAGATGAGAAGAAGAGGAGAGATATACAAAGAAATAGCAGAGATATTTTCTTTTCTAAGTGATGTGCCACATAATGTCACCACTTCATCATCTACTGAAATTGAAAGGTATTCTCAGAGTTGTAAAAAGATGATTGATGCTTACCCAGAGGACTTGAACACTAATTTCTCTGCTGAGCTTCAGCAGTTTCACTCATATGTGTGCCATAAGTTCAGTGCAAAAAAAAATGTAAAAACAAGATTCAGTCATGCTGAACTTTATAAAATAATTGTAGAAGACAATATTGAGTGTGCCTTCCCAAATGTAGAAATTGCCTTTCGTATATTTTTAACATTAATGGTCACAAATTGCTCAGCTGAGCGCTCATTTTCTCAGTTGAAGTATATTAAAAATACCAACAGAACAACTATGCAACAAGGCAGGCTGGATGCCTTATCTCTACTAAGTATAGAAGCAGATGTTTTACGTAAGATTAGTTTTGAGGATCTGATCAAAGACTTTGCAATTAAAAAAAGTAGGAGAAAACTTTTCAAATATAAATGAAGTGGAAGTATACAAAAATAAACATTATTTTCCATCTTACTGTAAGTTTTGTTTCATTTCAAAAAATAAAATTTTATTTTATGGTTTATTTTTGTTTATATTTTGAATTACATATATATGGGGCATCAAAATCTTTTAAGTGCTTAGGGCCTCTAAAGGTCTTAATCCGGCCCTGGCTTTGAGGAACAAAGCAATCCTGAAGCTGAAATTCTCCACCTTGGGCAGGCAATGGGACTGGAAGTTGATGCTGATGATGTGCAGGAACTTCTTCAAGAGCATGAGAGGGAGTTAAATGCAACAGACCTCCAAGAGATGGCAAAGGAATCTGAATCTGAATCTCTGGAGTGGATTACTTAAAACCCCATTGAACATGTACTTCGTTTAACATCACTTTTCCCAGAATGAATCAATGAAGTTAAACAAGGGTCGACTGTATAGTCATAACATACACACGACATTTATTGCTTTACTAATAATGCAATTTATTTGTACAATATAAAAAATATATTAACTTAGGCCTATTCGACATACCGTAGTCATAGTGGCACATTATATTTTGCATTTTGGAAAAATGGCATAAAATAGCATATAACTGCCATAAGTTTGAGCACCACTGGTCTAAGCTCTCTTGTAAATCCTTGACTTTTGGGGTTAAGCTGGACATTATTAAGCACCATGAGAGTGGTGAAGGGGGCAAACTCCATCACGAGTGTGCTTGACCTAGCCCAGTCAACCGTCTTGACCATTATCAAGAAGGCTCCCGAGTTGAAGGTCTTGGCAGAAAATGTGACTTCTTGCAGCACCACGAGGATAACTAAGGCACATGATCCAGTGATAGAGAACATGGAGAAGCTACTCCAGATCTGGATCAAGGATCAAAATCACCACCACATACCTCTCTCTACCATCATCATCATGGCCAAGGCTGTGTCTGTAGGAGGACCTGCAGAAAGACTCGGGCCTTAAGAGGACTGCTGGGACTGTTGAGAACTTCAAGGCCAGTGGGGTGGTTCAAGCTCTTTAAGAGGTGGGTTAATCTCCACAGCCTCTAGGGCAGGGGTGGGGAACCTTTTTTCATTGGAAGGCCGCATTTCATTTAACCAAGACCCTATTAGGCCGCATGCTGAGAATTTAACATATACAGTACAACAAAATGTCATATTTTAGTCTACAATCTACATATTTACTAATTTTAAATCAAACTTGATAATACGTGAGGGCTTTTATAATAAATAAAAAAATTCAGCAAGTGCACATTTATTTTTGGGGGGAATAATTGACAATAGAACTAATATTAAGTGAAAAATTATATTAAGTGAAATGATGTTAATATGATATTAAGTGAAAAATGATATTAAGTGAAATGATGTTAATATGGTATTAAGTGAAAAAGTGATAAACCATTTAATGACTTTTTTGTGACTGCTTATTGCGGGATGGGAGTCGTACATTTGGTTCCAACATCGTTGACCGTAGTTTTAGTTCGTCCTCCAGGTGAATATTCGTCATCTGAGATCTCAAGCGCGTTTTGATTTGAGTCACATATGAAAATGTTGATTCACAACAGTAGGTTGTGCCGAAACAAGACAACATTCGACGAGCATGTTGGCGCAGACGTGGGTATTCAATGGCACTTTTCCATATTTCAACAGGATCCTTCTTAGTATCAAATAGAGACAAGGATATTATCTTCTAATAGCTCAATCAACTCCATCTGTAAATCTTCAGATGCTTTGGAGACATCAACCAGGTGTGGTTCGAAAGCTAGTTTCAGTGTGAAGTCAAGTTTCTCAAAATCTTCAAATCTTTCATCGTATTCTTCAATCAGGGAGTCTAGGACAGCTGTATATTCTTTCACATCGCATTCCCTTAATGATTTGCTTGTATCTTCTTCATCAATTACCTTTGCCAGTTCAGGGAAGTGTTCAGCTGAAAGTTCCGATCGGGTAAGGATAGTTTTGAAAAAGCGCAACTTCCTCCAAAAAGCCTGGATTTTTTGCCACATTTCAAATATGGATTTAGTTTTACCTTGCAAAGAAATATTCAGGTAATTTTGCTTTGACATTACGTCATACAAAAATGCAACATTTCTGCAGAAATCCTTTTTTGACAATTCACATGGTTCATTGAGTTCCTCAAAAAATCTTGTGATTTGTTTTCGCAAAGACAAAAGTTTTTCAAAGACTTGCCCTTGTGACAACCAGCGCACTTTAGAATGATACGGAATATCCACAGTGAATGTTGCATCATCAAGCATAAGCATATTGCGAAACTGGCGATGTCGTGATGCATTTGCTCTAATGTAGTTCACAATACGTATAACTTTACTTAATGTGTCACTTAAAACAGTAGATTTGGCACAGAGATTCTGTTGATGCAAAATACAGTGAAAGGAAATCAAGCTATCTGGATTTGGCAGTACTTTTTGTAGCACAACAAATCCTGCACATTTTCCTCTCATGGAAGGTGCACCATCTGTGCATACACTTACTAAATTACATAAATTCAGTTTCGCTTCACGGCATTTTTCTTTGAAGAGACAAAAGACGTCAATTCCACATGTCTTCCCTGTAAGGGTACCCAAAGCCAGTAACTCCTCGTAGCATTGAAAATCTGGTTATAACATGAATAAAAAATGACACTTGCGCTGAGTCAGTAATATCAGTGGACTCATCCAAGGCAATCGAATAATAAGTATTTTCGCTTTGGCATATTGTATGAAGTTGTTCAGTTACATTGAGGGCTAATTCATGTTGCCGATCAGTTATGGTCCTTCTTGAAAGAGGTAGTTGTTTGTATTTGTTAACTTTGTCTGAATCTAAAGAGGCTACAACTTCAACAATGCATTCTTTTATGATTTCCACATCACTATATGGCTTACCTCTTTTTCCAAGTATATATGCTACTTTATAAGTTGCTTCAGTGATTTCAGTCCCTAGGACTGACATCGTTTTAAATACTTGCTGTTGTTGCTGCTTTTGAAGTTTCATCTTCGTAAGTGCAGACTTTCAGGGTTCTCCTTCCAATATAGCATACTTGTGGTTCTTATGAGTTGCATAATGCTGATATGCATTGTGTTTCTTCACTGTTGCAATTATGGCATTGCAGAGCAAACACATCATTTTATCTTTTTCAGCAACTATGAAATACTGCAATTCCAATTCTTCATGGAATACTCTGTTCTCTTCCTTTAATTTTCTTTTCACAGTTTTTGACATGATTGGGGTACCAGAAGATTTATAAATAAAAATGGTACATAAATTGATCAAAGATTTACAGTTTTAAAGGAAACAAGCGTGCGTGTCACTAACGGAGAATCGTCAGTAACTGTCATCCAGTCAGCCAGTCGAGTTGATTGTTGATAGGTAAGGACTTAAGCCGTAAGGCAACGCTGCCAGTTTCAACTGGCAGCATTGCCATATTTCCTATTGTTCAAGCCATAAAGAAGGCTTGTATGTGTAAGAAGCAGTGAAGCTGAAACCATGATCTAATGAAATAGCCTAAAGCCGTAAAGGGGTATCAGTTGCTGTCCATTATCGTACGGTATGACTATGAATTCTGAATGTCAAACAGGCAGAAGGCCGCAACTAGTACCCCAAAAGGCCGCAGGTTCCCCACCCCTGCTCTAGGGCATCTGCTGCTACCACAAAATGTACTATGCACAGGCAGCAGCGTGCCAGGCAACAATCACAAGCTTCTTCAAACCCAGGATGGAGTCAATGTCACCAGAACCAACACCTTCCACCTTAGGGTTCACTGTCTTCAAGGACAGACCTGCAATGCTGTCCACCCTGAGAGTGAGTGACCTGCCCCAACCATGTATTAACGTATCCCCTATTAACCCACATTATAACATCCTCATTTAGCTATTGTTCACTTAGCAATCAGTTTTCAGGAACACAACCCAAATCACTAAATGAGGGATACCTGTACCTAAAGGATGAGGTCTTCAGAAAAATTCCCAGGACATTGGGATCTCTAAAAGTAGTGACCCCATGTGAAATCTGCTCCATTCCTACCAAAATGAGAGAGGCTCAACCTTATAAAAAATTATACTGCCTGCATTACTGTCTAATGTTGCACTGGGAAAACTACACAATAATCATATGAAGTTTCATGAACTTAAGATAACCAACTAATTTTTATTTTTTCATAGTGGGGCACAATAAATGAAGAGTAAATAATAATAATAATAATAATGATCATATATACCTTGGTTCTGAGGTAGTAGGACTGCAATTTGTTTGGGTATAATGATATTTCATGGGGATTTTTATCTGAATAATTTTTATATGAAAACTTTCTAAACTACTGTTATTTTTATATAGGTCTACATTTACATAATCACTACAGCAAACCTAACATACTTATGAGAGATCTGTCTCAATGAATAGATTTTATCTTCATTTGGTATTCAGTGACATTAATAAATCAACAAAATTTATCAGTTTGCCAATATAGATAGAGCATGAGTATTAATTTCTTTTCTTAAAAAAATATTTCGCTAAAAACATAGAAATTTAAAAATTACACAATCAATTACACAATGAGAATTTGTGAACCTGTTGCTAGTTGCATATATTATATATGGGAATATATATATATATAAGCAACAGAATAGAATAAATCCTAGTATCTAACAATTCAATGAAATAAATATAATAATTGTCTTAAATATCCATATGACATGGGTACTATCATACAGAGATTAAATTAATTACCATATAATATTTAATAGATTACCATGCTTAAGACTAAAATCTTGTTCATAGCTGATTTACAAAACTAAATCAATAGGAGGAAAGTAATATTTTGTAATACACAGAATACACTGCCATCTCCAACCTATTTAAATATTTCCATCTCTAGTATGACAATACATTTTTATGCAAACACAAGAGAGATGAAGAAAGAGCAGAAAAGCAATTTGTTACCTACAAGTGGATAAAGGTAAAATCATTATAGCCTAGAGGGACAGATATATGGTAGAGAGAGAATCGCAATGTAGTTTAATCTGTTGATAGTGTCTAATTAATTAGAAAATCCTTCTAACTGTCTGGATTATAAAACTACAATGTGACAAAAATTATATAGAATTATAGGCAGTGGTGGGCACCGTTAACCAAAAAGTTAACTCCAATAACGATAATCCGATAATTTTACAACAAAGTTAATGGAAGTTAATGATAATCCGTTAACGATAACTATTTCTTTACTAACATTTAAAAAAATCAAGGAAAAAAGCTTTAAAACCCATAGAAAATGTTTATTTATGCAAAATCCAACAATAAATAGGTATTTAACTATTTTTATCAAGTTTTGCAACTTTTTTGCTTAACTTTTTTTATTTTTAATAAAAAATGTACTGATTACATGTTTTGAAACCCTTGTAACCACTAACCATTAACTAAATTTTAATTTACCAGAGAATTATTATGGCGGGAACTGAAAGGTAAAATTAAATTTTAGGCACATTTATTAAAGACTGACAATGTGCTGGTTGCCCTTCAGAAAGACCAACTTCTCAAAGTTAGGCCCAACTGCCAGTCTTGACCTCTTGGGCCTCCCCAACCTCCCCTTGTGAGATCTGGAAGCAGACTGAAGTTATGGTGGTTTGAATTCATTCGCGGAGTGGTGATCTTCCGTGAATGACTCCTCGCAGTTAATGGACTTTAACAGACTAAATATCGAGTTATCGGAAGTTAACTGGTCCGATAATGATAAATGGAAATTAACTTCCGTTAATAGTCCATTAAAAAAAGTTAACTTCATTAATTAACTGTTATTGGATTAACGTTTTAGTGCCCAACACTGATTATAGGCCTATACAACAAAGCAACAGATGCGACAAGCTATGGAAAAACTATACATGCCTGTCTTAACAGTTCACAACAAAGCCTAATTCAAACCCAGGCTTATACACACCTACAATATAGTAGCTATCATATATATGTATATATATATATATATATATATATATATATATAATATATACACACACACACCTTTATTTCATAATTAAATACAAATTATTAATTTATTGTATTAAATAACTACAAAATTGCCTCAGGATTGGCAACAAAGCCTATTGGGAATGGAAAAAAATTGCGATACATAGAACCTAATATGTAGGTACTGAGTCTACATAACAAGAAAAACCATTTTCAGGGTTCATACACAAGTCCAAGAAAAAAGTTTCCTGATATTTCTGATCTGATCCCCTGATATATAAATATATACAAAAATTATATAAAAATTGCATAAAAGGTGTAAAAAAAATTCATATAACACAATTAAAACCTAATTTTTATTCTAACTACTCTTAAAAAATTATATGCAAAACTCACATGGCAGGCTGAAAAAATTAATACTAGATAAAAAAAATGCTTGAGTTTGATATAATTTAAAAAAAATAGGTAGTGCTTGTTTTTGTTAAATTATTTTATATTAACATTTTAAATTAATTTATAGTTAATTATTTGTAAATATTTTATAAATAATTTGTCTTAAATATTTTATAAATATTTTATATTCCCCTGATATTCTCAAAAAATCCAACAAATCCTGATATTTTTGCAGGTGTGTATGAACCCTGATTTTTTCGTATCAAAATTTTCCATCACTGATTCATGAAAATTACTTGAGAAGAAATAATGAAAATACAAAAATTAGAGGTCTGGAGACTGCAAAGTAAGGGAATTTAAGTAAAAAGATATTAGCTCATCTCAGAGCTGTCTAATGACAAGCATTGCTGTAGGCAAGGAAGATGTGATTAATCTTCCTATAAGTTCTGAGTGAAAAACTAATAAGATAAAACTAATAACACAAAAGGATAGACCTATTCCTTCAGGTATTTAAGCATAGTGAATTGCCTGCATTAATTAAACTGAATAAACTCCTTGCGTAACCTTATCACAACTCTATTACCCACACTGAAAGAGATGAGCAATAGGCAGCCATGCAGCCATGCAACCAGAAGTGAGGTCCAAAGAAATGATAAGGTATGGTAGTTTCCTTTTTTACCATTAGGCAGCACTAAATACTAAAGGCAAATAAATTCAACATTAACCAAAAAGAAAACACTACTTAAGCTGTTTTGAAGACCTCCACAAACACACAATATTTTAACAAAAAGACATAGGGTTTTGCCATTGATTCTGCACCAATATCTGATGGAAATTTTCACTGGATCAGGTTGACAGCAATCAGACATGGGCAGTAAATACTTTAGATGTATTTAAATAATAAATACATTACTTGAAAGTAAAAGTAATTCAATACTAAGTAAAATTCAGGTTTTCAAAGTATTTAAATACTAAATACATTACTCCTAAAATGTATTTAAATACATTTCAAGTACAATTTAGATACTTTTCAAAAAGTACATAAAATCACTAACATCAGCTTAGAGTCAAATAAAATCGAGAAGTCACAGAAGTAGATGCTGCAATTGTTTTGTGGCACAGAAGACAAAGTCTTCACTTACTACCATCTTTGGAAGTTATTCAGAAATATTTTCCATCAAAAAGTAGGTGCAGATGTGATTCGCTATTTTAATTTCACTTCCACCATCAACAACTTCTATTTTACCCCCTTCTTTTCCACCACTTCCACTTGTTGCAGCCATGTTACAAATGTTGTCCTCATCTAATATGATCAATAGGCTAAGGCTAATTGCACAGTTAGCACTGAACTTTACACAACCACACATGACAATGCTTCAGGATAGACTGCCAGCTGCCGCACTGCATCTGTGAGTCTGTGACAATCGCCACTAGAGCAGGCTGGAAGTTCCATTTTTCAAGGTGCTTCCAGAAAGTTCCAGCCTGCTGAGCCTGGAACTTTCTGGAAGCACAAGCACCTTAAAAAATGTTTTACTGTGTTCTGTGGTACCAGTTAAATACTGGGTGGTTAGTACTGTACATCCTCGCAAAACTGAACAATTCACAAAAAAGTATTTTAAAAATATATTTAAAAACAGGTATTTACAAATATTAAATACTTTTCAAAAGTATTTAAATACGTAATTAAATATACTCTCCAAAAAGTATTTATAAATACATGTATTTAAATACATATTTAAGTATTTTCAAATATATTACTGCCCATGTCTGACAGCAATCAACAATAACCCTATATAGTTTTTTTAAATGGTGGCAAGTATGGGGACCCAACCCCTCTAAAATTTACACTAACACAAACAGAGGCTTGGCTTAGCTCATTAGGCCTAACCCTAAAACTCTACCTTACTGTACCCTAACATAACAATCAATGAAGGCTGAGGCCGATGATAACCATAAACAAAGCCTCATTCATTTAATAGGCTTAACTCACTTTTGGTCCAATACAAAATAGGCCAATTTCACCTAGGCCTACTTGGTAGACCCACTATTTATTAGGCCCTAATCTTTACTCAAAACAAAGCCTCATTTAACAGGCTTAACTCACTGTAGGTCCTATATGAAAGAAGCCTACTTCACACTAAGCCTATTTAGTAGGCCCACTTTACCTTAATAAGCCTAACATACTTATACATATAGGCCTACTTCAAGCATTACAATTTAGACCTACTAGAAGCCTACCTTTCAAAGTAGGCCCTACTCTTTAAACTCAAGGCCTATCCTAACTAAAAACACTATAAACTTTAAATTTAACCTGTGGTGTAGGTTATATAAAACTTATTACAGCAATTTAACTCATTCATAAGACTCATCATCATCATAAAATTAAACTCAAAACTAATTATTGATTGAAGATGGAAAAAAAAGATCAAAAACCCAGACCAAGAAAACAAAAAAAGACCTTGGAGCTATGGCACCATCTCAAAACTACAAAAAAATAATGAGAAAAAATCAGCACATAAAGGTGTCATCACAAAACTGTACAATGATTACAAACAGAGAGAACCAACAAGATATTGATCTTGAAACAACATTAAATTCTATTACTCATTACAAACAAGAAATTCTCACACTAGAGTAGGAAATAATTACAGGAATTGATGACACAATTACACTAACAGATGATGAGTATTCTACTCTCCTATTTGACAATGACAATTACATTCAAAAAGTTGATTCCTATATTTCTGAAATTCAAAACAAACTTGATGAATACAAAAAAACAAGACACCAATGAAAGTTTCTTGGAAGCTATCTGAAATGCTTCACTTAGCTCTCCCAACAAGGCTGAGAGCAATGAACTAAAATCTAAACTGCCCACACTTGAAGTACCCACTTTTGAGGGTGACAGAGCTAAATTTCAATCTTTTATTGAAAAACTTCATAGCCTTATACGTAAAAAACTACATTACAGATGTTGATAAATTTAGTTATTTACTGAACTCTCTGAAAGGCCCTGCCTTAAGATTAGTGGAATCACTGCCAGCCATAGGTACTTCTTATTCTGTGGCAACAGAATTACAGGGGGTCCTCATTATCCAAGGATAATGGGGACCAAGAACTCACCACTTTAAGTGAATCCAGCTAAAGTAGGGACCTAAAACCCATAAGAAATAATGAGAATACGGTTTAATTGGGACCTTAACACAATAAATGACACTCAAAATTATGGTTAAACATTTGTAAAATACACTTTTTAATAATAATATGTTAGTAAAGTATGTTAAATAGCAAATCTGCTGCATTCTTAAGTATGATATGAATGGTAGTTTCAGGGATGTTAAGAGCACGCACAATGTCTACCACTCTCACCATTTTTCTTGCGCTTAATGACATCTAATTTCACATCCAACCCATAGCTGGTATGCTTTCTTTTAGCTGGTAGCTGCTTTACCACGAGCAGTATGCTTTGCAGTCATGGCTGCAACAAAGTGCAAAAAAATCAACAAAATCAGAATGAAAATACCAGAAAACCACAGATGGGTTCAGCACTGGCAACAGTTAGTGATAGACAGAGTGCACAGCATCAAGGTTAGGCGTGGAGTGTTGGAGGTAGGGGAAAGCGAGCAAGACAGTGAGTCCAAGGGAAATTTAAACAGTTTTCCATTGCACTTCCACATTCCACATACATTATCCGTGGAAACCTCTTAAGTGCAGGGAATTTATCCACATGGTTCTACAATTATTTGGCCGCATAAATGCAGAGACTTGGATAATGAGGACCCACTGTACTTAACAGAAATTACATGAATAAGGATGAAATTGTACATGACTTGGCTCTTAATCCTTATCTGCCAGGGTGACTCAAATGAGTCAGATTGGCGGATGATGGGAAGCCTCATATGAGGCAAGTGCACATCCCTCTGCTTTGAAATCTTGATACATACCATTTCATTTCTTGTTTCTCACTTCCATGGGGCTCAGAAGGTAAGAATAATTGCCTAGTGTTTTCAGAAAAGAGAAGAGTTTCCAAGTAGTTATGCATCAAAATGAAAAACAAAAACTAATGATTTAAGAATTGTGTGACGCAGCGCAAATCAAAACAGCTGCTAAACCCCTCCCCCTTTACTCCACTCCCCCACCCACACATGGTAAGGAAGGATTTTAATGCGTGAGTAATCTCTATCAAAGCCTAATATTACAGTATATACATCATATTTACGCATTCCATAAGTCTGCAATATATTATAAATATAAAAAAAATGCAAAATATATATATTTTTTGTCTTTCATGGGGGAGGGGGGATTTTCTCATTATCCCAGCAGATAAGGATTAAAGTAATGAACATGTGAACCCCAAAAGACAACTATGATGATCTCTATGACTTTTACTGCAAGTTTGAATGTCTTATGGGACAACTTAAAAACAATGATTTAAACATTACAGAGTTAGCTTGGGTCATTCAAGCTGCTGTTTTTGAAAAATTCCCTTCTAGGGTCAAAGAGAGACTTCATCAGAGAACAAATGACATATACCCTAGCCTTAATAAGCTAAAAGATTTCCCAACTATACTCACTTTTCACAAAGCCAGTTACACAACCCCAAAATTTAACACAACACAAGAAAAACCCAACAATTCAGAAAATCAAAAACCAAACAAAAAATTTCAACACTTATCAGCTACATTCAAACAAATGTAAAACCCAATTTGCAGAAAAAAATAGTTACAGGAAAAGACTCAAAGACCTCCACTCTACAAAACTTAATATAACTACTACTCAGTCTAACCCCATAACATGCAAATTTTGTTTTAATAATGAACATAGTACAGGTAACCTCGATTTATGATGGGGTTGCATTTAAAATTTAAATACATTAGCAATGCCTAAAAAGCCCGGGAAAAATTTAGTATCTAGTTTAGTATCTATCGGGAAAAAAAAAAAATTTGTCCTACATACACTTTTACTCAGGACATGACACCCCGACTAAGAAGGCCATTTTTTCTTCAATGTTTCTCCGCGCCCTTAGGATCGCCAGTCCGGAATACATCGATGCTGAATTAGAAAAAATCAACGGTATTGGAAGTGATCTGTGTTATCCATCTGCATTTATGGAATCTTGTCTCAGCAAGGCAAAACGAACTTTCTATCGCGTCAATAATAACACTCATACTTTGTCAAAAAATATTTTAGTACTTCCATTTTTCCTGGGCTTTTTAAGCATTGCTAATGTATTTAAATTTTTAGATATTAATGTAGTATTTTCATATAACAATATTGTGAAAAATATCATAGTAAAAAATAGCCCTACCAATAATTCAGGCATTATCTATAAAATTGGTTGTAAACAATGTGATTCCTTTTACATAGGTCAGACGGGAAAGGATTTGCACACACGTATAAAACAGCATCAATATTCCGTTAGAACAGGACAATTGTCCAGTGCCCTTTTTGTCTATTTGTCAGTTATATCCCACTGTATTGATTGGAATAATGCTTCAGTTTTATTCCACTCTAGCAACATTGTTAATAGAAATATTCTTGAGTCTGCCATTATCCAACTAACAAATAACTTCAACATAAGCAAAGGTCTTTTTCAACTCGATCCTGTTGTTTTGAATTCCTTCAGAACAGATTTAGATAAGAAAGGTAGAACACTAAATCTTTGGTAAAATTTGTATGCCACCGTAATAACTTTTATTTCTCAATTTTTATATACAAAAAAATAGGGCAGAGTGCTAAAACCCAGGCAGATTTCTAGTATAAATTTGTATATATATATTTTATTTTATTTATTTTTTTATTTTTTTTTTTTATCTATAACATTGGAAACAAATCTTAATCTTGCTAAAAATTGATAGTTTTCCTTATAAATTTGTGTGCCCCTTCCACAATCCTTTAATTTCGTTTCTCCGTTTATTGTATGTATATGTATATATATATATATATATATATATATATATTTTCTCTTTCTGTAACCTATATATAGGCTGTAATTCTTTATGTACTTCAGTATTCCTGAGGATGTCATTAGACAAAAGCGCTTGAGCACCATCTGTGTTTCCTTTCCTTCGTGGTTTTATTCATCATATATATATATATATATATATATATATATATTATTATATATATATATTGAAATTACACTGTAATAAAAATGTAATGATGTGTAATGATTTATTACAGACCTTTCATTACCATTATCATTATTGCCTCAAAATTTCTTTCATCATCATTACAAGAGATTTGCAGTGTTGGGCACTAAAGCATTAATCCGATAACAGTTAATTAACGAAGTTAACTTTTTTTAACAGACTATTAATGGAAGTTAAATTCCATTTATCATTATCGGACCAGTTAACTTCCGATAACTCGATATTTAGTCTGTTAAAGTCCATTAACACGTTAACTGCGAGGAGTCATTCACAGAAGATCACCGCTCCGCGAATGAATTCAAACCGCCATAACTTCAGTCTGCTCCCAGATCTCGCAAGGGGAGGTTGTGCGCTTTTTATTGAAGGTAAGAAGGTTCTTTTAACGTTAGTAAAAGTCCTATAATATTATATATATATTAATACGTATGGAGATACGTATGGTAAAATGTACGGTTGAGAAAAATTAATTTATAGTAATGACTAATGAATAAGTATTTTTACACTGCGTTAGTAAATCTCTAAAAAAGTATATATAGTATGTAAAATTTGAATAATAGTTTTTATTCACTGATTGTAATATTGTCGTCGAATTAAATAACAATTGCGTATATTACATAGACAAAATATTTTATAGACAAAATAATTCATGGACAAAGTAATTCATAGATAAAATATTTTATAGATAAAATAATTACATAGAGAAAAATTACTTCTATTGAAAATTCACAGAAAAAGGTTAAGTAAAATAAAATATTTTATATAACGTAATATTATATATTATAATATTATTATAATTAGGTAATATTATTTTGAATTAATTTTGCTATTTTGTTTGAATTAATATTTTATTAGTTTAGTTTCATATTTTATACGATGATATTTTACTTTTTTTAGGTTCTTCAGTATTATCGTCAACTAGACAGCGTTCAGTCCTCTCTTACCAAGCATTCTCTACAACTTTTAAACTTCAACCATGGAGCACCAAGAAGAAGTTCTCGACATTGAGATCACCTCTGTCTCAGGCACTTCTGAGTCTCAGTCTGACCAGAACTTGATAAAATTACAGTTAAATACCTATTTATTGTTGGATTTTGCATAAATAAACATTTTCTATGGGTTTTAAAGCTTTTTTCCTTGATTCTTTCAAATGTTAGTAAAGAAATAGTTATCGTTAACGGATTATCGTTAACTTCCATTAACTTTGTAATAAAATTATCGGAGTTAAAAATTGGGGTTAATGGTGCCCACCACTGGAGATTTGTAATTAATTATAATTAATTACCATTCCAATGATAATGACCCCATGTCTGGTACTAACCACCCAGTAAAACATTTTTCAAGGTGCTTGTGCTTCCAGAAAGTTCCAGGCTCAGTAGGCTGGAATAGTGATGTTAAAAAACGGTTTTTTTTTATGTCCATGTTGTTTTTTTTGTTTTTTATTGTTTTTTTTTGCTTTTTTTGTTTTTTTTAATAATTAATATAGATATTGCCAATTTAATTATAAGGTATACTTTTGCAATGATATATATTATAAAAATAAATAAATAATAAAATAGGCCATATGGTACCAGTATAGAATGTCCTTTTCAGCCTATTTACAGAAAAAAACTGGCATTGAAAGTCTTGTATTTTGAGATCCGTTAAACTTGCGAGAACACTGGCTGGGAGCTGACTGCCCATTGTCCAACCTTTCCAGGACTCTCCCATCCATGCCTCGGATTTTGAATCTCCCACTTAACTATCCTTTAGACCCGCGATGACATATTTTGCCCCCCCCCGAGACCATCCATATATATACATACACATACACCCATATACATATATACCAATATATACATAAATACTTATATACACATATTTATATCTATTATATACCCCATACACACGCATACATCCAGAATTCCAGATACATACGCACGCATACTCACATATATACCTACACAAACTCTCACACCTCTATTTCGCCCTTTCATTACCTCTGAGATCATTTAGCACATACAGTAATATCCATACAGCCAAAAGAAACCAATTAAGCACAGATAGAGCAGCAAAGCTAGTATTTATATCCCAAAATGCAAAATTCCAAGAAAGTGAAGTAAAACATGGTGCTACATTGGCTTCGTCAACATCCAAATCTGCAATAAGTACCAGTACCTGTGATATTGAAACTATATGCTCTAATCAATCTAGTGATAATGATTCTTCAATGGAAATAGAATCAGATAATGAAAGTTAAACAGCATTAGGTTAACACAAAGGTTAAAGAAAGAGATGAATATTTTTATTTTTTTATTTGGAATATATATATATATATATATATATATATAATATATATATATATATACACACACACACACACTGGTATTCTTGCCAATCACAATTATATATTGTTTTATACCAGTATTATGTATTTTTTATTATGTATATTATACCAGTACCTGTGATATTGAAACTAGCATATATGCTCTACCCAATCTAGTGATGATTCTTCCATGGAAATGAAGGTTAAACAACATTAGGTTAACAAAAAGGTTTAAAAAAATGTGAATATTTTTTTTTCTATCTGGAATATATATACTGGTACTCTTGCCAATCACAATTATGTATATTGTTTGAAATGAGGAAGAATGTTTTATGTTCTAGTTAAAAAATATATATACATATAAAAAATGAGGGCTTGTTTTTCCTTTCTATTATATACTTTTTGCGTGATTCAGTTTTTCTAAAAGATGACTATATATACTAGGTATAACTGTATAAGCATGGTAGTATAGTAAATTATAGGTAATACTAATATACTTATTAGATTAAAGGAAGAAAAATATGGAATAAGTTTAAAACAATAAAAAACAAAAAAAATGAAAAAAAAACAGACTATCTTCGTTTTAAACAAAAAAAACGACAAAAAAAAACAAAAAAAACGACAATAAAAAATTACTCACATCACTAGGCTGGAACTTTCCAGAAGCACCTTAAAAAATGGAACTTCCAGCCTGCTCTAGTGGCAGTCTATCCTGGGGCATCATCATATGTGGTTATGCAAAGTTCAGTGCTAACTAGTGATGGGACGATACCAAAATTTTTAACGATTCCAATTCCGATACCACTAAAAAGTCTCGATTCCAATTCCGATACCACTAAAAAGTCTCGATTCCGATACGATTCTCGATTCCGATTCTCAATATTTTTAAATATAATTCTATACTTGTTTTTCTGGAAATTGTCATATTTTACTCTGGTAAGATTAACTATTTACATTATGAGTATGGTAATATAAATTATAATAGATTGGTTTAAAAATAAAAATCAACTGTAAGTTGTAACAATTCATTTTAATCATCTTGATTACACATCATGGATATACATGTTTTAATGTATAGCTACAATATAATAAAAATAAAATTTGTTATCCTCTTTCATTTAAATTTTAAAGTTTACATTGCAAAACTGGTTCAATTAAAAGTTTTAAAAAAATCCTTTTACTCAAAAAGCAAGTTAAAGAATCGTTTTAATAATCGGAAATCATGGTACAATTCTCTTGATTCCAATTCTGATTCCTGAAAAATGCTTGATTCTTCCGATTCTCGATTCCGATTAATCGTCCCATCACTAGTGCTAACTGTGCAATTAGCCTTAGCCTATTGATCATATTAGATGAGGACATTTGTAACATGGCTGCAGCAAGTGGAAGTGGTGGAAAAGAAGGTGGTAAAATAGAAGTTGTTGTTGTTGTTGTTGTTTAGCCAATCAGCCCACCCTGATCGAGCAAGCCGGCGGCACGCAGATAACCGATTGCCCTCGCCGGAGTGGACCAGAGGTTCAGCGCACTAGTGATGTTGTGTTGTGTTGTGTTGTGTTGTGTTCGTTGTTGTGCTAGAGCAGTACAGTCTGTCATAATGTGTTCAATTGTTTGTGGTGTGTCCTGGCACAGGTGGCAGGTGTCATCTATGGAGTTGTCTAGTCTGTGTTTATATGTCCGTAAGTTGGGGTGATGTCCACATCGGAATCGTGCTAAGTTAACTCGATCCGATCTGCTCAGGCTGATCTCTGACCTGTTAATGGGTGGCGGCTTCGCACCTAGGACCGCATTCAGACCGAGTCGTGTCAGTGCTTTGTGGGTTAGGTGAGTGTGTATGTGTTTTCTGTACTGTGATGTCTGTGGGGCATGGTATGGAATGGAGTATTTGGTTATAATGTCTCTCTGGTGTTACCTTAATGGTGCGAGGTGTTGGTGCATGATTGTACATGTAGTGGCAAGGGTGTTGTGGGTTAGTTGTCGCTGCTGCCATGAATTGTGTTCCCCTCATGTCTAAATGTTCCCTAACTTTCAGTATTTTTGTTTCTGTGTGCAGGTGTTCTATTGGTGTTGTTTGAGTGCATCCTGTAATGATACGAAGTGCGTTGTTTTGTATTGTCTGTAAGGTGTTTGTGTGTGTGTTTGAGATAATGGGTGCCCAGCATGGGCTAGCATAGTCCATAACTGAGTGAATATATTGTTTGTATATGAGTGATGTTGTTTCCTGCTGGTGTCCAAAGTTTGTGCCTGTTAGTACCCTAAGCGTGTTAAGTCTTGACGTACATTTGTTTTTAAAATAGAAGTTGTTGATGGTGGAAGTGAAACTAAAAATAGTGAATCACACCTGCACCCACTTTTTGATGGAAAATATTTCCAAATAACTTCCAAAGATGGTAGTAAAGTGAACACTTTATGTCTTCTGTACCACAAAACAATTGCAGTGTATACTTCTGCAACTTCTCAATTTTATTTGACTAAGCTGATGTTAGTGATTTTATGTACTTTTTGAAAAGTATCTAAATTGTATTTAAATACATTTTAGGAGTAATGTATTTATTATTTAAATACATTTTAGGAGTAATGTATTTATTATTTAAATACATTTTAGGAGTAATGTATTTATTATTTAAATACATTTTAGGAGTAATGTATTTATTATTTAAATACATTTTAGGAGTAATGTATTTATTATTTAAATACATTTTAGGAGTAATGTATTTATTATTTAAATACATTTTAGGAGTAATGTATTTATTATTTAAATACATTTTAGGAGTAATGTATTTATTATTTAAATACATTTTAGGAGTAATGTATTTATTATTTAAATACATTTTAGGAGTAATGTATTTATTATTTAAATACATTTTAGGAGTAATGTATTTATTATTTAAATACATTTTAGGAGTAATGTATTTATTATTTAAATACATTTTAGGAGTAATGTATTTATTATTTAAATACATTTTAGGAGTAATGTATTTATTATTTAAATACATTTTAGGAGTAATGTATTTATTATTTAAATACATTTTAGGAGTAATGTATTTATTATTTAAATACATTTTAGGAGTAATGTATTTATTATTTAAATACATTTTAGGAGTAATGTATTTATTATTTAAATACATTTTAGGAGTAATGTATTTATTATTTAAATACATTTTAGGAGTAATGTATTTATTATTTAAATACATTTTAGGAGTAATGTATTTATTATTTAAATACATTTTAGGAGTAATGTATTTATTATTTAAATACATTTTAGGAGTAATGTATTTATTATTTAAATACTTTCTGAAACCTGAATTTTATTTAGTACTTAATTACTTTTTTTTCAAGTAATGTATTTATTATTTAAATACATCTAAAGTATTTACCACCCATGTTTGATGTCCAGCTAGATTAATTGAATGCCAGGTTAGGTCAACTGTATGCCCTTGACAATTGGTTATGTTGTGTTATTTTCATTAGTTTTAACAAAAATATCAACTGTTTCTAACTGTACACTCTTGATAATTGGTTAGGTTGTCGTGATAATTTAATTAAAACTATAAAAAATATCACAACTTAACCTAACCAATTGTCAAGGGCATACAGTTGATGTAACTGGGCATTCAATTAACCTTTGTGGTATCTACCACCATAAGTGATTATACCCAGAAAGGTAAGGTTAGGTCATTGTCAGGACCCGGAAAGGTAAGTAGTACCAGGTTAGGTTAGGTTACTTTTGCCATGAATATTAATGATGAAAATAGGTTTTTCTGGTGTATTTCATGCTGTTTCAATTGATTCTGACCTTTTTAGCCCACAATTTCACCCTTCTTCAAAGCCAGGGGGGGGGAGGGGCAGATCTCCATAATGGTGCATTTGCACCAAAAATGAAGGCCAGATTCAGTTGAAACAGCATGAAATATACCAGAAAAAACTATTTTCATTACTAGTTTAGGTGGATATGTTTTACCAAATCTTTACCCCCCCTTCTGGGTTTTTTTTTTTTTCTAGTGTAGTTTTAGCTCCTCTTTCCAGATGTGCAATCAAAATTTGTTTCAAATGAATATTAAAAAAGTTACAGCTATTTAAAGTAAACCTAAGCACCAGTTCAGTGCTAAACTACAATTTAACAGTAATTTTTGGGTTAAGATTCAGTTTAGCACTGGAACCCAATTTTTGCATTGAAAATAGGTTTAACAGATGTAGAATTTAATTGCAAATCAATTTTCTTTTATAACATTTTTTGTGCAAATTCATATTTACTAAGTTATAAAAAAAATAAAAAAATAAAAAAAATGGTATAATGCTGTCAGTTTTCATAGACATCCCTATGTGATATAACATCAGTTGACCTCAATTAACCAATCAGGTATTACAAGACTTATTTCATGCATGTGCTAACATAATTCTCATGATGAAGACAGCAGTTGACCAGTTTGAAATCATTTAAAATTTGGTCACCATACAGGACAGGTGTCAACAGTGATCTCTACCTTACTATGCAGTTATTCAATGTTGTTTTAACAACAACACTGAGGCTATCAACATTTTCAAAAAACATGGTGTATTGTTGAGTGATCCAGTGTGTCCAAAGTGCTCTCATTGGCTTGCATAACATGCTGAACAAAATTTATATTATTGTATGTATGAGCGTGTAGAAAAGCATTCCAAGAGAAAAGTTCATATACAATGTAATTATTCTACATCTGCATTTTGGGGTACTTGGCTGGACTGTGCATATAGAAATAGGGTTAGGTTAGGCTTGTTTAGATAGATATATAATATATAGGGTGTTTGAAAACTTTCTGTACAAATTGTAATGGGGGATAGGCAACACCAAGACAAACCCTTTTCGTCTATAAGTGTATATCCGCTGATATCACCATTCGGCGCGAGAGGGCGCCACTGCAATTGGCTAAAAGGTAAAGTGGGCTAGACTCACGCTTGCCACGGGCATTCTTAAATCGGACATAGTACGCGTAACATGGAGCACTTCATGACTGCTGAGATGGCTGACATGCATATGGTGTATGGGGCTGCCAATGGAAACGGAAGAGCTACTGTGAGGTTGTACTGACAGCGCTTCCCAAACAGACGTGTGCCAAACAACCAAACGTTTGCGCATTTGCATCAGTGACTGCGAGAAACTGGAACATTCCATGCAAACATGCATGACACTGGTCGGGAGAGAAACGTGCGCACTCCTGACATGGAAGAAGAAATCCTACGGCGATTTGAGGACAATCCAAGCGCAAGCACACGAGGTGTTGCACGTATCCTCAGTGTGAACCATGACCTGGTCTGGAGAGTGTTGCATGAGCAGCAGTTACATCCATTTCATCATCAGTGTGTCCAGGCATTACAACCTCAGGATTACCCTCTTCGTGTGGAATTCGCACGCTGGTTTCTGCAGCAGACAGCGGTGCAGCCTAATTTTCCGGCTTATGTGCTGTTCTCAGATGAGGCCTGTTTCACACGTGAGGGTGTGTTTAGCATGCACAATTCTCACGTGTGGGCGCACGCAAATCCACATGCTACATGGGTGCATGCTCATCAAGAACGGTTCACCATCAATGTTTGGGCAGGTATCGCCCATGGCAAGTTGATTGGGCCATACCTGCTGCCTGCCCGACTCGACAGGCGGGTTTATCGGATATTTCTTGAAGAAACGTTGCCAGAACTGCTGGAAGATGTTCCCGTGGCTATTTGTAGACGAATGTGCTTTCAACACGATGGGGCCCCAGCACACTCCAGCAACGATGTGCGGGATTATCTGAATGCCACTTTTGGGGACCAATGGATAGGTCAGGGTGGGCCTGTAGGCTGGCCACCGAGATCGCCCGATTTAACATGCCTTGATTTCTTCCTGTGGGGACACATGAAGAACCTCGTGTACAAGACTCCCATTTACTCAGAAGACGACCTCATAACAAGAATCGCTGTCACCGCTGGAACTGTTCCCAAAATGCCAGAAATCTTTCGACGTGTACGTCGGTCAATGCTTCGACGCTGTCGGGCATGCATTGATGCTACCAGTCACAACTTTCAGCACCTTCTTTAAATAAACATGTTACGCGTACTATGTCCAATTTAAGAATGCCCGCGGCAAGCGCGAGTCTAGCCCACTTCACCTTTTAGCCAAGTGCAGCGGTGCCCTCTCGCGCCGAATGGTGACGTCAGTGGACATACACTTATAGATGAAAAGGGTTTGTCTTGGTATTGCCTATCCCCCATTACAATTTGTACAGAAAGTTTTCAAACACCCTGTATATATATATATATATATATATATATATATATATATATACACCCCTCCATCTATGGCCTTGGTCAGTTCGAAGTTGACAGGGGTTCTGGTTAGGTGACAGCAATGGATTTGTTACTCTGGAGTAGCTGGTACTAAATAGAAAATCACAGTAGTTTCTTCTATACTACTCTCTGATTTCTTCTTGTAGTGGATCAGAGGATTCTGTGGGTCATTCTCTGTCAGATCAACCAGTGCCTAACACCCTCATCTCTCAGATTTTGCTGAAATTTGGTTTATAGGGAGTTTGTGGGCCCTGAATCCATTTATGAAATTATAAGGTCAATCCGACCAACGGTTCAAGAGATATGACCTCGGGAAATTTGAGGTCACTTGCGAGGTCACTAACATTTGGCGACCCATAACTTGGGTAATAATGGTCACAATTATATAAAAGTATATATATTTAGAATCAGAAAATGACAAGGAATCCAAATATGCAAGTTTTAGAACTCTAGGTTGAAAAATAAAAAAATTACACTGTAACCAAAATTTGAGGTCACGATTTGACCTCTGGGGTATCAAATGAGAATTTTTTTTTTAAATGTAAAAAATGAAGGCATAGGCATTGGCTATTAGAATCAGCAAAAAAAAGTTTGTTTATGTTAGTATTTTTCATGTAACTAACATATAAGTGAACACCATATTCATAAGTTGTGCATCAATTCTACCTATTTTTTCACACTTAAGCTCATAATTTGACCTATAGAAATTAAAATTACATTTTTTTATAGATATAAAAACAAAGGCAAAAAATGTAAAATTGTATTTCACTGCTAATCTACACTGGCAATAAGTTATAATAGTGAAAGGGGAAGACCTACTTAGAGGATTCATGTGCTAGCCTAATACAATTTTTGCATGTTCGATGCTCTCATCAATTTCTTTTTGTGGAAAAATGTATTGAATTCTGCTGCCTCCTCTTAGGGTAGGACAACTCATTACAGTTAATATATGATGTCCTGGCACTGCACATGAATCCTTGTTTGATGGATAATAATATGCACTTGATCCTGATGACCCAGAGGGATGTAGAAAGTTCACAGTGAAATCATCAAACTCTTCACAATATTCCTCCACAATTCCATACCAAACTTGCATGTCATAAATGCAGCCAACATACTCTCCTGGTTTGACACATTTTAGGTTACCAAGCATTGCAGGTTCATTAGTAAAATGACTTTTCCTTATTCTTTTCTTTTCTCCAATGCTACTTGAAATGGGATACACCATCAGTTCTTCCTTGTTTAGGGGAACAAATCTATGATATTTCTGAGTTCCAGGAATAGCCCTACTATCCTTGAATCGATGTTCCAACCGTTCTTCTGCATCTTTCAAATCAGCTGTAGTTACAAAGAAAAAATTTATCTTCTTGCTCAAGTTTTCTTCACAAAACTGAAACATGTGTTCTGGTGTAAGAATTTGCCTCTCTGTAGTTCTCTGCAAACTGGCACGAGCAGTAGCTCTTTTCACTGTTCCTCCAATCCCATCACATGCATTTTTGCCATGGGATGTAGCAAAGAAGTGCCATTCACAAGACAGACCAAAATCCTCTTCATGGTAACAGAGATTTGTGAAGTTGTATCTGTTCTTATATTGGCCAGCACATCCATCTGAGAAATAGTGCACCTTCTTCAATTGTGGGCATCTGAATTTAACATATGTCATAAGCTTCAATATGAATGAGTAAACCATTATAGTGTTGTGTTTTAGTGATGCAGATAAGAAACAGACACTAAAATGGCTAAGTTCCTGGTCTGCAGATGATCTATAATAGATGACAAAAGGGTGAACTGTACACTGTGAATTGTCCCAGTGAAACCCTTGGGCAGCATCCTGGACAATGAAAGAATAATTCTCAGAGAAATCACCTACTATAACTACCTCGCTCTGAGGTGGTAGTGTTTCTTTCAACTGCTTGAAGTACTGTGATTGTTGCTGAGCAACAAAGTGATGACGAACCATGCGAGATATTTTCATGCTTAGGGATGATAAGTATTCATGAAGTGGCTCCACCTTATCAACCATTGTACAACGGTCAACAGTCACCCATTGCTTGTAAGATATTTCATTTGGAGCTGATTTCACACTGTCAAGTAACTCAAGAAAATCCAGGACACCCTCTTCTCTTGGGCAATCATTGCAAAGTTGCATCATGCAAGTCTCTCTTTCTGTACTGCAGACACTGTAATCCATAAGATCCTTGTATGAAAGACCTCTTTCTCCCAATGCAGCCAGCTGCAATTTTGGATTTTGATGGTATGTGCAGACACAGACAGAATGAGTCCCACCACTACCGGCAAGCACACAATATGATGGCCGTAATTTTGCAAATGTGGAAAATCCTATTTTGGGATTCTTTTCATCATTTTTATATAGTTCAAACATCTCTCTTAAATTCCCGAGGACCAATCGTTTTTGCACCTTCATTGCACCTTCAGCACTGATAACTTTCACGCAATCCTTTTGGCCAGGACACATACGACTAACCTCTTCTGACTCATAGAATCTTCTAACTATATCTTTGTGTTCTTCAGATATCACTTTTCCTTTGCTCATTAGTGGAATCTTCGGAAGGATTCCATGTTCTGATTTAAGTGAATGGCTTCTTTTCACCATGTATGTTGTAGTTTGAAAGAAACTAGCTGTTTTTTCAATTGTGTATGGTGAGAGTGTCAATATTTGTAGTTTGTGATGGTGACATTTGCTCTCCAGGAATGACTGTTTCAATTCATTCATTAATTTGTTTAGATGTTTTTCAGATTTAGTTTCAGGTTTTGAAGTATCACTTACCTCCTCGGTAATTTGAACACCATAACTGAGTTCTAGCCTCTCCTTCAGGTGTTTTTGAGCAGATGATAGCTTACCACGAGCCTTGCGCTTTTTCTGGCTTAATGACAGCCCTTCTGAAAAGAACACAAAAAAAAGGTTTCACACACCTGAATATTAGTAATTAAATATTAATTATAGTACCTTAAATGCTATATAATTGGCTATATAGTAGATCAAACAGACCTTGTAGTAAAGTATAAGTTATTATATTAATTTATTACTTACTTTTTTTAACTGGTGTTTGGTCCAGAAATGCTAGAACTGGTTCAACTGAAGTTGAAGGATTTTCCTTTATCAAGCAATCACTGTCATTGTCCAGATCTTGAATTGAAGAGATGTTACTCAAGCCACTGATAGTAGATGATTCATTTGAATCCTGCTCAGACTCGTTGTTTTCAGTGGTACTAAGTATAGTGGGGTTTTTCATTATCAGTGTCCAGCAGTTCACACACAACAATGAGTCTTTTTTCACTCTTCCAGCACATTTTTCAACAAGTACATCAGTCACTTTTCTAAGATTGATTGTTATGTGTTTCTTGTGTTTTTGAATAGGGTCCTGGCAGTATTTCAAGTGCCGAACCATTGTATTTTGATCTGTAAAGATATAGGATTTACAATTAGGTAATATATATTTTTTAGAAAATATAGCTATACACACTTAATATTTTAGGCCTTGATAGTCTCTGAGGCTCATTAAAACACCATACCCACCAGCCACCCACAGTGCTGGCTGGAACTGTACTAACCTGTAGACAAGGAATTTTGCAACTATCTGTGTTGATTCTGCACTTAGACAAGTAGCAACATGTTTCAACAGGTTTGTTTAGGCTACATGTGAGCTTAGTCTTCCCCTTTCACTATTATAACTATTATTGCCAGTGTAGATTAGCAGTGAAATACAATTTTTATTAAATTCTTGGAGCTTGAGGTCAAATTGATAGCTAAGATATAAAAATTCCTTGAAATGACAAGCAATTTATAAATATGGTGTTCACTTATAAGTTAGTTACATGAAAAGTACCAACATAAACAAACTTTTTATGATTGTTTCTATTAGTCAAGAACTCTGACTTTGTTTTTTATATCTATAAAAAATGTAATTTTAATTTCTATAGGTCAAATTATGAGCTTAAGTGTGAAAAAATAGGTAGAATTGACACACAACTTATGAATATGGTGTTCACTAGGGTGGTCCACAAAATGGAAGTATTTTAAATTCTTCCTCCCAGGGTTTCATTAGGTTCCTTTTCCCCAAAAACTTCTCTGAGCAAAATTTGGGTTCAATCGGTTAATATTTAGAGGTGGCTCAACTACCCCCAGAAGTCCACATTCATGGCTTCTGGGTCCCCCCCATATATATGGGTATTATCCGCTTGTTGGCGGGGGTATCATGGCTGACCAGGCCACTCATTGTTGCCCAGCTAAGATTGTGGACTTGTTAGAATCAGGAAACCTCTTTTGGTGCTCATCCACCACACTTAAGAGAAACTGGAGTTGATCTTCTCCTTTCATCAGAGTTCCGCTGAAGGTCTGAATGAGAGCTACTGCCCTTTCAGCATGATCATTAACTACTTTGATGTTTCCTATGATTCTTTTAGCTTCTTGGAAGTTTTCATTCTCCTCCCAGGTGCTGGGGTCATCATCAAGAAAACTAATATTGATCGGTAGGGCCTTAAGAAGCTTTAATGAGTTCTTTGTGGCAAGAGTTTCTAATTTCAGTGTTGCTTTGCATTCCTTGAGTCTTCTTCTCTTTGAGAAGTCTAATGACCCCTCCTTTTCCCTCATACACCGGACCATGATTCCCTTGATGTCTGGTGCAACAGTTTGATCGAAGAGAGCAAGGGCCACCAGCTCTTCTGATAAGTGCCATAGGTGGTTTTCAAATTTCTTGAGAGCTGCTTTGGCCACTTTCTGGTCATGATAGTCCTTTAACTTTTGGATAAGATCCAGATCATTCTTCGGAGCTTGTGATGGAATAGGAGCAGTGATCCAGCTTTTTAAGTAGATTAGGACTCCAAAAAGGGTAAGGGTTTTCAGGTCCTTCTTCTCTCGAGGAGTCAGGGTGATTTGATTTTGAAAAAGCCACATTTTGATGGCATAGATAACTTTAGCCATCCACCTTGCATAGTGCGTGCCAGCAGGACGTTTGAATGTGTAACTTTCAATTTTTTCACCAAGAAAGATCAAAGAAAGTTCCAAAAACTCTTTATAGTCATCTCGAAAATTTCCAGTGGCCAGATGTTCTTTGGCAAAGGCAATTATTTCATTTCTGAAAGGATCAACTTGCTCCTTCATCTCATCATCATCCTGTGATGTAGAGAAGGTTTTTAAATCAATGTAGTCCCACATAGATTGGAACCTTTTGAACAAAAGTGGCTCAGGGGCAGAAGATGAACCATGGACTGCTTCAAACACTCCTCCATACATGACTTCCATGCAATGATGCCTACAGGCAAAATAGAAGAGTGGTCGACCAAATTTCTGCTCCAGAAGAACGCATGCTCCCCTGTTTGTTCCTGTATTTGATGCTGTAGTATCTGATAACATTCCAATTATTGACTTATCTATGTTCCATTCGGAAAGAAGATTATACACTGCAGCTGATTGAGCTTCCCCTGTTCCACTTGGTAGTTTGGGAACACCAAGCAGTTTTGAATCACCTGATTCAACTGAAGAGACAAGGACTGGGAGTCTGTCTACCTTTTCATTCTTGGCAAGTAGATTAGGGATCAACTTCCCATCCCAGTGGACAATCGAAATACTTGGACTAAAGCTAGCTTTAATGGCATGGGTTATTTGCCTTCGATGCCTCTCTCGGTGCCTTTTGATTGAAGAACGAGAGATGTTCACCTCTGAAAGATCTTGACCAAGGCTAGATGCAGTTTCAGCTAATACAAAGGTGGCCCTCCTGTCACTGATGCCAGTCCTGTCCAGAGCAGCAGCCAATTCAGGAGATATGATATTCTTTGCTGCCTTTTTCTTTGGTGGAGTTGGTCCGCTGGTAGATGGGGGATTAATAAGGCAATCTTCATCTTCTCTTTCTGACTCACATAAAGACTCAGAAGAAGAACTTCCCTGATCTAGCATAACTTCCTGTGAAGCAGCATATTTTTCTTCTTCAGCTTTCCGCTTCCTATTTACCAATTTCATTTGCTTCTCAGCAGCTCTCTTTTCTGCCTTGTCAGTCACCATATCTGCAGAGACCATTGATCCCACTCGTCCCACTTTCCTTTGCTGGATCAAGAACTGCCGGTCTTCTTCATTTTTGATTAAGGTAAAGGCATCAGCATGGGCGACATCAAATAGGTTCTCCATTTCTTCCTGAAAGGTTTTCTCTTTTTCTAACTGAGAGTTGCTTTTCCTCCCAGCATTCTTCTTAATCGCTTTCCACTCCAAGTGTAGAGCCTGAATTTTGTGAAGAATGTGGTCTTTCCTTTGAGTAGGGATTCGGGCTCTCTCCCAGAAGAGACGCAATTCTTTAAAAACAGCTTCTGAACTAGGTTTGATCTCCTTCTTCAAGACTTGATGGTGGTGGAGGAACATGCGGAGGACCTGGCCACGGGAAGGCAGCTTGGCTCCAGTGATTGTTTCCTCTGACTTTTTCATTAAGTAAAATGTACGTTTATTTGACATTGCAAAACCTGTAAATTTAATAAATCTATCTGAAAGAAAAATAATCATTAGTTAATGTATCTGTAAATAATGTTTCTTTTAATTATTCACTATATTAATAAAGGGCATAATGGTATACAAAAAACAGCTTTGAGCCACCCCTAAAAGTTATTCGATTTGCCTTAAATTTTACCTGAAATATTTTTTAGCTAAAAGGAACCAGATTATAGTCTGGGAGGAAAGAAAATTGAACTTCGATTTTTTACCCCATTCTGTGGACCACCCTAGTGTTCACTTATATGTTAGTTACATGAAAAATACTAACATAAACAAACTTTTTTTTGCTGATTCTAATAGCCAATGCTATGCCTTCATTTTTTACATTTAAAAAAAAAATTCTCATTTGATACCCCAGAGGTCAAATCGTGACCTCAAATTTTGGTTACAGTGTAACTTTTTTATTTTTCAACCTAGAGTTCTAAAACTTGCATATTTGGATTCCTTGTCGTTTTCTGATTCTAAATATATATACTTTTATATAATTATGACAATTATTACCCAAGTTATGGCTCGCCAAATGTTAGTAACCTCGCGAGTGACCTCAAATTGCCCGAGGTCATATCTCTTGAACCGTTGGTCGGATTGACCTTATAATTTCAGAAATGGATTCAGGGCTCACAAACTCCCTATAAACCAAATTTCAGCAAAATATGAGAGATGGTGTTAATTTCAATTTTTTTTGGTTGATCTGACAGAGAATGACCCCTGTGGAGCTTACTAAATTCTCTGAAGGTTCCCTGATTCTTCTTGTGATGTATCAGGAAATTATTTTTCTTTATTTAAGACTAAGTTCTCTGAAGAGAGCAAGGCTCGAAGGAGAAGACAAAGATTTTCTCCTACTGCAGTTTTACTGCTAACATGTTACAAGTAATGCTCAGCCTCTAAGTTAGATCAGCCAAATCAGAATGAAAATTTGAAAAATTACACAAGTTTATATACTCAAATTTTGTTGACATCATTTAATGTTGATTTTTGTTTTGTTTTTATTCTCAATAGGCTGCATTATTTTGCAAAATATTTGAAGATAAGGTAAATATTTTAGTTGTAGCAATATCTAGACAGATAAGCAAGATATTTGAAGATGAAGCCATATTTTTATTTTAAACAACATATTGACAGATCTGATGTTATCATGATCTGCCAAGTTAACTAAAAATTGAAGTAGGGGTCACTAGTTGGGTGCTAAATGACAATTTTACCCAATTGAATGCCCAGTTAGGTCAACTGTACACTCTTGATGATTGGTTGTCATGATATTTTTGTGTTTTAATGAAAATATCACGACTTAACCTAACCAATCATCAAGGGTGTACAGTTGACCTAAGTGGCCATTCAATTAACCAGGGGCCACACAGCAACCTCATATCCAGTTAAATTGCAGTTTAGTACCAAACTGGTGATTAGCCTAGGTAAATTTTAAACTGCTGTAACTTTTTAATATTCATTTGCAACAAATTTTGATTGCACATTTAGAAAGAGGAGCTAAAACTACACTAGAAACAAAAAACAGAAGGGGGGGGGGGGTGTCACTAGTTGGGTGCTAATGTTAAATGACAATTTTACCCCAGAAAATAAGGTTAATATGTTTCTGGTCACATGACCTGAACTTTTGGTCAAAAATATATTTTTCTGAGTTAATATTACCCATTCTTTTCAAATCTGTTAGTTATTTCTCATGCAAACTATTGTAGAAAATAATAATAATAATATACCGTATATATATTTAGTGTATTTGTAGTCAGGGGTGGTATGACATCATGCTACTCCAACTTAATTAGTTTGTTGGTTTCTGTTCTGGCTATTATTTTTTTCCAACTGAATTCAGTTTGGTGGTGTTTGTGATAGAATTATGATGTGCCATTTGTTTGGTTTCGACTCTGAGAACTTGATTCATCATGTGCCCTAGATGAAGACAAAGCATTGAATGTTTTTATCAATTACAGCATTATTCTCTCATCCTTAACTTGCCCAAAATGTGACAGAGAGTGCCTAATATGAAAATATCAGATATTTAGGTCAACTGAGTGCCCGGTTAGGTCAACTGAGTGCCCTTGATAATTGGTTAGTTTAAGTCATGATATTTTTGTTAGTTTAAATGAAAATGATAAGAGCAAACTTTTCTGGTTAATTTTGAGGTGTTTTGCACGTTTCCTGTGGTAATGTGTCATTTCCAAAAGTTCAGGTCATGTGGTCAGCAACATAATTACTGAAAATAAACTAGGCCTAGCCTTACTTAGTTCATAAAACCAGTAAAACACCAGACCCAGTTCAGATACAAAACAAACAAAACATCTTTATTGCGGATCATTTACAATCCATAGCCACTTAACCTAACATACAAGTACAATCTTACGTATACATTGAACTTAATACAAAAATAATATAAAAATAAGGCTAACATAGCCACTTAACCTAGCATATTATTTGATTAATTATCTGACAATTTTATGTATATTGTTATTACCGGAGATATATTATAACATAGCCACTTGCTATAACACTTATTATAACACAACTTAATATGCATATATAATCTTTGTTACATTACAAAAATAAGGTATTGTAAACCAGCAGTTGTCTGAACCAAGAGTGCCATATAGGTGACAGGTACAGAGTATCTGAAGACAGGACATTGTACAATAACACATTAGAGCTGTTTTGGACCCTAGTAATGAAATTGTGGTAAATATGCAGCAAATAGCCCAACGTTGACTTTTGGTACAAAAGTTAGTTATTAGGGTGTGTTTTCATGTGCTTTCCTCAGAAATGCCACTCATTTGCCCCACATTTAATTGAAAGTATGAAAAAAAATAACTTTTTTGTTGTTTATTTTCAAGTAAACACGGGGCAAATGAGTAGCATCTCTGAATAAAGCATATGAAAACACACCCTAATAACTAAATTTTGCTACCATTATTGCTAACCTAACCTAACCTAAATGGAGAGATTTAAAAAAAAATAAATCGTTAAACTAACGAAAATATCATGACTTACCCTAACCAATCATCAAGGGCATTCAATTGACCTAACCGGGCATTCAATTGACCTAACCGGGCATTCAATTGACCTAACCGGGCATTCAATTGACCTAACCGGGCATTCAATTGACCTAACCGGGCATTCAATTGACCTAACCGGGCATTCAATTGACCTAACCGGGCATTCAATTGACCTAACTGGGCATTCAATTGACCTAACTTTGATATACTGTACCTAACCAATCATCATACTACCAAATGCTAACAAAAAATTATGAACTCAAGGTGGGGCTATTTTGCAGCACTAACTGTAGGTATTGCTCACAGTAGGATTAAGAAAAATGTTTTCAGAGGAAAATGCTTATGAAAGCTAGATTAACACTTGCCAGAATGTGTGACTTCACTAGCCACATGCCCTTGAAGAGAGATATTGAGCCCGTAAATTTGCACAGAAACAAACTTTTCTGCTTGTTTTTTGGAAATTTGCGTTTACACACAAAAACATCTTGGTCACTATGGAAATAAAGGGGCCAGGAACACTCTGGACAGTTTTGCGTATGGGGAACAACACAGTGTTCTTGAAAAATGTGAACCACTCGCGAATTGTCTCCTAAAATTTTCAACACTTCAACATAGCCTAGGTCACAACTTTCACAAATCTCACTGCACATGTTTACATGACAAAAATTAAAAAAGGAAGAAAGACCTCAGCTGTATCAAAGGCCAAGGTTTTTCTGTGACTAAATGGTTGGGAAAAAAACTTGATAAGTTCTTTAAAATTCTTAATTAGCTGTCATTGGTTCATTAAGGCGTGGTTGTTTTTGAGTGTTTAATAGCCTACTATTGGTTAAAAAAAGGTATACTGTGATTGGTCATCCACACATTTCCAGAAAATTGTCTGAGTGAGGATGTCTTATGCCTGCTGGCAGGTCACAAAACAAAAAATGGTTAAAACTTAAAAAATAAATAACTTCGTTAATTTTGAATTGTGGGGAGTCTGGCTTTCAACAAATTTATTCTATTGCTATATACTACTGAATGCTATCATCAAAAATTATGAACTCAAGGTGGGGCTATTTGCTGCATATTAACAGAAATTATATATACTCTTCCGGATTAACATTTGGCTGGTAGGTAGGTTACACGTAGTAAACATAAAACTGGCACTGCACCATTTTGGTTCCCTATATAGCATATGAAAAATATTATTATAAGCAACAGAAAGTTTAATCATAGTTTTTGTATAATTCCACCACAGATGGGATGTATACAATGCAGTACAGTAAGTTCTAAAAAGATAACTTTAGGTAACGGTTCAGAATAGGGGCACCACCACAATTTTTTTTTTTTTTTTTTCACCAAAACATACTAAAACCATTGGTTTCCTGTTGTTTAGGATGAATGTGACCATCGCCATTACAGTAAATTATTGCTTGAAGTAATTTCACCCCCCCCAACCCCTCCTGCAATCTGGGGGGACCACTGTGAGAACCGGGGGTTTTGGGTGGGGGAACACAGCACAAGCAATAATTTACTGTAATAGCAATGGTCAGATTTATCCTAAACAACAGGAAACCAATGGTTTTATCATGTTTTGGTGGAAAAAACCCTTATACCCTGAACCCTATAACGATCAATTTGTGATGCGTGATCTTTGCAGAGCCCCGTACCCACAAGACCTAAATTATACAAATGATAATGTAATAACATGTTAAGTTATGCACTTTTTTAGTCTTCATCTAGGGCACATGACGAATCAAGTTCTTAACATGGCCGTGAGCTCTACTAGCATCACCACACATCCATCACAGACCAAAGCCATTTTCAAACTGAAGTGAATGAATGATAGTAGGGTTGCCAACTCAAAATTTCCTAGATTCATAGCACTGAAGTAGCTATATATATTTTTTCGTAATTTTCTAACTTCATTTTTTTGACTATGTGACATACGCAATCAACGTATTTTAATGAGAAACAACTTTGTCTCTATGGTATTTTTTGAAATTTTACTTAATTAAGTGGCGCCTGTATTCTGAACCCATTGGCAAGATAATTTTTAAATGATTCTGAATATATACCAAATTTCCTTACTAGCATGTTACCCTGTACATAGAGTTTTTTAGGTTGCCTCTCAATATCAAGTTCATCACGCAGCTCATGAGTAATTACATGACCTAAGTATTTATACGTGTTTTTGACAGGTATAGTCTGACCATTCATTTCAAAAGACCCACATGATACATTCTTTTAGTAGATTACACCTAAAAATTAAAATACAGCTCTTTGCCCCATTGTAGGTGATGTCATTTTCTATACCATATTGTTCACATACTTCTAATAGTACTCTCAGCCCATGGGGGAGAGGGTGACAGAAGAACAAGGTCATCAGCATACATTAAATGATTAATTTTTCTTTTCCAATGACACAGCCAGTACATGCAGTTTTTAGTTCATTGGTAAGGTCATCCATGTATATATAGAAAAGATAGGGTGATAATATACTTCCTTGCCTAACACCATTAGTCACCTTAAAACCTGGTGATACAGTGGCTTTTTCCATCTTACAAACATGGTCTGCTCTGTATACCAGAATGCAAGTATCCAAAGTATATATTTAGGTACCCCTCGACACAAGAGTTTCTTGAAAAATTTGTGATGATTAACTCTATCAAATGCTTTTGATACATCCAAAAAACAGGAATATACATTGCTGTTTGACATCTTGTACTTTAGGACAGCTTCCTTTAGCATATAAATACACATGTCAGTACCATGTTTCACTCTAAAGTCAAATTGATTATCATAAGCCTACAAGTACTTAGGTTATTATTCGTTTTTTGACCCAGTCACACCCAGCTATAACAGCAATATATATTGAATAACCAATCAAAACTAAATAAGAAAATATATATATTATCTTATGCAAATTTGTATAAAATGTACTTTTTTATAAAAAAATATTTTCTACTTTCTAATATATATATATATAAATTTTGGTTAATTTGTTTATTTTGGCTACCTTTTTTGGAGATTTTCATTTAACTATAGGTTACTTTGTTTATTTGTAGCTACTTTTTCTTGATTTTGCCTACTTCTTTCTGTTACTCGTTAGTTTGGTGATTTTCGTTCTAGATCCATGACATATCAATCTTGTGAACTTGATTTTGAAGACCTAATCCACCTTGTTGGCCTCGATGAAGATAGGGCTACACGCATAAGCAAATTAATCACAGTGAAAATTTTGTGGATCCCCACAACCACACCATCCACACGCAAAATATTGAATGCTTGTGGAAGGATATGAAATTATGGGTTTTACGTGCTGGGAACAGATGCCCTCATTACCGGAAATATTTTGCACGATACTTGTTCCTGGTAGAACATCCTGATGATTCTACAATTCTGCATCACTTCCTTACTGCAATTGCAGAACTACATCCTCCAAAATAAGGTGACTGGTTAGGTTAGGTTAGGTTAGGTTGAGTTTAGCACGAATGCAAACTTTTCTGGTCAATTTTGAGATGTTTTGCACGAATCTGCCATCCATTTCCTGTGCAAATGCGTAGTTTTTGAGATAATGATATCTCAAAAACTACGCATTTGCATAGGAAATGGATGGCAAATTCGTGCAAACACCTCAAAATTGACCAGAAAAGTTTCCTCTCATTATAGAGAGAGACTGGGTCAAAAAACGAATAATTACCAGTGCTTATCCTATTATAAATGACATATTCTAATGCTTTAGAAAGTATAAATTGGCAAGTGCTATTGGCCTATAATTATTCTTATCACAGACACTAGCACCCTTATTTTTAACAACCAGCAACAAAACAACTGACAAAATGGACTGTGGACAAATACAGAGTCCAGAGGCCCTAATTAGTAACCAAACCTAATTTAACCTAGCCAACCGTAATCTAACCTAACGAATTATAACCTAGCCTAAGGTAAATGCAAAAAAAAAAACTTTCTACATGAAGGTCAAAATATGATAATTAAAACCCACTCTAATAGACAGAATTTATTTCCACAACAGCTTCGATGCCCACTGGCATCCACCCGAAGAGGATGCCAGTGAGCATCGAAACTGTTGTGGAAATAAACTGTCTATTAGAGTGGGTTTTATCATACCTAGCCTAAGGTATTATCAAGCTGTTATGAACTTGTGTTCAAAAATTTCGCCACAAAACTTATAGAACCTAGGCCTACTGAAGTTTCTAAGTCTAAGGCTAGTCCCACATAAATCCGCTGGCCTAAAATCTAAAAGTTCGTACAGCGAAACAACACCCTAGCCTTACATTATAATACTCGTATCTTATTCTTCAGTCCTTAAAACTCCAGGTACTAGCAGTAGAAAGAACTAGTTAAGTTATATCATAGTAATAATGATAGCGAAACTGGAAGTGGGGCACGCCCCAAGGGCCGAAGCAGTCGAGGATAATTATCTCTGCCTCTTGGGAAAAAAGATAATTAATGAAGATCTTATCGAAAGCATTCTCTCTTCAGATAGACAGTTCACCTATGAACACTCTGGTCTGATGTGATGAAATGTCGGAGGTCTAGCCTTTTCAACGGCACCTCCTGATGTCTTCACCCTCTGTGTTGTGCTTTAACCGTTTGATATCGTATTTTCCAGAATTTATATAGTTTGTTTTAGTGGTCTATATTTTCCTTCCTAAAGATGACCCCCCCCCCCCCCCCCCCCCAATAATCTCCTCTTTGTCTGCCATAAAAGGCTGCTGTAATTCGATGGCTTTCCTGTAAATCTATTTCTGTCATTAAGTTCTAAATTATTTGTCCTACATCTGTACAATATGGTTGAGGCTGGGGTGTCATTATATATATCCTCCGTATCTCCAATGTTTCCTTTCCATTTCCTATATATTTTTAAACTTTTCTTTCCATTCATATCTTTCCTCCAGTTGTTCACATCCCAGCTACGTAGTTTGTTCGCCAGTTCCTCTTTTTTGCAGTCTTTTAGGTATTTTATACTTACTCTCAAGTCACTCATATATCCCTCAACCTCCTCCATCCACTTCCCTCTTGTTTCTTCTTTTACTTTTCTGAATATTTCACCTACCAACCTGCCTGTGTCATTTTTCAAAATACTTTTTCCATAGTTGATCTTTCCTTTCATTATTCTTGTTCTCATCATTGATGCCCCTATTTTTCCCCTCAAACCACTCACAGCCGCACTTCTTCCTGTTGATAGCATCGTTCTGTATACTCCATTCTCATATCTTTGCAGCTGCTGAATTTCTATTTTGTTTAGTTTTATAATAGTTGTTTCATATAATATTGATGGCAGCGCCCAAGGCTTTCCAGAATGCTTTTCCCACAACTAGTTTATTACAACTCTTTTTCTATTACTGAGTAGGTCATATTTGTCATTTTCTGTGCTTTTTGCATTTGGAAACAGTTCCGTGTATTATTAATTGTTATGCCCAAATACTTTCTTGAATCTACCACTTTAATTCCCTCTATCTGCTTTGGTGCTTCTTTTTGGTTGAATATCATAAAATTACTCTTATTTTTGTTAATCTCTAGGCCATATGAGGAGTCCCGCGTCTTAAGGTACCTAAGCGCCAAAATTAAAATTCGCCAGAAATCGCCTCCAAAGTTCAACAATATTCTGGCAATAGTATCTCTGTTATTAATTGAGCTAGAACGTTCATTTTTGGCTAAATTAGAGTTCTAAGTATGCTAATGAAGATGTTGATGAGTTTTTGGAATAGATTTTCATATTTTATATTTTATATGTATATATATATTTTTTAATTTTTTTATTTTCTTATTATACCGAACTTTGGGTGCGATTTCTGGCACAGAATGATTCCATTGATTTTTCATCACTATCACTAGCACGGTGAGACATTGTTGCACACGTTAATAATAGTTAGAAGCCGGGTGAATAGAATAATCCACGCAATATTCAGCAATATGAGCACGAACACAGGACGCCTGCTAACAGCAACGCGAGTCTTAAGGTACTGGTGGGATGTTTGTGTCGTGTCCCTCTCGGCACGTGGAGCGGGTGGCCAATCAGAAAACAGAGCGGCGTGGCTGCCATGTTTTAATTGGCTCGCGCTCCTCCTGCTGTTCCCGCCACCCAGAGACCGAGCGTCCCACCCCCACCCCCATCACCTCCCACCAGTTGAACGGGATATTGGGGCCTTAAGACGCGCATCACATCTGGGCGGCAGAGCCCAGCTGACGATAGAGGTGGAAAAAGTAGTTCGCTTCATAAGGTTTTCAACCATACTTCTAGTGTCGTAAGGTCATTATAACCCAAACCACGCGATAGAGGAAGGGTGAAAATAGCGATATCCATCAAAAAGACGTTTTCGCCTGTGGTGGCGCTTAGGTACCTTAAGACGCGCGACCCCTCAATTATGTACTCCCTATTTGTATTACTTTCTTGGTATTATCACTTGCCTCATCTATTGACATTGATAGCTGTAATCCATCATCTGCAAAAAATAATGTAGTATTTTAAATTTATCATCATTATATCCAGTGGCGACTGGCGTATAGGAGCGATGGAGCGGTCGCTCCCCCTTGCTTGAAACGATAAATATTAATTTAACAGATAAAAAATATACTAATTTTAAGATATTAAAATAAATATTCTTGAAATATATTTTAAAAATTCATGTGGCATATCATGATTCATGAGGCATTTTGAGTAAGCCTTCATACAGTACATAATATTCTAAACTTATAGCATAGCTTCAAACAGCGGTACTTTGAATACAAAATAATATTGCAGCCGAATGGAGCGATAGATTTTTCGCTCAAGTAAATATAAATTATATTTTACTGTTGTAATGAAAATATAAGTACAATCGCGAATTTTTTTATAATAACAACTTTATTTTTACTAATAGTTACTTCAGTAATAATGATATAAGCCATTTATATGTATTTTTTGAAATTATTACTTATTTGTAATTAACTAGAATTGTACGTCTGGTATAGCCGCATATGTTAATACAAGTACTCTTGTGAGCGGCAGTTGGATTCGCGCTAGCCTATTGTGAGTCCGTGTTGTCGTACAATTTTATGAAATCGCACCCCCATACATTTATACCATGAGTCGCCACTGATTATATCCTATATCTTCGTTAGTTAACTTCTCTAGAATTTGGTATGTCACCAACTTGAATAGAGTTGCTGATAGAGTCTTATTCCACTGCTTACTTCTATTTCTTTACATAGCTCATCATTTAGCCTCAATGTGGTTCTGTCCCCCTCATAGATTTCTTTTATGACTTCTATTATGTTTGGGTGAATCTTATATTTCATGAGAGCTTCCACTAGTTTTTCTCTTTTAACTGAATTAAAAGCTTTTGCGAAGTCAATTGCTGTCACTATGAAGGGTTTTCTATTTCTGTAGCTACTTTCTATACAATGCTTCAAGATATAGATATTATCCTCTATTCTTCTCCCTGGTGAAAATCCAGCTTGCGTATCCTTGTCCTCGTTATTCCTCATTAGTTAGGTGTTTCTCTATCTTCGCTTTTATGATAAACATGAACAGCTTGTATGCTTCACCAGTTAATGCTATAGCTTTCTCTGTAGGTTCGTTCTTCTTTGGCACCATTACTGTTTTTGACATCTTCCAATTCCTTGGTAGTCTCCCTGTTCTCAGGATCTGGTTGTAGCAGTGTGCTAATGCTTGGGTGCACACTTCACTCTTTCCCAATGCCTTGAAGAATTCTGGCTTTAAACCATTTGGTCCAGTAGCTTTCCCATTTTTTATACTTTTTAATCCTTCTTTTATCTCCTTTGTTGTTATAAAAGGTTCATCCATATATCCCATCTCACTTCTCACCTTGTTAGAAAATCTAGAAGAGGAAGAACCATTGTTGTCCCAAGGCGATACAATGACTAAGCTGATTGATGCAGCATTGCTTGTATATATATTAAGTTAAGGTGTGTATATATCCATCTCATATTTGTAAGGTTAGTGAAAAATTAAATTAATTTAGAGCTAGCATTTTTGAGCTCTTGTGGCATCATTGTTTGGTCACACTGTTGGCATCATTTTGAGACGCTGCGCGTCTTTCTACTCGTTTGTGGAAGGTCGTACGTAAAGGTGTGGTTTGATAGAGAGCTCTCTTGCAATTCAGTTTGGTTGTTTAGATACATGATTGTTGCATCGTGCAATAGTCCAGGTTGCGTTGTTGTTGCAAGGTTCATAAAGAAGACCACAAATAGTACCTGAGGTGACGTGTATGTATATATATGTATATAGTCTAAAAGTCACTAAAGAGTAAATATCACTAAATCTAAGCTGAATGGCAAGACGGAGCCATAAACAACCAACGGGCTGTTCGTATTGCTTCGGTCTGGCCTAGACATGTTTTTTCCTATCTGACCTAATCTTTGGTGCTGAGTAAAATTAGGTGATGAATCTAAGGTAACAAATCGGGTAGGAAGTTGTTCGTACTTAAGTATAGTTAGGGGTAATGTCTATAGCTTCTAAATTGGTAATGTAAGAGAGAGTTAGGTAGGCTGTTGTGGGACACAGGAATAAAACGGTAGGCTTCAAGGAATACCTAATTCAACGCACCGGTAAGTGCTTTTGATTGTTTGCTAGAACCTAAGTAACCTAACTGGGGTGTCAACCCCACGCTATCACATTTGGCGACGAGGATGGGATTTGGCTCATTTGGTTAAATTTTGTTCATTGGGTTAAATTTGGCTCATTGGGTTAATTTGGCTTATTGGGTTAATTTGGCTTATTGGGTTCAAGTGGTTGTTTGGAAAATTGGATGCAGACTAGTGGGTCGTCCGATTTGGTTTGTTTGTGTGGGGAAGCTACCGTACTATAGCGTAGGTCCCGCCGCCCTAATTCTAAAACTAATTCCTACTCAGCCCTAACTCTAAAACTAATTCTTACTCAGCCCTAACTCTAATACAATTCACTATTCAGCCCTAACTCTAATAAAATTCACTATTCAGTAACTAGACCAAATTTAAACCTAACCTAACCTACTTCACGTGAGTTGGTCTAATTCGGTTTTGCTCTAGCATGTCGGTGATTGGCCATATAAGCCCCTACGAAGACAATGGGGAGGACTTCGAAGCTTATGCCACTAGGGTGAGGTTGTTTTTCGAGGCAAATTCCATTCCGGATGCTAAGAAAGTACCTACCTTTTTAACTATAATAGGCCCTAAAACGTTTGGTTTAGTTATGGACCTAGTTTCTCCTAAAGCACCGGAAACTTGCACCTATAATGAATTGGTACAGGCCCTAACCGATCACTACAAACCCCGAGTAGTTCTCATCTATGAACGTTTCAAATTTTATTCAAGGCATCAGACGGGAAATGAAAGCATTGCAGAGTTTGTTGCAGGAATAAAAAGCCATAGCCGTACGTGTAAATTTGGGGACAAATTAGATGAAATGCTAAGAGATAGGTTTGTAATGGGTCTCAAAGAGGAGTCTACCCAGAGAGCCCTATTAGCCATACAGGACCTAACTTTTAGTCAGGCTGTAGAAATAGCTACGGCTAGAGAAGCAGCTGCTAAAGATGTTAGAGCTTTTGGAAATCATAGTAGTAAAGCCCAACACGTAAATAGCTTTAAATCTTCTAGGCCTGGCAGACCTAACGAGCCTACTAGACAGGCAAATAAAAGGTATGAGGCGAATACGACTAAGCCTACTAATTCTACTAAGCCTTCCAAGCCATGTACAGGGTGTGGAAAACACCATTGGAAGAAAGATTGCCCTTTTAAAGAAGCAGTTTGCCGAAACTGTAGTAAAATAGGCCACATAGCTAAAGTGTGTTTTTCAAAGAAAACAAAGGGTGAAAATTCTAATTTTAACATTTCTAGTATAAATCCTCAAAAGGGAAATACTTCGAACATTGGAGTGGAGTACCTATTCTATGAGCAGCAAAGTGGGAAAAATACAGGCCCATATATTGTAGAGGTAGGCCTAGATGGAATTACAGTTCCTCTAGAATTGGATACGGGTGCTGCCCGGACGGTCATGTCCAAGGTAGTTTTTGATAAGATTTTCAAAAACACACCTAAACTACATGCATCTAAAACAATTTTGAAGAAGTACGGTGACACACAAATACCTATTTGTGGAGAAGCATACGTCACAGTTACACTTAACCAGAAAACTTTGTCTCATCCCTTAACCCTTTTAGTGGTGGATGAGCAAGGGCCTACTCTACTAGGCCGTGATTGGATTGATGCTTTGGAAATGCCAATTGACAAAATCTTGCCAAGGGGTCAGGCAGATGTGCATACACTTTCATATCCATCTGACATAGACTCATTGTTAAGGGAGTTTTCTTCTATTTTTGGGCCTGAAGTAGGCAACCTAAAAGGCCATCAGGTCTGCATAGAAGTAGATCCTAATGTAACTCCGAAATTTTGTAAGGCTCGTTCAATTGCGCATGCACTGCGGGAGAAGGTAGATTTAGAAATTGACAGGCTGCTAAAAGATAAAATTATTGAACCAGTCACACACGCTAAGTGGGCTGCCCCAGTAGTTCCTGTACTAAAACCGGACAAGTCCGTGCGGTTATGCGGGGATTACCGTTTAACAGCAAATAGAGCCGTCCTTCTAGATTGCTATCCTATACCCAAGCCTGATGAATTATTTAGCTCTCTTGCTGGGGGAAAATATTTCACAAAACTCGATATGTCCCAAGCCTATGCTCAACTAAGTTTAGATGAAAACTCTAAAGAATTAACTATCATAAATACGCACCGAGGCCTATATAAGTACAATAGGCTATGCTATGGAATAGCATCGGCTCCAGGTATTTTTCAGAGGACAATGGACCAAGTTCTAGGTCACATTCCAGGGGTACTTTGCTTTCTAGATGATGTCCTCATTTCAGGTTCGACTAAAAAAGAACACCTAACTAGATTAACCACGGTTCTAAAAAGACTCCGGGATGCGGGACTTAAGCTAAAGAGAGAAAAGTGTTCATGGGTCACTAACGAGGTTTCATATTTAGGGTTCCGCATAGATGCCTCAGGCATTCATCCAACGGTGGATAAACTAGAAGCAATAGAAAAGGCACCACCTCCACAAAACATCACACAGTTACAAGCTTATTTAGGTCTCCTAAACTTTTATAGGAAATTTTTGCCTAATGCATCGACTTTCCTTGAACCCCTGAATAAGCTATTACGATCTGGGGAACAGTGGAGATGGGAGAAAACTCAAAAGGAAGCATTTGAGGCTTCCAAGGACGTACTACTAAAGTCCACTCTCCTAGTGCATTATGATCCTAAACTTCCTCTCGTAGTTTCAGCAGACAGCAGTTCTTATGGAATTGGGGCAGTGTTATCTCACCACATTGATGGTGTAGATAGGCCTATCTGTTTTGCTTCTAGAACACTAACTGAGACGGAAAGACGATATGCACAAGTGGAACGTGAAGCATTAGCCTTAGTATTTGCAGTAAAAAAATTTCATTTCTATCTATGGGGTCATGAATTTAAACTAATTACTGACCATAAGCCTCTCTTAGGTTTATTTTCACCTAATAAAAATATTCCAGTTATGGCCTCAGGTAGGATTCAACGATGGGCACTGATTCTACAAGCCTATAAATTTGACTTAGTACATCGGTCAGGTAAACTTCTAGGTACGGCTGATGCGCTAAGTAGGTTGCCCTTAGAAAATCCAAATGATTGTGTACCTATACCTACAGAATGGGTTCACTTGGTGGAGTTTTTGGAATCCACTCCAGTATCTGCAGTACAAATAGAGCAGTGGACAAAATCAGACCCTATTCTGTCTAGGGTCATCCATTTCTGCTCAGTTGGTTGGCCTACTAAGGTTGAGAGTGAATTACAGCCTTTTATTCAGCGTCAGTCTGGCCTCTCTATTCAAAATGGCTGTCTCTTATGGGGCCACAGAGTGATTATTCCAAATAAAGGCAGGTCGAATTTAGTGAAGGAACTTCACGCTGAACACATGGGCGCAACAAAAATGAAAGAGCTGGTGAGAGCTTATTTCTGGTGGCCTGGTTTAGATGGAGAACTCGAATCATTGGTTCGTTCCTGTCAAAGCTGCCTAGAGAACAGAGATCTCCCAAGGAAAAGTCCACTTCATCCTTGGGAATGGCCTACTATACCGTGGCATAGGATCCATGTTGACTATGCAGGTCCTATAAATAATATTTATTTCCTAGTCATGGTGGACGCCTACTCTAAGTGGGTGGAAATTTTTCCAACCACTTCCACGACTTCGGGTGTAACGATTCGCTTACTCCGTTCAGTTTTCGCTCGATGGGGTTTACCCGTAGTCCTGGTGTCCGACAATGGTACTTGTTTTACCAGTGAGGAATTTCGTTCCTTCGTCCACCTAAATGGCATTAGACATGTCCGGTCTAGTGTTTTCCACCCGTCTACTAACGGTCTCGCGGAAAACATGGTCCGTACTTTCAAGTCGGCCTTGCGTCATTCTCGTGGGGAGGAAATGCAAGTGGTGTTGGATAAATTTTTGTTTAAATATCGAATAACACCACACACCACGACAGGGGTGTCTCCCTCTAAACTTCTGATTGGCCGGGGAATTCGTTCAGTTTTTGATTTGTTACGTCCAAACGAAATGTTACAACAACGAGTTTTACGCCATCAGGAAAAACAGAAGTTGTACCACGACACTAAAAGAGGGAGAGTTCTAGAAGCGAAACCTAATGATCCAGTTGTGATTCGCAACTATGGGGCTGGACCAAAATGGGTTCCTGCAACTGTGCAGGAGAGAACGGGCCCTGTTTCCTTCAAGTGCCAACTAGAAGATGGTCGTTCTATTAAACGCCATCAGGACCAGATATGGGAACGGGAAGTGCAGAAGGACCAGAGTCTTCCGGAAGAGAGAACTGATCCTCCGGAAAATGGTTCAACTTGCCCGCCTATACAGGTTGCACCTGATCCTACTACATCAACCCCGCTCCGCAGGTCGTCTAGGGTCCCTCATCCCCCTGACAGACTAAACTTGTAGGGGAGGAGTGAGGTGACGTGTATGTATATATATGTATATAGTCTAAAAGTCACTAAAGAGTAAATATCACTAAATCTAAGCTGAATGGCAAGACGGAGCCATAAACAACCAACGGGCTGTTCGTATTGCTTCGGTCTGGCCTAGACATGTTTTTTCCTATCTGACCTAATCTTTGGTGCTGAGTAAAATTAGGTGATGAATCTAAGGTAACAAATCGGGTAGGAAGTTGTTCGTACTTAAGTATAGTTAGGGGTAATGTCTATAGCTTCTAAATTGGTAATGTAAGAGAGAGTTAGGTAGGCTGTTGTGGGACACAGGAATAAAACGGTAGGCTTCAAGGAATACCTAATTCAACGCACCGGTAAGTGCTTTTGATTGTTTGCTAGAACCTAAGTAACCTAACTGGGGTGTCTACCCCACGCTATCACAGTACCCTTTTGTTTACCTTTTAAGTTCATGTAATTTAAGGTCTAAGGTAGGCCCGCATCGAGTCAGCAACCCTGAGGTTACCCTGAGGTAGGACCTAATAGGATCTCAAATCCGTAAGTTTTAATTTAGCTTAACTTGGGCTTTAGGTAGAACTTGCCCTTTAGAATTTGGCCGTTCACGGCTCAGCTGGGATTTCGAACCCGACAAATAAATAAAATAACATGGTCCTTCAGAACCGGATTTCTACCCCAAGACTGAGTCAGTGACCATTTTTCGGCAAAGTTCTGATTGTGCAAATTGTATCCCAAGTTAGGCCTAGACGGGTTGAGTATTATTGAGTTAAGGTCCCAGGGTAAAAAGTTTGGTCGCCCAATTGCGAAACTTGGCCAGTCGTCTGTCGTTTTTTGGCCTACTTTTTTTCCGGTTTGGTTAATTTTGGGTTATTATTGAGTTAAGGTCCCAGGGTAAAAAGTTTGGTCGCCCAATTGCGAAACTTGGCCAGTCGTCTGTCGTTTTTTGGCCTACTTTTTTTCCGGTTTGGTTAAATTTGGGTTATTATTGAATTAAGGTCCCAGGGTAAAGTTTGGTCGCCCAATTGCGAAACTTGGCCAGTCGTCGGTCGTTTTTTGGCCTATATTTTTTCTGGTTTGGTTAATTTTGGGTCATTATTGAATTAAGGTCCTGGGGTGGAAAATTTGGTATTCCATACTGGTGTTTGGTTAGTACCCCACTCAGCAATTCAGTTTATTTGAAAGTAAAATTTGCGTTTGATCAGTTTGGTTAAGTATTTCTGCCAATTCAGCTCATTTGGTATTGAGCCCAAGGGTTGTTTACATTGAAGATGAGTGCATCTGAATTGAACAAATTTATAAAAAGGAGAAGTGCCTACAAAGGTCTAATTACAAAGGTCATTGCCACTATAGATTCTGCCATAGAGCAAGAGGATTTACGCTTAGTGACTGCGAAGCTTGCCATATTAGAAACTAAAAAGGTTGCTCTAAGTGAGGTAAATGTTAAAATTGAGGCTCTTATAGAAGAGGATGAAATAGAAAATAACATAATTTACTTTGAAGAGATTATTGATGATATGACTAACGTAGGCCTCCGAGCAAAAGAGTTTAGCAGCTCAGTACAGTTAGAGACCAGGTCTAATAATGAAACACAACACTCAACAAATGATGCTTGTGAAGTTAAGGTTAACAGATCTGTAGTTCAATTACCGAGGCTTGTACTCAAAACATTTTCTGGGAGTATTCAGGAATGGCAAGGATGGGCAGACAGTTTTCAATCAGCAGTTCATTCTAGTCAAGTGTTAAGTGCCGTGGAGAAGTTTAATTATTTGCGGTCCCTCTTGGAAGGGGAGGCAGCAAAGACTATAGCAGGATTAGCATTAACAGAGGCTAATTATAATGTGGCTTGGGATATATTAAAGAAACGGTTTGGTAAGCCAGAGATCTTAATTAAAAGCCACCTCCGTGCACTTTTAACTATACCTCCTGTTAATAATCCTAATAGTGTCAAGGAGTTACGGCAGTTATATGATGAATTTGAAATTAGAACTAGGTCTCTGGACAACTTGGGTGTAGGAATGGAAAAGTATGGTATAATGTTGGTTCCTACACTGGAGTCTAAATTGCCTAGCTCAATTTTGCTTGAATTAAGTAGGGGACACTCTGCAGAACATGTGTACATCCCCCTTCAGCAGATGTTAAGTCTTTTAGGCACAGAATTAGCAAGACGAGAGGGAGTTGAGTTTGCACAGTGGGATGGTAAACAAGAGGACAAATGCAGGCACAGCACCAAAGTTTCCACAAAAAGGAATAGCCCAGGTACAGTGTCAGCTCTACATGCCTCCTCTGAGAATAAATTAAAGGGAATCAAGGAATGTATATTTTGCGAAGGCAACCACAAGTCATATAAATGTGAGGTGGCTGAGGCCTTACCCTTTGAGGAGAGAAAGGACAGGGTAACTAAGTCCACAGCATGTTTTAAATGTTTTTTGAAAGGTCATAGAGCAAGGTTTTGTAAGTTTAAAATTTTGTGCAAAAAATGTCATGGTAGGCATCAGCCATTATTGTGTGAAAACACTCTTAGTAGGCCTACCCCAGAAGTAGAGACATCAGTGGCACATGCCACTGCTATGCAAGGGAGTAAAAGTAAAGGGGGATTATTGCAAACAACTGCAGCCTTATTAATTGGGAATGAGGGAGAAGCTACTGTAAAAGTGTTGTTTGATAGTGGTAGCCAGTGTAGTTTTATTAAGACCAGAATTTCCAGAAAATTGAAGTTTAAAGAACTTAAGAGGGAAAATTTAAGAATTTCTGGGTTTGGGGGTTCCGTTCAAAACCGAACCAAATTTAAGAAGGTAGAAGTTCTGGTTAAAGGGTTGTTACTGCAAAGTCCCACTATCAAGGTCCAAGCTGTAGAGATTGAGGAACTTTGTGCTCCAGTCACTACTTGTTTAGATATGGCATGTGTCCAAGAATTGCAAGTTAAAGGAATTAATTTGGGCAATAATAAGTTTGAGGGAACAGAAGATATTAGTCTTTTGATTGGAGCTGACTATTATTGGGACTTCATCACTGGTAATATTGTCCGTACATCTCAAGGCCCAGTAGCTATTGAAAGTAAGCTAGGCTGGATGCTACATGGTAGTTATTGCAATGAAATGGAAGTTAAGGCTCTCTTTGTTAAGATTGAGGAGAACAGCCATGGTCTGGAAAGGCATTTGAAAGCATTTTGGGAACTTGAATCTATTGGTATAAAGGACAACCAGGCAAGTACAGTGAACAATGATGTTTTAGAGCACTTTGAAAAAGGGATTGGGTTTAGAGATGGTTGCTATGAAGTTGGCCTACCATGGAAGGATTCTTGCAAACCCGGTTCAAACCTTCAGCTAGCTAATCGGAGGTTGGAGACTTCATTGTACAGGCTAAGAAAAAATGAGGAGTTGTTAATTGAATACGATGAGGCCATCCTAAGTTATGTAAGGGAGGGCTATGCTGAAAGGGTGCAAGGTGAGCTGGTGAGCCAGGAGGCACATTATCTGCCACACCATGCAGTGGTACGGCGAGACAAAACTACCACCAAACTGAGGGTAGTTTTTGATGGCTCAGCCAAGGACAAAGGTGGTGTGTCCTTGAATGACTGTTTGGATGCTGGGCCAAATTTAAATGCAGATTTATTTTCCTTGTTACTGAGATTCAGGTTTGGTAGAGTAGCATTGACTGCAGATGTGAAGCAAGCTTTTTTGCGGATAAAGTTAAAACCAGAGGACAGAGATGCAGTAAGGTATCTGTGGGTGGATACGAAAGACTTGTTGGAAAATGAACCTAAGGTTCAAGCATATAGAATGAAGTCAGTGTTGTTTGGCCTCAGCTCTAGTCCATTTCTGTTGGCAGCTACTATGCAGTACCATTTTAAGAAATATTCTGAAGTCTATCCTAACACTATTGAACACATAAGGAAAAATTTTTATGTTGATGATTTGCTATGTTCCGTGGATAATACAGAAATGGCTAAACAGATATTCATGGAGGCTAGAGCTATAATGAGGGAGGCTGGCATGGAGCTCAGAAAATGATGGAGCTCAGAAAATGGCAGACCAATCATTCGCAATTACAAGAGTTTATGAGTCATTCCTCTGTAGTACCTGATGCAGCAGAAAGTATTGAGGATTCTGGTATTAAGGAGTTGTGGGCAATAGACGCAAAGGTGCTAGGCATCGTTTGGCAGCAAGATGATGATTTGTTTACCTTCAATGGGAAATCTTTAGTAGAGCTGGCTGAGAATGAGACAAGGTGGACAAAACGTACAGCTCTTAGTTTGGCTTCGAAGGTCTTTGATCCTCTTGGATTCCTGGCTCCATTTGTGATAAAGTCAAAAATTTGGTTTCAGAGCCTCTGGGAAATTGGACTTGGTTGGGACCAAGAGTTACCTGATCATATGGTGGTAAGGTGGAAATATTGGTTCAAAGAATTGGCACATCTTGGAGACATTGAAATCCCAAGATGGTACTTTGGAGAGTTGAACAATAGTCCAGACAATTTGGAGCTGCACATCTTTTGTGATGCAAGTGAGGAAGCCTATGCAACTTGTATTTATATAAAAGGCGCATTGCAAGAAGAAGTAAGTTGCAGGTTGGTTGCTGCAAAGAGTAGAGTAGCACCTTTGAAAAGGCTTTCTGTTCCAAGGTTGGAATTGATGGGTGCCGTTATTGCTAGTCGGCTTGCAATTACAGTGCGAAAGTCTTTGGCCCTCTATGAAATTCCAAGCTATTATTGGACAGACTCCACTATAGTTTGGCACTGGTTAAGAAGTCAGGCAAGGAAATGGAAACCATTTGTTGCCAATAGGGTGGAGGAAATTCAAGCGCACACAGATCCCAAGCAATGGAAGCATTGTCCAGGCATCCAAAACCCCGCTGATTTACCAACACGAGGAATTTCGGTGAAAGATCTTTCACAATCAAGTTTGTGGTGGAATGGGCCAGAGTGGCTAAAACTTGGAAGTGAAAACTGGCCTTCTAATCAGCCTATTGTAGGAGAATGCCAGGCTGAAGAAGCATGGGTGAGTGAGGTGAGAAAATGCGCTGTGAACAGTTGTCAAGTTATGCAGCAGGACCCCATATTGAGGCTTGAGGACATTAGCAGTCTGAAAAGATTGTTAAGAGTGACAGCATGGATATATAGATTTACCAACAACATTAAGGGAGAAACAAGAAGGGAAGGAATTCTGAACAGTAATGAGATTCAGCAAGCCAGGAAATACTGGGTGGTATATATGCAGAAGAAAAAATTTGGTGAAGAGAGAGAATTGCTCACCAGCCATCCATTACAGGTTCTACCAACACATTCTGCGCTCAAGGGTTTGGATGTGTTTTTGGATCAGGATTTATTGAGAGTAGGAGGTAGACTACAGTTTTCTGGGCTTCCAGAGGAGAAAAGACATCCAATTTTGCTACCTTCTGGGGGGCACTTTGTGGACCTTTTGATCCTGGATACTCATCATAAGCTGTTACATGCTGGAGTTAGAGAAGTGATAATAGAGATTAGACAACAATTTTGGATTCTCAAAATTAGACAAGTAGTGAAAAAGGTCTTGCATAAATGTGTGGTTTGCAAGCGTTGGAGTGCAAAGCCTTATTATGAAAAGGTGGCTCCACTTCCAAGAGAACGGTGTGTCTATACTGCCCCATTTGATGTAGTGGGAGTAGACTTTGCAGGGCCAGTCTATGTGTATGAGCGAGGGGAGTCTAACAAAGGTTATATATGTCTTTTCACCTGTGCTACCACCAGAGCAATCCATTTGGAGTTGGTAAGCAACTTAAGTAGTGATGTATTTCTTTTGGCCTTTAAACGGTTTGTGAACAGAAGGGGTTTCCCAAATAAAATCATATCGGATAATGCAAAAACCTTCAAAAAGGCTGCAAAGGAACTCCAAGAAATTTGGTCCTTGCTAAAAGAGGAAGGATTCCAATCCTACTTTTCACACCAAGGGGTACAGTGGGAGTTTATTGTTGAGAGAGCACCATGGTGGGGAGGATTTTGGGAAAGGCTAGTGAGAAGTGTAAAGTGTCCATTAAAGAAACTTTTAGCTAATGCTCATTTGAGCAAAGAAGAATTCTCTACTGTTTTATGTGAAGTAGAAGCAATGGTGAACAGTAGGCCTATCACTTTTGTTTACAACAGTAGGCAGGATGCAGAGCCATTGACACCAAATCATTTTCTTTGTGGTAAACGATTAACATCAAACCCCAGTGTGCCAGAAGACTTGCAGCCCATCCAGAGCACTCAAGGAGAGTTAACCAGACGGTTCAGGTACCTTGAAGAGCTACAAGATCAGTTATGGAAGAGGTGGCAGATGGAATACTTGCCAGAACTCAATTATTACCCATCAGGCAAGGTAAAGGGCTCCAATGCAAATTGTATCAAGGTGGGAGAAGTGGTAATGATTGGGGATGAAAGACCAAGGCAATGCTGGAAGCTTGGCATAATTGAAGAGTTGTTTGTTGGCAAAGACAATTTAGTTAGGTCTGCACTGGTAAAGACTTCAGGAGGAAAGTTAAAGAGACCTATACAAAAACTCTATGCTTTAGAAATCAGCAAAAACACAGATAGTCAAGATGAAACATTTGAGTTACAGCCTCATGAAGAAGGCTTGGCTAACCTTGCAGAAGGTAATGACAACAATGCCTCTTCGGTGGGGAGTGTTAGAAAATCTAGAAGAGGAAGAACCATTGTTGTCCCAAGGCGATACGATGACTAAGCTGATTGATGCAGCATTGCTTGTATATATATTAAGTTAAGGTGTATATATATCCATCTCATAATTGTAAGGTTAGTGAAAAATTAAATTAATTTAGAACTAGCATTTTTGAGCTCTTGTGGCATCGTTGTTTGGTCACATTGTTGGCATCATTTTGGGATGCTGCGCGTCCTTTCTACTCGTTTGTGGAAGGTCGTACGTAAAGGTGTGGTTTGATAGAGAGCTCTCTTGCAATTCAGTTTGGTTGTTTAGATACATGATTGTTGCATCGTGCAATAGTCCAGGTTGCGTTGTTGTTGCAAGGTTCAGAAAGAAGACCACAAATAGTACCCTTTTGTTTACCTTTTAAGTTCATGTAATTTAAGGTCTAAGGTAGGCCCGCATCGAGTCAGCAACCCTGAGGTTACCCTGAGGTAGGACCTAATAGGATCTCAAATCCGTAAGTTTTAATTTAGCTTAACTTGGGCTTTAGGTAGAACTTGCCCTTTAGAATTTGGCCGTTCACGGCTCAGCTGGGATTTCGAACCCGACAAATAAATAAAATAACAGTACCAAAGACAGTTTGGACTGACAATGCTACATATTTCAAAGCTGGTGAACAAGTCATCCACGACTTGTTAAGCAATGAAATCACACAATTATATATACAAAATACAAACATAAAGTGGAAGTATATTCCGGTTGCCTCTCCTTGGTATGGTTCTATCTGGGAGAGGAATATACAAACAGTAAAGAATTGCTTGAAGAAAGCAATTGGCAAAAAACAGATACACTTATTTGGGTTACTCACTCTCCTGGCTGAGATTGAGAACATCATTAACAATAGACCACTCACTTATGTGAGTGACAACATTAATGACCCAGAACCATTAACTCCAAATCATTTGATTCGGGGAGAACAAGTTAGTCTCCTGCCGGACTACAATATAGACTCTTCAGAAGACCCAAACTGGACTCAACGACATGATGAGCTCCAGACTAAGTTACAACATTTAACTAGAGTTAAAGCTCATTTCATTAAACAGTGGAAAACTGAGTACTTGATGGGTCTAAGGGAGAGACATAAACAAATGACTAAGAAGGATTGGTCTGACACAATTAAGGTAGGGGACCTTGTTCTCATACATGACAGTACTCCAAGACAATACTGGCCTCTGGCTAGAGTTTCAGAACTCAGACCAGGGGCAGACGGGGTAACAAGAGTGGTCAAATTAAGGACTTCAACGGGTGACACAACAAGAGACATTTCTCTTTTGTACCCTTTAGAGTCTGGACCCAAAACAATGGACTTTGGAGAACCTTCTCCACTGACAGTAACAACTGGAGACACTGAACTTCCAGTAACTATTCCTTTGACAGTAGGAGTGGTAACGCATCCTACTACAACATTGACAGACACAAGACCTCAGCGACAAACAGCATTAAAAGCGCGACTATTTTTACAACAAAAAATAGATGCTGGGGAATTGTAATTTTATCTTCTAACTTTCATTTTTCTTTTCTTATGGTAAAGACCATAGACAGTTTCATCCTAAGGATGTATATTTTCTCTTCTAATTAAATGCTACACACTCCTTCTCCATGAGAAGGTGAGGATAGGCACTGTTAATCAGATTAACAGGCATTTACAGTTAAATAGTTAGCTAGTCTACACTCAGACAAAAATTGGTGACAATGACACCAAAATTTTTATCTCCCGGGGCCCCCAGTATATGGAAAACTGATGAGTGGGTAGTTGGGAGGTAACGAAAATGGTTCACTGAGTAGGTAGGTAGTTAATCTAACAATTATTAAATTCCTTTTATGTCAATAACTGGGTGGAAGAAACCAATTGGTTGCTCACCAGAGTTATTCTCCACACTAGTATTTATATACTGTGTGGGAGGAGCGTGCTCGGTAATGGAGATACATTACCGCTCAACCAACCGAGGAATAAACCAAGACAACGCTGGTACAAGAAGCCCCGCGAAGAGGAGAACAAAGGGAGAACGAAAACGAAGAACGGGGCGAGAGGACGTACCAGCAAAGTATGCTCTCGACAAATATACAACCGGAGAAGGGAGAGACTCCAATAACTAAAAGTAAGTGACTAATTGAGTTTTTACACCAGACAGTTAATCACATTAAATTAAGCTGGGTCAGACAAGTTAGGCCTACATTGTGGCCTAAGACCCAGCATCAACTCATAGCTTAACAAAGGTGAAGGTAGATTGCCCTAACCTAATCTTGTGAGGAATCCTACTGTGGACCTCAATTTATCTGCCGCCCGCTCTGGACCATTTCCGGAATCTCTAGGCTGACCCCTCTAGGCTAGACTTGATCTACTCTATAGTTAGACTGGAGATATAAGGGGTGGGTTAATTGTGGACCAATTCATACAGAGCATTTTTCGCATTATGTGCAGGTACTAATTTTTTTTTATAATGGAAGGAAAATAAAGGGTTCACAAATTCTGAAATAAAAAAAGGAAAAATGATATAAGTGTTGGGAGCAAAATATTCTGAAATTACATCATTAGTTATATGAATAAATATTCTTAACCTAACCTAACCTAACCTAACTTGAAGCCGGCTAACTACAGCTAACGCCTGCGGCAGGCTGTTTTTAACCTAACCTAACCTAACCAAACCTAACCTAACCTAATCCCAACACTAATTTTTTTTATAATGGAAGGAAAATAAAGTACCATAACCAAAACAACATTATACAAAGTTAATAACAACAAGTAATGTTAATAAAACAAGTAAAGTCAAAACAAGTATAGTCAATAAACACAACAGAGAAAATGACCGGCGCTGAAAGGGCCCGTCGCTGAATAGTCTGGCGCTGAAGTGGCCTGGCGCTGAAATGGCGGCGCTGAAACGTCGGCGCTTAAGTGGCGGCGCTGAAGTGGCCCATCCCCCACAGGGAAAAGGAAACACGAAATCCGAGCGCTTTCGTGATATATTCACATCTTCAGGGACAAGAAAGGAATATATATATATATATATGTATAGAAACGACGTAAGTATAGAGGAGTGTTCTGCACACGAGGAAGAGAAATAACAAACAAATGAAAAATAAGGCACCCGCCCGGGAATCGAACCCAGGATCTTCCGATTGCCGGTCAGACTTGCTAACCACTACACTACGGAGCCACGATAGTCAGAAGTTGTAATTCTCCTACATAGGGCAGAAACCAATGCCTTGAGAGGGCACCCTCGCAAATCGTGAATATGTACATTATATTATATATATATATATATATATATATATATATATATATATATATATATAAGAAATAATTTTAATACAGAAATATTTATATGTAAAGTTTTAAAGTTTTATATATTTAATATTTTTTAATAAATAGAAGCTAAGTAAGTTAACAAAGAGAATTAAATTTACTTTAGTTGTATCTTAATTTTGACTGGGGAAAATTATAAACAAATAGAAAACGGCAATTTCAGGGAGACTTTGATATTACAATAAATTCGTAAATCATGTTGAAACTTGAAATCAAACTTTATATATAGCAACATCTTAGCAACGTTTGGGGGCCCTGTGCAGGCTAAAATTTAGGGACCCGAAACATACATTAAAAACAACAAATATTTAGACTTCCTGAATTTTTATTGAATTCATCATTTTTGGGACCACTAGGACGTTGGGGCTTTGAGCAACTGCGAATTCTCTCTGAGAATGTTTGAAGAATCACTTTACAGATTTTCATGAATCTACTCACCAGAATTAGTAGCAGAAGTTGTACATTGACTCTTATTGGCTTCATCAAATTCAGTCTTGTGCTTGTTGATAAGGTGGCTCCTCAGGTTCGCTGTAGAGAAGGTACTTGCGTTTGTTCCTCCACGAGAGACAGAGACACCACATAAATTGCAGATCGCCTGTTTTCCATTAGTGCTTGAAGCAGTGAAGAACTTCCACACAATGCTTGGCATTGTCACTCTCACTAAAGCAAAAGCGAATAAATTTATATCAGTAGTTAATAAATTTACAAAAAAATTATTAAACACTGTTGAACTGATTCACAATTGCGAACTGAGGAAATGACGCCACGATGGTTACGGGCTCGCTTTATATAGATCGGTAATGAGTCACGGAAATTTCTAGAAACGTCGGGATAAATCACGAACACACACGTAACTTCTCGAGCAGCCGGGAAGTTTCTATTTGGAAAACGGCCGTTTTTTATTCTTAGAAGCAAAAAACTATCGGTATCGTTACCGATACCGATATATCGGCCCGATACTGATACAACCACCGGTCGATGCCTATATATATATTAGTGATGTACCGATTCCAAAATTTTGCCGATGTTGATTCCATGAAAAACTGCCGATACTGATGCCGATTCTTTGCCTATATTTTAAAAAATCAATTCCCTTCATACATTTCTAATCCAAAAACTTTCAATTTTTATATTTTTAAATTTCGAATTTGTTTAAATGCTTTTCTTTAGCTCACTCCACAATATACAATAGCAGAATTTGTTACTCGCATACCGTAGCTAAAATTGTTTTAAAAAGTTTTATTACTCAGTAAAATGACAAGATAATTTTATTTGTTTCATAAATTGAATATCAATATTTAAAGAAAATGTTTTTCCTTATGCTGAAAGTATTTTCTTTCCTCAACAATGTCAACAACAACAAAAATTTTCATTAAAATTTCAATTCACTGGTGGCCAATTTGAATAAAAAAAATGGATATATAATCTGGGTTTATAAAATTATTAAAATACTTAAAATAAAGTAAGGTACTTACGTATTATCGGGACTACCAAACGTCACTTTCGTTTAAACTAACGAAAATATCACAACTTAACCTAACCAATCATCAAGGGCGTACAGTTGACCTAACCGGGCATTCAGTTGACCTAATCGGGCATTCAATTGACCTAACAGGTTAATATTGGTTATTTCACCTAAATATCTTCTGATCTTTTCGTATTAGGCACTCACTGTCACATTTCGGGCAAGTTAAGGATGAGAGAATAACGCCGTAATTGATAAAAACATCCAGTGCTTTGTGTTCATGTATGAAAATGCCCGGTTAGGTCAACTGAATGCGCGGTTAGGTCAACTGAATGCCAAGTTAGGTTACTTGAATGCTCGGTTAGGTCAACTGTACGCCCTTGATGATTGGTTAGATTAAGTTGTGATATTTTCGTTAGTTTAAACGAAAATGACGAGAGCAAAAATACATAACAAACAGTTTGGTAGTCCCGATAATACGTAAGTACCTAAAGTAAATATAATAAGTTGGTTTAATATACAAATTATAAAGTACAACTTAACATAGAATTATTATTAATATACTGTAGAGTAGGAGATTACAATACTTTATAATATTTAGAGATTAGCTAGTGACAAAAAATTTATGAGCAACTTAACTTATTAAGCTTTGCCTTTGCCTTTTTCGTGAACATAAAATATTTTTATATAGTTACACTTGAAATAAGTATAAATCATCATAAATAGTGTTTGTTTTTTGTCTGTTCAGTTTTCTGTAAATATAGATTTTGTTTTGTAATGAAAATTTTAAAATTTCAAAGAATCGGCGAGAAAATTGGCTAAATTTGGCCGATGCAGATGCCCAAGAAATAGCCGATTCTGCCAATGCCGATTAATCGATAAACCATTAGTGTATATATATATATATATATATATATATATATATATATATATATATATATATATATATATATATATACAGGGTGTCCCAGAATTAACTATCTATTTCAATGAAATCGGACAAATTTAATAAAAACTGACATAATTTTGTGTTTATTACTAAATTATGATACAAAAACAAATAGATTTATAAATCATAAGTCAAAACTTTATTGAGAAGTTTCAACATGTGCACCGTCTGTATCTCTGCAAATTTCAAATCTATCCTCAGCGCTGCGAAACACATTTTGAAGCATTTCAGGTGTTATCTCCCGCACTGCCAACTGGATGCGTTCTTTAAGTTCAGCTGAACTATTGATCTTTTGGCGATAAACCTTTGTTTTTATGAAACCCCATGCAAAGAAATCCAGGGGTGTCAAATCCGGAGAACGCGGAGGCCAAGGTCGAGGTCCTCCACGTCCAATCCACCGATTCGGAAGGCGTCTGTTGAGGTATTCTCGAACAATTAGAGCATAATGACATGGTGCTCCATCTTGTTGAAACACAACATTATCAAGAATGCCATCATCAAGAAGCTGTGGTTCGAGAAACTGCTGAAGCATATCAAGGTAGACGGTACCTGTTACAGTTGCTTCCGCAAAGAAGAATGGGCCATAAATTTTGGATTTGGTCATTCCAAGCCACACGTTAACTTTTGGAGAGTCTTTTGCCATTCTATGACTTCAGACGGTCTTTCATTGGACCAGATACGACGGTTGTGTCGATTGACTTTACCACACGTGTGGAAAGTCGCCTCATCACTGAATAAGATGTTATCCAATAAACTTTCATTTTCGATTTGATCCACAATTTCTGCACACCTTGCTGCTCGATTTGGATAATCCTCTTCATTTAGGGCATGCAGTACTTGAATGTGATAAGCCTTTTTCATCAGTGTCGAACGCAAGATTCTATGAACTGTTGTCTTGGATATGTTGAGTCTTCGACCGGCCTCCCTAACCGAAGTTGTTGGTTCATCCTCAAACAATTGTCGTACCTGTGCGGTACTGTTACGTGCTGTCCTTGGGCGTCCTCTTCCCACCTCGTCGTGTACGGATCCAGTTCTTTTAAATTTGTTCACAAGTTCACGAATCGCTTTGTCTGTAGGACCGGTTCTGTGGAATCTTCTTGTAAATTTTTCTCTGATTTCATTACATTGCATTCCTTTGATACGGGATGTTACAACAAAGATGCGTTCTTGTGTATTCATTATTAATAGGGTTCTGAAAGAGAATGAAAATAAATCTATGAAAAACTATGAAAAAATTATGAAAATAAAATTATGAAAAAAATTTAGAAATTTATACATTTTTAACACATATTAAACATGATAAACATAAATAAAAGTGTGTTTTTAAAAAATTTGTCCGATTTCATTGAAATAGATAGTTAATTCTGGGACACCCTGTATATAGGTGCTGGTTAAGTGTGCGGTCTACCTACGATTCGGCGGTCTACCTTTTAATTATAGCTTCTTATCTTGTTTACTAATTGTTTGTTTACATCCCATTGTCAATCGCCCTTGACGATTGGTTAGGTTTAGTCATGATATTTTCGTTAGTTTTAATGAAAATATCATGATTAAACCTAACCAATCGTAGGTAGACCGCACACTTAACCAGCACCTATATATATATCTATATATATATAATGAATAAAACCCCAATAAAAGAATTATAGAGGGAACGTGTTCAGCAATAAATTGCTCTTATCAACCCTTCACATAAAAATAAAATCAAAGATAAAAAATAAATAAATAAAAAATGAAAAGTAAAAAAATGGGAGGCCTTTCAATTCAACCTCGTCGGTCCGTCTCCAAAGACTAGTCTTTGGCCCCAGCCAAGGACGTTCCATTACAGCCTACGTTAAGATTAACCCAACCCACACCATTAAGACAACATCGAAGGGCATTCTTGGCACTTGTTTCCTTCTCAACAAATTTCCAAAACTTTATCACCATTAGTTAAATCAACCTCATAGGCCTTTCGGTCTCGAATACAATCTTCTTCCTGTTTACACTGTCTTATAGCTGCTTTGTAGTGTACCCTGGCCTGCTTCTGCAGTTGTTCATACAAACTCGTTCCTGGTTCCATTCTCGATCTATCAAAAAGACGCTACAAGTCGTAAACATCTTTAGATCACCTGTCCTCTTCGAGAGAGAAATAAAATCATTCTATCCAGGAATAATCTCTGTATAGCAAATATAAGATATGGATAGGGCCTATTATGTCCTATTATGTCACTTACTGCCTGTTTATTAGTTTATAATGACAAGTAATGAAACAGTAATTACTACAGGCAAGTCGCAGATTATTAAAAGTGTTCCATCCTATGTTTATATTCTATTTTCTGTTGCACATTAATATAGACTAGTAAACACTCTTATTTTCACCTATTATGTTATCATTTCGTGTTTTATTAAAGTTTTGTAGAGTTAATTATTAGTTTCAACCGTCTATTATCGAAGAACAAGAATTCGTACAAAATATGAACATCCACAATTTGATCCTGTAAACTATTACTAGTGAGACATTACCCGATCCTTCTGGTGATCCCATTCCTGTCACAAACTTCAGTGAAGCCATTGATAGTTATAGGGGAGAGGCGGGTTCCATGACCCTATGGGCTCCATGACCTCTAACACTTTCTGCTATACCCATAGTAATTTTAATTGCTGTCTAGTAATTTTTCCACTAGGTGGTGGCAACACCACAAAATTTCATTTAGCAATCAGCGTGCGTTTGACTTTTGTCAGGGGTGGTGTGTTACTGGCAGATATTTTGAATGAGTGTAGATCGAAAGTTTTTATTATGATGTTATGGTTCCTATAAAAGGTGAACTTATCTAGTGTTTGTGGTAAAGCTTAGGTACTGTAGCGTCTTTGTAAGGTGTTAGATCGAACTTTCTTCTAATTGATTAACCGGTGTGTTACAAGTCCAGGGTTTCGGAGCCGGAGTCGGAGCCGGTGGAGCCACTGAATTTTGCTTACCTGGAGCCGGAGCCGGAGCCAGAAACCTTGAAAATACGGCTCCATGGTCTGGCTCCGGGCGATATATTGCTACCTAAATTGTTATTTGTTACATATAGGTTTAGTTGCAAATTATAATTCTTGTAATATATTACGAAAAATGGTACCATAGGATTCTTGGATTTTATGGAGGTGTGGGAGTTGCAGGAATAATCTGCAAATTTCCATTTTTTAACCATTAAATATTTGGGAAGATTTGTCTTAACAACACTTAATTATATAGGTAAAATTTTTTTTATGGCGGTGGAGACCTTAGGTAGGTAGGTACTAACTATTTATCTAAGTAGGTAACTACCTAGATACATACCTAGTAAGGTTGGTCCTTCTGACTTGGATTGAACTATTTTTATTTTTAAGTCAATTATCTTGTATTGCTAAATTTCTTTTTTTTCAGATTCTTTGTAATTTGTACTCGATTCTTTAATTATAATTATCAGTCTATGACCCTTCATAATGGATAGAGATTCAATAAAGAAGTCTGATATATTCAAGTATTTTACTGAAAGTTCAGATAAGAAACACTATGTTTGTATTTGTGAAGTTTCTGATGCTTCGGGAAATATTTCAACGTGTGGAACTAAAATTACCAAGCCTCAAAGCAAAAAGCCTGATGTCTCCTCAAGAGCATATAATTTGAAAAGACACTTGAGTCGATTACATCCTGAAATATCAAAAATGATGGAAGAAAAGAAGCAAATGCTTGAGCTTTCAAGACCCAGTACTTCTGCCAGTTCAAAAACTAAAGCAAACCAGCAAAACATTACTAAATTTTTGATGTCTCAAAAAGTCACTATCTCAATGACTACAGATAATTTTAAAAATAGCATAATTGAGTTAGTTGTTAAAGATTCTATGCCTCTATCTATGTTTGAAAAGCCAGCTATGCGCAGTCTACTAGAAGAAATGGCTCAGAAATTCAAGATTAGTTTAGATAAAGACAATATCCGTCATTTAGTGATAGAAAAATCAAAAGAAGAAAAATTTGCTCTCAAAGAGCAATTAAAAGGGCGCTTCATATATTTAAAAGTTGATGGTTGCACACGAATACGGACACATTATTTTGCCATCAATGTCCGATTTATTGATGATGATAATAAAATCCTCACCCGCACTATAGCAGTAAAAGATACACATGCTCAGCAAACTAGTGACTACCTGCATGATCTAATTATGAGAACTCTGGAAGAGTACGGCATACCGAAAGAATTTGTGCTCTGCATTGTCAGTGATAATGCATCAAATATGATTAAAACTGTTGAGAAGTTGAATGATAATCAAGAGGCAACTTCAGAAGATGATATACAAACATTTTGTGAACATGATGATGATTCAACAGACACTCAGGAAGTGGCATCTTGTGTAGAAGAAATTGACAGTATTGTATCTGAAATTTCACACTTCTCCAGAATCAACCACATGCGTTGTGGTGCACATACCTTGCAACTTGCTATTTGCGATGGATTGAGAGATAAACATGCTACCTCTCTCATAGGTAAGTTGAGACAGGTTGTAGTAGCAGCAAGAAACCCAAAAGTGGAAGAAATAATTAAAAGACGTGCAGGCAAGGTTGCTATTTTAGATCAACCTACTCGATGGGGCAGCACTTATTTAATGATAGAGCGCTTATTAGAATTAAAACCTGTACTCTTGGACATGGCAAATTCAAATGTGAATCTTTCAGAAATAATGTGGGAACAAGCAAGAAGATTGGAAAGAGTACTGTACCAGCCATATATAGTAACAAAAAAATTCAAAGTGAAGATTTGACTCCCGGTCAATTTTTGAAAGAGTGGAAATCTTTGATGTATTTTCTTTCCAAGATAGAAGGCACCATAGCTGATGACATTAAAAGTTCCATGGAAAGGAGAGAAAATATTTTACTTGATAATGAAGTATTGCTTGCTGCTGTTTATATAGATCCTAGATATAGATGCTTATTAACATCTGAACAGGTAGTTAAAGCCAAGGATGCCCTATGCAATATAGCAATCAGAATGAAAAGTAACCTAGACCTTTCAAATAAAGTCTCTCTATTAAGAGAGGAATGTGGAACCGAGATTATTGCATCATCATCAAATTCATCATCTCCTTCTACCACTTCTGATGTCAGCGAGTTTGATTTTGAAAAAATTATTGATATTCAACATGGTAAGAAATCAAAACGTCCTCGTTTAGAAAGTGAACTAATACCACCTCTCAGTCCAATGTGTACCCTCAAATTGCAAGTTGAGGAATCTTTTCCTGAGATTGAAAAATTTGACCGTTCGTCAAAACTGTCTTTTGAACAAGTAATAGAAAGGTATCCTAAAGTTATAAGAGATGTTGCAAATCTTCTAGTAGCTATGCCTTCAACACAAGTCAGTGTTGAACGGCTATTTTCAGCACTGAAAATTTTAAAATCTGATTTAAGGGCACGTATGAAAGAAGATATTGTTGAGGCTATGTTATTTTTAAGAACAAATGTTTATAAGTAAACTTAGATAAATAATTTTAATTCATAATTTTTTTTATGGAAACAGATTTACAAGGAGAATATCTTGATTTTATGTTTAAAAATTAGTTTCCTACCTTAGCTACATTAGTAAAAATTTCTGCAAAAGTTATTATTTTGCTTTCATTTTTTAATACAAGGAGTATTATGATTTATGATACTGTAAATGTATCATTGAATTTGCAAACTTTTTAATTTTTTAATATGTAGTTTGAACTTTAAAGATAAAGTCTGATTTAAGGTTACACTTAAAAAAATATAATTGAGGCCATCTTGTTTTAAAAAAAAAATTATAAATAAACTTAGTAATTTTCATTTTCAATTATTTTAAGGAAACAGATTTACAAGAAGAATATCTTGATTTTATGTTTAAAATTAGTTTGATTATACCTTAGCTAGAATAAAAAAATTTTGCATTAGTTTTCATTTGTTAATCCAAGGAGTAGTATTGATTTTATAAGCGTAGGGTAAATGATTTTGTAAATTTTCTTTTATAATATGTATTAGTAGTTTGAACTTTTGACTTTTAGTTGAATTGCTTTTGTTAATTAAATTACAAAACTTTTTGACTAAAAGAAAATCTCTTTTTAAGTAAATAATATAACCTATTAAAAATTTAAAAACTGAATTTTTTGAAATATTCAGCTCTTTTTCAAGCCAAGTTGGCTTTCATGAAGCTTTCAAGTTTCAACACTTAAAAAAAGATGCATATATTATCTCAGAAAGTTTGATTGTTACTATTTTCCATACGAGAATTCTTAAGTTTGAACTTTGAACTAATTAGGAGGCAAGTTTCTCTAATTTATATAAGCTACCATTGTTAATAAATATTTAATATCATTTAGTTTTCATCATTTTCCTTTAGTTATTTAAATAACTTCATTCTATCATTATATTTGCCTAATTTAAAATCATAAGAAATTTAAATTTTGAGTATTAAAGTGATTTAATAATAAAATATTTTTGTGCAATATTTTAAATTGGACAATTAGTTATATAAATCTAGATATTTATTTTATAATTAACAGAATTTACTATAAAAGAGCCGGAGCCAGAGCCGGAGCCAGACTGTAAAAAATTTCTGTTCCGGAGCCGGAGTCGGAGCCAGAAGTTTTTTTACCGGCTCCGAAACCCTGGTTACAACATATTTATGGTGACAAAATTGGGTTCCATAACCCCCCTTAGTGTGGGTTCCACCCACTGCCATATATATATATATATATATATATATATATATCGCGTGTGTGCCGCGAGCCACTGCCCGCTGGCGACTGTTAGGATAAATGCACTTTGGACAATCCAACGAGGGTGGTCCTTGTTAGTTAAGCTCGGCCTTAGCCGTAGGGCATCCGAGTAGCAATAAACAGTTTCTACCAAGTTTTTTTCGAAGGGGTGAATGGAAACACTTCACTTCTAAATTGGAGTTTTCGTTCACTCATAAAATTTTTATTACACAAAGTATATACAGAACGAGGCACTGATAATCAGGAGTTTACAGGGGGAGAGGTTCTACCTCTTGCACAATAGCTAAGGCAGGAATTGAAAGTGAGGAGGACATTCGTCCTCCGCGAGTGAGGGGTAAGGCAGGAATTTAAGGCGAGGGGAGCTCGGCCTCCTCGGGTAAATGCTAAGGCAGGAATTTAAAGGAGGAGAGGTGCAACCTCTTGTAACAAGGGCCCAGGCAGGAATGATTTAATTTACAATACAAGAAATAAATAAGTCTAAATTCTTGGGGAGTGCAGTTGAAGGTTAAGCTCCCACTTTAACTGGAGAGCTAAAGAATTCTGACGTTAAGCATAATTTAAGCCTACGCGAAATTTAGAAGATAAAAAGATTAACAAAAAAAATACTAATTTTTGTAAGGTACACACTTTTGGATGGCGACATAATGTCGGAGTGCCGACATGTACCGAGTACATTAAGTACATTAATTACCTCATATTAAATTATTAAGGTTAATTACAATTTTAGCAAATTGTTAATTGACATATCTAATACTGAAGTAATCTAAATTTATGTAATGAAGGAGAGTTCTCCGTTGTTCTATGACTTAAAGGGGATTAACAACAATGTTATATATTTATAGTTAACAATAATTACGCCAAATTATGTCAAATATTATTAGAAGAATGGTTGGTTATCATAGTTGAAAGCCTAAAAGCCAGCAATGATGAAAACTGGGGAAAAATACAGTGTACTTTCCATTGGAAGTACACGGACATTTATGATAACGGAACACATAAGTAACACAGAATTTGAATGACAATTAGGTAGAACTAGTAAGTACAAGTAATGAGAACGCGGATAACGATGTGACGTAAGCAGATAACGAACCAGTGATCTGGTATGGAAACAATATAGAATATTATAAGTTTATAACATAACATAACATGACTTCTTAACGTTATAAATTGGTAGTAGAAGCAAGAGAGAAGAGTTCGGATTCAGAGGCTCGCTTTTGGCGACGTCATCGGAATTCGAACATTTCATATCAGCATTAACGAATATCTTGCGAGAGGTGAAATAATTAAAAGAAAAAGTAAAAAGAATACACGTGGACGTATTTACATGTACGTAATCATGATCGTCAAGGGACATGTACGACTGCACAAAGTAGTGTACACATCGGTTGTCACACAATAGGTTGTGTGCGTAATATAGACACGAGTAAACAGACTGATAGGTTGATAGGGCATAAGTAGACAATAGGTAGATGAATGAATAAATAATAAAATTAATAAAGGATAGCGGTCAAGAAAGAACATGGATGTATGAATGAGTTTGGTCGAATAATATTTATATTGCATAACACTAGACAAGACACGACATATAAATAATGACTTATAGAGAGTGAAGTTTTTATTATTGTTAAAGAATTTACCATACATTAAATACGAAAGATATCCACATACTAAACCGTGATTCAGCATTCGAGGGATAGAAATTAAGTTACTTTATGACGTCATAGTGATTTACTTTGTACGTACAGTATAAGTCATTATTGGGAGAAAGTAAAGGAGACGAATCAGAGAGACACAGTTAAAGGACATTCGCTTTTTCACAGCGAACTTCTAATGGCACAAACACAGATACTAATCAACCATAGAAATGGTAGGTCGCATGGTTGTGACTCATATATACCATTAAATATTGCGTTTTTGTCGTGTTTTTGCTTCCTCATTCTCCTATTCGAACATCATCTCAGGTTTAAAATCTACTGGGTGTTATCCCTTGAACCGATTTGTGTTTACTGATGCTGATTTTACAGCAGCTGATGCATTAGACCGACCTGCAGTTAATGACAGCCCATTAGCTTCTTCTACATCTTCTACTGTTGCACCTGCTAGAGAAGTCATTGAAAGCACTCCATCTACTTCTGCTGCTGAAGGCATAAGCCTAAATAAGAGCATATCAGAAGACGAAGAAGAGTCAGATATGCCTACAACAGTCACTCCAGAGTCCATACGTCCATTCAAAAAACCAGAGCCAAAAAAGGCAAGACGAGGAGGCCGCAAACCAGGCAAAACACGAATCCTTACAGACACTCCAGAAAAACTTTAACTGATGCAACGACAAGAAGATGCATCAAATAAAAAACAAAGAAATCCTGTGAAAAGACAACTCATTTGCAAGAAATCAGTACCAGCAGAAGACAGTTCATCAGATTCAAACGAGTTTATCCCCAGTAGCAGCTCTTCTGGAGACGAACTTGAAATGGATCTCCATCGAGAAACTGAGGAAAAAGGAGAACCTGAAGTAGGAGATAATGTTGTCTGTAATCTGAGGTCAGAACAAGGCAGAAAACTCAGTTTTGTTGCTAAAATAACTGAGAAACAAGACACCGATGTTTTGGTATCTTTCCTCACAGCTTCTACAAAGAGGAAGAACTATTTTAAGTTAGCGGATGAACCTGCAGCATGGATCACCAGAGATGAAATTGAATACCAGTTACCCCCTCCCTTAACAGCTGGAGTGACTGCAAGAGCACAAAACATGCTGAGTTTTGAGACTGATGTCTCTTGCTTCCTTTAATTTACCTATTTAAAAAAAAAACAAGGGGGGTCATAGAACCCACTCAAAGGGTCACGGAACCCACTAAAGAGTGGGTTCCATGACCCCTCTTGCAAAAAAAAATATTGCTCCTGCTCACATACAAATGACAATATGACCTAAATTCATAGCTTTGATAAAAAACAGCCTATTTACTTACACCAAAAATACAAAATCTCTATACTGACTGAAGACATATAGTGTCTAGAGGTTTTTAAAAATTTTGGGGTCATGGAACCCGCCTCTCTCCTACCTAATAATTGTACATCACTTAGATTTACTTTAACAGTCTCCCATTAGTGCCATTACCCTCACTAAGAATGTCATGTGTTATCTAATGAATACTTAGCTTTGTAAAAAAAGAAATATTTATCTACAAGGTGTATAATAAGTAATTCCCTATTTTAAAATTCGTATAACTTCCCTATTTCTTACTCAATTTTAATAAAACAAATGTAAATTATTCAGTATTTATTGAGGTTTTCTGTATTGAGCTTTCTGTCCGGCAAAGCAGACGATTTGGTGTAGTATGACATCTACAACCATTGTTGGACCTTTTATCATTCGGGGCACAATGAATACTGAGAGATACCTGCAAATGTTGAAAAACTGCGTATGGTCAATGATTTCGCAATGGAATAATTATGATAATCTTCATTTCATGCAGAACGGAGCACCTCCTCATTTTTCTAACGATGTGCGGGCATGGCCGCATGCTGCATAACAAATTTCCAGGACGATGGATTGGAACACGTGGTGCGCATGAATGGCCTGCTCGTAGCCCAGCCCTAACACCTTGTAACTTCTTTCTATGGGGTTGGGCTAAGGAAGAAGTTTATCGTCACAAACCTAAAGATCTTGATGAACTCTGGGAAAGAATTAATCATGTTCTCAACAATGTTCCTGAGCGCATATTACGAGCAACAATGGGCAACATACCTGTTCGTCTAAGGAAATGTGATAATGCAGGAACATAATGTGGAAGTGTAAAGTGCATGTGAATGTTTATGAATGAAAACTTCAATAAATACTGAATAATTTAGTTTGTTTCATTAAAATTGAGTAAGAAATAGAGAAGTTATACGAATTTTAAAATAGGGAGTTACTTATCATACACCCTGTAGGTTAGTGTCATTATTGTATGGCAAATTGCTATTTACAATTAAAATGCATTCCTTTCACGAATTGTGATTGGGGATGAGACTTGGGTACACCACTTTGAACCTGAAACAAAACGCCAATCCATGGAGTGGCATCACGCAGACTCCCCACGCAAGAAAAAATTCAAAATGGCTTCCTCTGCAGGAAAGGTTATGGCCACCATCTTCTGGGACATGAAAGGGGTGATTCTGGTGGACATTATGAAGAAAGGATAAACAATGAACTCAGAGGCATATATTGCTACCCTACAGAGACTCCAGAGATGTATAAAGCGAGTTCGACCAGAGAGAAAACTGGAAGACGTCCTTCTTTTGCACGATAACGCAAGATCACACAACAGTTTGCAAACAAGAGACATCACAAAAATGCGCTTGACTGTGTTACCCCACCCTCCATACAGCCCGGATCTGGTACCTTCAGACTTCCATTTGTTTGGGCCAATGAAGGATGCTATTCGTGGAAGAAAGTTTCAGAGTGACGATGAGGTTGATGAGGAGGTTAAGAGGTGGCTCCAGCGGAACCCAGCGGACTTTTACCAGCAAGGAATAAAGGTCCTTGTTTTGAAGTGGAGGAAAGCCGTAGAAAAGGATGGAGACTATGTGGAAAAATAAAAACTTATAAAAAAGGTATGTAACTACTTGTGTACAAAATTTCTGGAACTTACAAGGAAACTTGGAAAGAAAAAAAAAAGATGGGGCAAAATATATTGAGTGGCCCTCGTATAAAGGAGGGGATAGATCTCAAGCAAAGAACTATAGACCAGTGTCATTGACGTCTCATCTCACGAAAATATTTGAAAGAATAGTCAGAGAGAAAATCTATGACTTCTTGGAGACAGTTGAAAGATTCAACGAAAATCAGCACGGATTCCAATCAGGAAGATCATGCCTATCGCAACTTATAGAGCACTATAACAATATCCTAGATGCACTTGAAGGCAATAAAAACCATGATGTCATACACACGGACCTTGCTAAAGCTTTCAACAAATGCGATCATGGTATAATAGCACATAAGATGAAACATATGGGAATAACAGGCAAAGTGGGAAAATGGATCTACAACTTTCTCAGAGAACGTCTACAGGTCGTCAAAATTCAAGGTGTATCATCATCAGAATAGAAGTACGCAGCTCAGTAACACAAGGTACAGTACTGGCCCCACTTCTGTTCATTATCATGCTAACAGACATAGACTGGTGTAAACAGCAACAGTATGGTAACATCCTTTGCGGACGATACAACGATCAGCAGAAAAATCAGCGATGCAAATGAAATGGAAGCCTTGCAGAGGGACACGAACAAAATATACAAATGGTCAGAAGACAAAAATATGATTTTAACGCTGAGAAACTTCAGCTCTCGAGATATAGAAATGAGGACCTTAAACAGACTACATATCATGCTCCAGATAGACAGGAAATTCAGAGACGCACAAAAGCGGTCGACTTGTGGGTAATAATGACCGATGATGCGAAATTTGAGACACAAAATCAGATAGCAATAAATAAAGCAAAAAGAGTCGCGGGACAGGTACTAAGAACCTTCAGAAGGAGGGACAAGACTAATGATTCCCCTGCTGAAAACACTGATCATACCAAATCTTGAATACTGCTCAGTTTTGACGTCCCCATATAAAAAGGAAGAAATTAATAAACTAGAAGAAACGCAGAGACATTTCACACCCAAGATTGATGGCTGCAAAGAACTCAACTACTGGGAAAGACTACGTAAACAAAATCTGTACTTCCCGGAAAGAAGAGAGAGGTGCACCATAATCTACATATGGAAAATGATCGAAAAACTGGTACCAAACCTCAAACTAAATCCAATTACCATCCAAACAAAGCTGGAAAATAGAAAAGGCAGAATGTGTAGTGTTCCCAAATTAAATGCCCGAGAAGGGACCTCCTCAACAATGAAGGAAAATAGCTTGGTTGTCAGGGGGGGCCCAAGACTTTTTAACCAACTTCCAAAGGACCTCAGAAACGTTACAGGGGTCAAAGTTGAAGTCTTCAAGAGAAGACTAGATGCCTGGCTCAGGACGGTACCAGATGAGTCTGGTGTACCTGGCTATGTGCGGTGGAGAGCGCAAGAGAGCAACTCGCTCCTCCATCAATCCAGGCCTAGAGGCGGGGCCACCAGCTTGACCTTCGTGTGAAGAGAGACCAACACATGGAACCTGAACGAGGTTAACGAGGTGTGTGTGTATATATATATATATATATATATATATATATATATATATATATATATATATATATACACTAGCAGAGAACCCGGTCTTCGTGCGGGTGACAAAAATATCCCAGCCGACGGGCAGAATATTTTTTGTAGTTCGAAGGCTGTTATTAGCTGTTATTAGTTAGGTTAATTGAATGCCCGGTTAGGTCAACTGAATGACGGATTAGGTTAACTGAATGCCCGGGGAGGTTAATTGAATGCCCGGTTAGGTTAATTGTACACCCTTGACGATTGGTTAGGTTAAGTCGTGATATTTTCGTTAAAGCTAACGAAAATATCACGACTTCAGTACTTCAAACAGCTACGTAGAATTTGTAGCAGCAGAAGTTGAAAAATTAAATATGGTACTAATTGTAATGTACAGACCCCCGAACACGCCAACTTCAAAATTCTCAGATTCCATAACAGAGATTAGAAACTGGGTAAAAGATCTACATTCTCCAACCCCAAATATTTTTCTCTGTGGTGATTTTAGTTTTCCATTTATGAAATATAAAAGGATAGAAAAAAATATATGTATACACCAGGACAAGGGAGGCACACAGGAAGACCAGGAGCAGATAAAAATGCTACTAGTTCTAGCCGATGAATTTATGTTAACACAAAAAATAATAGAAAACACAAGAAAAAGCAACTGCCTAGATTTGGCATTCACCCATTAACAGGTCAGAGATCAGCCTGAGCAGATCGGATCGAGTTAACTTAGCACGATTCCGATGTGGACATCACCCCAACTTACGGACATATAAACACAGACTAGACAACTCCACGGACACCTGCCACCTGTGCCAGGACACATCACAAACAATTGAACACATTATGACAGACTGTACCGCTCTAGCACAACAACGAACACAACACAACATCACTAGTGCGCTGAACCTCTGGTCCACTCCGGAGAGGGCGATCGGTTACCTGCGTGCCGCCGGCTTGCTCGATCAGGGTGGGCTGATCGGCTAAACAACAACAACAACCTAATTGATAACGTAGAAATATCTCCAACTATAATATCGGATCACAACATTATTGAAATAACAACCAATATAAAAGCAACAGGAAAGGAAAGAAGCAAATTCGAAATTTTTAATTTTCACTCCAAAGCTATAAAGTGGGAAGGTGTTGCATCCAGCATGGAAGCAATAGATTGGAAAACCATCTTCAAGGCCAAGACAACGGAAGAGATGCTAATGACCTTAGAGGAAAAGACGCTGGAAATTGTGGAAAGACGTCCCAAAAATACAACAAAGAGGAAAGAGAAGCAGATTCGAGAGACAAAAGAGGGCATTGTTCCGGAAAAGAAAAAGAGTGACTGTAAAATTAAGTAACTGCAAAGACAACAACATCAGAAAAATATTAAACGATGAACTGCAAAGTATATATTGCGTCATACAGGAACTAATTGAGAAGCATACAGAAAAAGAAGACGACGCTATAAAAGCGATAAAGGTTAACTCAAAGTACTTCTATAATTTTGCGAAAAGGAAATCGAAAAATCACACGACTGTCCGACCTTTGAAAAATGAAGACAATGCTTTATCTGATGATCTAACAGAAGTATTTGAAATATTAAGAGCTCAGCACGAATCACCTTTCAGTACCCCAAAAACTAACAAACTGATATGTGATAGAAACGCGTTCTTTGAAGAAGAACTACAACGGGAAAGTATAACGAACTTCGACTTTACGACAGATGATATTACACAAGCTATAGGGAAACTAAAAGCACACCCAGCGGCAGGACCGGACAAACGGAATGCCACACTGATCAAAAACTGCAAGAATGCAATCGCTCAGCCCCTATATTGGATATGGAGACGATCACTAGACACGGGAGAAATACTTGGCATCCTGAAGAGCGCGAACATAGTCCCAATATATAAAGGAGGTGATCGATCCGAGGCCAAAAACTATAGGCCAGTGTCGCTTACATCTCATCTCACTAAAATATTTGAAAGAATAGTTAGACAGAAAATCTGACTTTTTGGAAACTCAGAAAAAATTCAATGATAATCAACATGGACTTCGGTCAGGCAGATCATGCCTATCACAACCAGTGATGGGCATCGATATATGAAAATCGCTAAAGCGATACCGATACATCGATACATGAAGAACGTCTTAGGCGATACCGATACGCCGATACTTTCTAGATGTCTTAAGCGATACCGATACCGATACATGCATCGCCGGTACATTTTTATAATTATTCATTTAATATGTAGGTATTAGATATTATTGTTTATACTCGTAATTTGTACGCACTGTAAGTAAAATCAACGACATTTTAATGAGTTTTATAGATGTAAATAAAAACAATTGCTTTATTTAATGAAAGTATGTTTTAATTTTGTAGGATACATGAATGACTGAAAATATTACACTAACAATTAAAAGTAATTACTATTACCCTTCAAAAATACCAGCTGGCTAAACATCTGGTCAGACAGTCTATTCCTTTTTGGAGCGTGAATGTGACCAGCCAAACTAAACAACCGTTCTACAGGAGCAGAGTATGGTAGTGGTGTGCAGAGATGGGCAAGATCACCAACTTTGGTGATCTTGAAGATCAAGATCAGATCACCAGAAAAATGTGATCTTGAAGATCAAGATCAGATCACCAGAAAAATGTGATCTTGAAGATCCAGATCAAGATCGTGATCTTGAAGATCACTTTTCAAGATCACTTTTATATGAATTGAAAAAAGTTGTACTCTTGTAGAGTAAACAAAAACAAATTATTTTGTTAATCACTCCTGAAAAGTATCACTCCTAATACTCCCCTGAGGGCTGAGGCAATACAAGCATCGCATCCTACCCATGTCACCTGATCTAAACCACGGGGATTGACGATTCCCCTTTCAGTTTTTCAGGTGGTAAACTTAAAACTTAGTATTATCATAACTTATCAGCAAAGAAAAAACTATTAAATGACCTACATATAGTTTTTAGTTCTATTTTTCTCAATTCTCATTTCACCAGGTCCATAACCCATATCAATGAATGGTCAGCATATATAAGTAAACATTTTTTACATAGAATTTAATTTTACAGTTTTACTGCAGTACGCAATTACTGACAATATAAGGGTAAAAACCGCAAGTTAAGAGTGTTAATTTAATGTTCAACCGCTGTAAACATTTGCTTTCAGCAAAACCAATTGTTCAAAGTTACCATCCGAGAGACGACTTCGTTTGGGGCTATGAACCATGCCAGCAAACGAAAACAACCGTTCCACTGGTGCAGAGGAAGGTAGCGTGGTGTTATACCTCTTGAAGATCTTCTTTATAGCAGGATACCTATCTAAAGAGTCGAGTGCCTTACTGGTGTCCTGCAAATAATTGAGGACTTCCAAGTCTTCCTTGTTGTTAGGAGCAGAGCATGAGCCGTCCATAGTTCTGAAGAAATCGTCTTCAGATGATGAGTCTGAGTTCACCGAACTATTACCACTGCTGTCAGAATTACAATTTCTTACAGCCATTTGCAGCTTGTCTTTTACTTGAGACTTGATTGCTTCATGATCGCCGAAATTAGGCCCTTGCAACAATGATATCCATCTAAGTTTGAAATACGGATGAGATACTGAGGCCAAAACGGCATCAGTTACCTCGGGGCTCAACGACAAAAAATTACCAAATCTGGCATTGAAGCCAGAGACGACTGCTGCCAGTAATGGCATGCAGTGTCTCAAGCGCAGGTCGTTTGGTTGGATAGGCTCCAATCTTGCGAGGGCATCTTGAGTCACTAGGACTGTTGGAAGAAGACAACCGTAGTAGCATTCTTTCTCTGCCTGTAATTTGTTGAGGGCTGCTGCAATTGGTTTTAGAACAGACAAATATTCTGAAATAAATTCCAATTCATTGTCTTTGAGGATGGGTAGATTCAGTTCTTCAAGAGCTACATTCACGTCGTTCTTATGTTTATATATTTGGCTTAATGAGTCGTACATTGAGTTCCATCGGGTGACGCATGGGTACCTAAATTGGACGCCAGTTATTTCCTGTATTTTTTCTGCTGACTTGGGTTTACCAGCAGCATTCCACAGCGCCGAACATTTTCCCATTGCAGAATGCTTTATCTTCTTTAGTCCAGGTGAATTCAGTCCTTTATCTGCATCAGTTGTTGCTACCAAGTTCAATGTGTGGGAGGCACATCGAATATGGGATGATAGTTTCACTGACTCCTCTCCATGCTCTCCTGAATGTTCAGGAAAGTTGCTGATGATAACCTCTTCATCTGAATCTTTTTCATCATCATCTTCATCTGCATCATCTTCATCAATGTCGTCAGTACGATTCTGAACACGAACACCGAACTCTTTAAAGCATTTCACCATGTTCGATGCATTGTCGGTGACTGTAGATACAACTTTTCTATAAGATAAACCATGCTCCGAGTTGATCCTGTCCAATATTCCAGCAATTTTATCAAAGCTATGTGTTCCACGAAATCTTCGGCATGACAGTGCAGCTGATCCTCGCGACAAGTCATCATTGATCTGTAATGTAAGAATATAAAATCAATGTTTGTATGAACATTTTTTTAAGCTTAATTTAATAATATTGGTTAGACACGCACCAGCTAAACTGCGCCACCAAACATTGAAGAGAAGAACTATGTGATATAAGGAGGCAATTCAGCGATGAGTCGCCTACCATACCACCACATCAGTGACCCATCCCATAAGAGCAAAATGTGGAAGAGTCCATATTCACAGCCTGTGAATATGGACTCTTCCACATTTTGCTGTGAATCAGACACAATGACAGATGACAGAATCAGTGAATTAGTGTGAAATTACTGTGAATCACAGCAAAATGAAGACTCACCAAATTAATGAATGAGGAACACATGTCGAATAATTGAAAAGATTATACTATAAGTCTATCAGACTATCAGTCTATCACCAATGGTCAATTTATCAATTATATAAAAATAATACACTAAATCAATAGCATACCCAATGCGCAGTGACTCCCATGAAACTGCGGTGATTAGTTGACCATATGTCGCATGTAACACACACATGGTCAACTGCTGCCAGTTTTGCTTGTATGTCTTCCTTCATTGTACTGGTTGTTGTTGCAAGAGATCTAGCCAGGGTGCGTCTAGATGGCACCTGAACAGCCGGGTTGACGTCTGAAAAAAATATTTAAAAATTAAAACAAATACAATAGATTAGCTTTGGAAAAAATATCAAAATATTTAGCTTGGCTAGCGATAGTCTAATGTTCATACAAATAATATGATTAATTATTTTAATCAGATATTAGCTATGGAAAAAATAGCAAAATATTTGAGTTATACTAACATGAAAGAAGATCCTTAAATTCATGTAGTTCAACTAGGCTCAATGGTAGGAGCCCATTAGCCACAAGCGAGAGAATCTTCTTTTCAAGGATATCCTTGCATATTGGTGGTCCTGGTTTTTGCTTGGAAATGTGGAACATACTTAGTGTTGACTGCTTGGCAATTTTGGCAGGGCCAGCATTGCTGCCGCTGGCATCTTCTTCTTTAGCTGGACGCTTGCGAGATTTCTTCTCCGATTCATATTCACCCAAAAGATCCGAATGTAGTTTCTGCACAAGAAAATAAATTATTATCATGCGGAGAGACTTCTTGAACACCCTGTATAATATTTATCAGAGTATCAAACTTCTAGTTGAAATTAATACTTAACAAGATTCTAAAATTTTGTTATCTTTAACTAAAATTATTTTCACCATGATCAGTGCATTTTTATCCTATGTTAAATTGAAAGCCGAATTTCGTCCTTCAGTAACTAAATAGGAGAAATTACAGACATGGATCAGACAGAGAGAAAGACAGATACACCTGGCGTTTTATTATAGTTGGATATCGGCAGTTTTTAATGTAGTTACTAGTCCATAATCTATTAATATCTGAAGTGCACAATATATTCAAATGGACGTCTATGTAAATGTAGCATTATTGTCTTGTATGGCACCAGTCACTTAAAATATGACTTGAACCATTATGTTAATGTTGCTACTTACTACTTAGTTACTAAGTAGTACTAACCCTGAGGTGCCTCAGAAGATTGCTTGTTGAGTCGAGGCCAGCAGACAGAATTGTAGTTTTCTTTGTACACTGCCTACAAATAACTTTGATACTGTTTCCAGTTTTTTCGACAATTTGAAAATATTTTCCGTTCAATAGCACAGATTGATCCTTATTACCAACATTGTTATCTAAATATATTGAATACTGTTCTGGTGACAACCTAGAATATTTGGTTCCCTTGGGAGCCTGTTGAAGTTGTAAAATTGCACTCATTATTAAAAAATTCAATCTGTAAATAAAATATGTTTAGAATTAATTTATTATGAATACGGACCTATAGGCTATATTTTATGCCTATATATAATAATATATTAATAGAACACTTTTAACATAATTGCACAGTAAATTACACTTTTTACGAGCCTAAATTCCACAGCAACTACACCTTCCATGAGCCCACGCATGACGCAAGTCACCCAACTAACCGAAAACATAAACAGTCGGTGTTGAACAAAGTTGCCACCAGATGTCGCTTGGACAAAAAACAAATGACATTCGCATAGCGGCATATTTAAGAATCTGAAATTAAAAGTGATCTTGAAGTCTAAAGTGATCTTCAAGATCAAGATCACAAGAAATAAAGTGATCTTAGATCAAGATCAAGATCACCATAATAAAAGTGATCTTCAAGATCAAGATCAGATCACGATCTTGATCTTCAAGATCACGATCTGATCTTGAAGATCAAGATCGTGCCCATCTCTGGACTGGTGTGTTATACTTCAGGAAGACCCGTAGAATTCCTGGGTACTGCCTCAGAGATTGGAGAGAATGACTTCCGTCACCCAGATACTGTAAAACTTCCATCTCAGTTTATATGCACTTACCGAAACATGAGTCTTCAAATTGCAACACGAAGACGGGTCAGCACTAATGAATACACCAGGTTTTGAAGGGCACAAGAGACACAAGCAAGATAATTTAAGTCGCTCATCACAATTCGCAATCTTAAAATATTTACCGCAAGTTATTAGAACTGATTTTGACCAGTTGGTATCTTTAATTTTATGGAAATGATTTTCTGTCGCGTCATTTTCACCAGGTTGTTCCTTTTGTGGCTCACTCCCTGACGTGTTATTATTACTATTAATATCTTCACTCATTATCGCACAACTACTCGGCGTGACGTCTACTTAATGAGTGACTGATTGATAAGCAGTGTTGCCAACATTATCTCCTGAGAGTAAGGCTAGATTAGAAGAAAATATAGGCTATAAAGGCTATAACCCTAATAAAAATAGGCTAAAAAATAGGCTAAACATTTTTCTTACATTATGACAAAAATAGTGTGTCAACATCATTTAAATCCTCATCGGAATCATGTTCTGTTTCGTCAGCATTCTCGTAAGTTAATTTGGTCCCTATGTTTTGAATTATGTTTTGAGGTAAACTATGAGTAACAAGACTTTTCAGCTCTTCTAATTCCAGCTCGAATGCTAAGTATTGCATTTAAAAGGTCTCTCTTCATTCTGTTTCTCTGTTTACTTTTAACGATGTTCATCTGGCTAAAAATTCTCTCCACTTCAGCATTAGAATGGGGGATGCACAAAACACGTCTAGCTACAGCAGCAAGCCCTAAGAAGGGCTATAAGGGCTGGAAGTTCTCTTATCCAATCCTTGCACAAATCATCTTTAAGCCATTCATTCCTAAATCGCTGTTGGTAGGCTGGCTTCGACATGTTTAATGGGCTATTACTTAATTAACTTACAGTTTAGAAAACAAAGCTGGAAAACAACCACAAAGATAATAAAACTCTTATCGACAATTCAAAACTATGACGGGGAACTAATGATAAATATATGTGAATTTATAATAACAATTTACACTATACAATACACATTCACGTACAAGAAGAACTAACAACGACTGAAACCACTTCTATCAAATCAGTACAAGATGACACTCTTCCGACGTAATTGTACGTATTTTGACACGCTACAACGTGAAAAAACATTTTAGTACGCTCGCAATTTGATATGAAAAGAGGCTAGATTAAGGCTAAATTAGAACAAAAAGTTGCCAGATTTAAGGCCATAGGCTATTAAGTAAAATAAAAGGCTAGCCGAAGCTAAAATAGGCTAAATCTAGCCTGAAAAAGGCCAAGTTGGCAACACTGTTGATAAGAAATGTCTCGGGGGACCAAGAGGAATCGCTGCGTTACAAGTATGAACCTGTTTAAACTCAACACCGAGTGGGCGTGGCCAATAGTGTTGCAACACCAATGAGCGTTTCTATATTATATGAGCGTTTTTATTATTTGAGCGTTTCTATATTATGGTTAATTAATCTCAATAACACAAGTACAAACGTGTTTAAACGTTGCGCCGTACTGTGTGACGTGACCAGTAGAGTAGTAATGTCATTAAATAAATATTAATAATTTTTTTATTATATTCATAATATAACTCAGTAGTGTCATATTATAACATCTATTTAAATATTTAAAAATTCTTATTAATGGTATCGATGTATCGAAGTATCGATTTTTTCGATACATTTAAGAAAATTGACCTTAGCGATACGATAAATCGATACTTTTGTCAAGTAGCTAAAGCGATACCGATAACAAAAGTATCGATCGATACATGTATTTAGATACTGCCCATCACTGAATTCACAACTAATGGAACACTACAACAACATTATTGGTGCACTTGAAAGCAATGAAAACTATGATGTAATATACATAGACTTTGCCAAAGCGTTCGACAAGTGTGACCATGGAATCATAATACATAAACTGAAATATATGGGAATAACAGGAAAAGTAGGGAAATGGATATATAATTTCCTTAGTGAGCGGCGGCAAGTCGTTACAGTTCAAGGAATATCTTCATCATAATCAGAGGTCCTCAGCTCAGTACCACAAGGAACAGTATTAGCTCCACTACTCTTCATAATCATGCTAACTGACATGAATGAGGACGTTACCACCAGAGACAGCAAAGTAACAACCTTTGCGGATGACACAAAGGTCAGTAGAAAAATAAGAAACCCAGAGGATATAGGATCTCTACAAACAGACATGAACAGAATCTACAAGTGGACGGAAGACAACAATATGAAGTTTAATACTGAGAAATTTCAACTGTTTCGGTACGGAAAAAGGGAGGATCCATGGAATACTATACCCCCATGGGCGTCGATTGCTCTAAAATAGTGGGGGCGGACACTTCGCCTTCAAACAGCGAATCAAACAATACTGAGTAGCTGTTGCGTGTAATATATCAATGTCGTAATTTACCATTTACCCGTTTTTTGTATTTTTCTCAGCATGTTGAAAAAAACTCGATTGTATTTAATCATTTTATGTCTTTCTTTATTTAAACATTTTTTTTTTGCGCAAATAAGAAACGCAATACAAACTATTTATAATATTTACCCTTTCATGTAACATAATATCACACATATGTTTAACCGAAATAAATCTTTTATTACTTGCAGACAACAGAGGTCAATGTACATATAAACTGATAACAAAATATGTTCGTGAAATATAAAACGAATAAACTGCACTTTGATCACACTTTGATATTGAAAATGATACGTAACAAAACCGTTTACTTCACATATTTCCATTTCGCGTACTTAATGACCAAGACCACACAAATGCTACGTGCAATTATTAAAATGCAAATTGACTGCTAAATTCCATGATAATTATACACTGGTGCTCATGACAATAATTTATAATATTACTATTACATTTGCATATGCATATAATACAACATATAACGTCTTATTAGGTGCCATTAATAATTAGCATTTATAGCAATTCATCCACGAAAGTGGGGGGGGACAACTGGTCCCTGCGTCCTCCCCCCCCCCCCCCCCCCCCGCAATCGACGCCCATGTATACCCGAAATGGACAGGAAATTCAAAGAAATTCTAAAGCAAAAGATTTAGGAGTTGTCATGATTGATGATGCGAAATTTGAAACACAAAACAAGATAGCAGTAAACAGCAAAGAGAATAACTGGGCAGATACTGAGAACCTTTGAACGAAGGGATAGGAATATAAGGATTCCTCTGTTGAAAACACTGATCATGCCCAAATTGGAATACTGCTCAGTCCTAACATGCTCATATAAAAAAAAAAGACATTAGACAGCTAGAAGGGATTCAGAGAAGCTTCACAGCCAAGGTTACGCGAAAGGTTACGCGAATTAAACCTATATTCACTGGAAAGGAGAAGAGAGAGATACACCATTATTTACACTTGGAAAATAATGGAGAAACTAGTCCCTAATCTTACTCTGAACTCTATAGCTCCCCAAACAACAGTGGAAAGTAGAAAAGGAAGACTGTGCTGTGTTCCCAAACTAAAGGCTAGACAGGGAACATCGTTAACCCTGAAAGAAAATAGTTTTGTTGTGAGAGGACCAAAATTGTTTAATCAGCTACCCAAAGAACTAAGGAACACGAATAGTGTTGCGGTGGACATCTTCAAAAGAAGATTAGACGCCTGGCTCAGAACAATCTCATGAGCCGGGCGTACCTGGCTATGTGAAGTGGAGAGTACAAGAAACCAACTCTCTACTTCACCAGGCCAACTTGAGAGGAGGGGCGACAAGCTTGACCTTCGTGAAATGAGGAATCATTGCGCGGAACATTTGAAAGGTTAAAAGGTATATATATATATATATAATATATATATATATATATGGGATGAATTTCACAATAAAACACGTGAAATGAATGAATGCTGCAAACCCACAAAGAAAAAGAATAACACTGAAAAATAATGATTCATTACATATTACTAAAGCGGACAAATCCAATTCGATCGTTATCATGGAGAAAAACAGTTATGTTGAAAAGATGAATACGTTATTGAGTGATCGTGACATATACAAACCTCTAAATAGAGACCCATTGGAGGATGTTAATAAAATGTTTAACAGAAAATTAAGAGAAATATTAAAAAATAACTATAATGGGCTTTCACAGAAGTTTCTTAGTATCAATCCGTCACTACCATATCTGTACGGCTTAGTAAAAACACACAAAGTTAATAATCCCATGAGGCCTATTGTTAGCTCAGTGGGCTCCGTAACCTATAAGCTATCAAAATGGTTAGTTAGTTTATTAACGCCGTTAGTTGGCTCTATTTCTGAGTCACATATTGTAAATAGCATGGATCTTATTGACAAACTGAAGTTCCCTAATGACCCTAATTTCAAATTGGTAAGCTTCGATGTATGCTCGCTATTCACAAAAGTCCCTGTTGATGACCTACTTGATTTTTTAAAAGATAAGATCTCTGAATATTCTTTCCCTGTTCAACACAACACTCTTATTGAGTTAATTAAGCTTTGTGTCAAAGATTGTAAATTTCAGTTTGAAAATAAGTTTTATGCTATGTCGTTTGGATTGGCTATGGGAAATCCCCTTTCACCTGTACTAGCTAATTTATATATGGAATTTTTTGAAAGTAGACTTTTGCCTACGATTGTTAATTTTAACCTGGTTTGGTACAGGTATATAGATGATATTTTATGCCTTTGGCCTAATTATTTGGATGTGGACTTATTTCTTGGTAGGCTCAACAATTTAGTCCCATCTATTAAGTTTACAGTTGAAAAAGAAAATGATGGAAGCCTATCTTTTCTTGATCTAAAAATTTGGAGATGCTCTAATCAGTTCAAATATGAAGTCTACCGTAAGCCTACTAATAATAACTCTTATGTGCATTTTTATTCTGACCACCATCCTTCGATCAAATCCTCTATTTTCTCTGCTATGTTTCTTCGAGCATTGAGAGTTGTCAGTCCTGAATTTTTAGATTCCGAGTTATGCAATATCATGAATATTGGTACTAAATTATGTTATCCTATTTCATTTTTAGATAACTGTCTTAAGAAAGCCAAGAATAGGTATTATAATAATGTAATTGTAAAGGAATTTCAGCGTAAAAATATCCTTAGCCTACCTTACCATGTTAATTTTCAATACCTTCCAACTGTACTTAAAGCAATTGGCATTAATGTAATCTTTAAGTATAATAATACTGTTAAATCACGCCTAATAAAGAATAGCCCTGATAATGTTGTTGATTGTGTGCATTCGATTGGATGTATCATGTACACAATGTAACTCAGTATATATATATAGGCCAAACCAGTAAAACGTTAGATATTAGGGTAAAACAGCATAAATATGCGTGTAGAACAGCTAATACTTCCAATGCTTTATTTAACCATATGTATAGATGTAACCATAGCATCAAATGGGATAGTTCTAAAGCGCTTGTTAAAAACAGATATAATAGAAAGAAATATTCTAGAATGTGCATTTATTCATTTTAAAAACAATTTCAATAACAGTGCGGGGACGTATAAAATTGACGATATCATGTTAAAATTTCTTTTGCCTCCCTGTTGAAAAAAGTGGTTAGAAATAACCGCATATATTTCCAAAGAAAATATAAACAAAATAAATATAAATAAAAACCCTCGTTTCTAACCAACTAGTGAAGTTGGGTTTCCCTAATTAACCAAAAGAAGGAAAAAAAAGTTTCTGGGACAAAGAAAAACGGAGCTTTGCCCAGTCTTGAAAATTTTTGACCGCATGAAGCGGGCCCTTTTTTCTCAAAAAAATTAAAATGCTCGTGGTTACCCAAACCGGGAAACCGAGTCAACCTTCAAACCTAACAACTTTTAATTAAATCGTATCTTTAATTAATAACCACTGCAATTAATCAAAACCCATGTTTAACTAAATAGAGGCCTATCAGAACTAGGTGCAAGTAAGTTAAAGAAAATAACTAAGGTAAGAGAAAAACTAGGTACCTAGACGAAACTCGAACCGGGCTACAACGGCCCTAACTCAATAATTAAATGGCTGTTATAGCCCCTATTAAAACCTAAAGGCAATATAGCCCTAACTTAACTTAAATAAAACCTTCTAAACCTTAAACCTTTAAAACCAAAAACTTAAGGGCAATCCAGCCCTAGCCTAACTTAACCTGCAAAACCTAGGTCTGGGAAATAGCCCCTACAAATAAATAACCTAGCAGTGTGTTAAACAATAACCTAAAACTTAACAACGAAAATTAAAAAAACCTGGAAACTAAATGAAACTTATGAATCAGTTAGAAACTGAAAGGGTAACGTTCAACTGGCAACTTCATTTTTGGTAAGTCTAAATTAATTTTGATGAATTTAGCTTCACCATAGTTAGTAATCTGGCTGCTGACCAAATTTAACCTGAAAACCACTGCAACCTACAGTGAAAAAGTCTGTAGCTGTGTTGACAGTGTCTAAATAGGCCATTATTATTTCTATAATTACCGAGTCTATTTAAAGTAAACTTAACCTTAATACTACACCTAAATAAAAATAATATATCTCAAGCTAAATAATAAATTTTTCAATATGGCGCCCCCGGGTGGGCAGTCGAGAAGTTAGTTACCCTTTTTTGTTTTATTTCTGATACAATAGTTTTAAATCCAGTGAATTAAATTTTTTACACAACCTAAACAAACCTAGCCTAACCTGGCTGAACCTAAAAATCAAACCTAGCCTAACCTGGCTGAACCTAAAACAACCTAAACAAACCTAGCCTAACCTGGCTAAACCTAAAAAACAAACCTAGCCTAACCTGGCTGAACCTAAAACAACCTAAAACAAACCTAGCCTAACCTGGCTGAACCTAAAACAACCCAAACAAACCTAGCCTAACCTGGCTGAACCTAGAAAACAAACCTAGCCTAACCTGGCTGAACCTAAAAAAAAAACCTAGCCTAACCTGGCTGAACCTAAAAAACAAACCTAGCCTAACCTGGCTGAACCTAAAAAACAAACCTAGCCTAACCTGCTGAACCTAAACACAAACCTAGCCTAACCTGGCTGAACCTAAAACAACCCAAACAAACCTAGCCTAACCTGGCTGAACCTAAAAAACAAACCTAGCCTAACCTGGCTGAACCTAAAAAAAAACCTAGCCTAACCTGGCTAAACCTAAAAAAAAACCTAGCCTAACCTGGCTGAACCTAAAACAACCTAAAACACAAACCTAGCCTAACCTGGCTGAACCTAAAACAACCCAAACAAACCTAGCCTAACCTGGCTGAACCTAAAAAACAAACCTAGCCTAACCTGGCTGAACCTAAAAAACAAACCTAGCCTAACCTGGCTGAACCTAAAAAAAAAAAAAACCTAGCCTAACCTGGCTGAACCTAAAAAACAAACCTAGCCTAACCTGGCTGAACCTAAAAAACAAACCTAGCCTAACCTGGCTAAACCTAAAACAACCTAAGCAAACCTAGCCTAACCTGGCTGAACCTAAAACAACCTAAGCAAACCTAGCCTAACCTGGCTGAACCAACAACACAAACCAACCTACCCTACCCTACCTACCCTACCAAACCTACCTACCCTACCAAACCAACCTACCTACCCTACCAAACCAACCTACCCTACCTAACCTAACCTACCAAACCAACCTAACCTACCCTACCTAACCTACCCTACCTACCCTACCAAACCAACCTACCCTACCCTACCTACCCTACCAAACCTACCTAACCTACCCTACCAAACCAACCTACCTACCCTACCAAAACTACCTAACCTACCCTACCAAACTAACCTACCTAACCTACCCTACCAAACCAACCTACCCTACCTACCCTACTTAACCTAAAATACCTAACCTACCTACCCTACCTAACCTAAAAAAACCTTTTTAAGAGAACTTTACCATTTGTCCTTAAACTACTCCCTTCCAAAGGTTTTGATTTCAGACAATCAAGCCACCTTCAACACCAGATTGCACAATTTAGCAATAACTTAGGACTAACGTTCTACAGAAAAGACGCTTTCATTTTCATATTTCACCTAAAAGGAACTTTTCTGTAGAGCATGTCATTTTCATTCATCAAAATAAATAAATAAAATTTCCCAAGAATATAATTCTGGGTAAATTTTTTCCCCTTGGGGGGAATGTTGAAAAAAGTGGTTAGAAATAACCGCATATATTTCCAAAGAAAATATAAACAAAATAAATATAAATAAAAACCCTCGTTTCTAACCAACTAGTGAAGTTGGGTTTCCCTAATTAACCAAAAGAAGGAAAAAAAAAGTTTCTGGGACAAAGAAAAACGGAGCTTTGCCCAGTCTTGAAAATTTTTGACCGCATGAAGCGGGCCCTTTTTTCTCAAAAAAATTAAAATGCTCGTGGTTACCCAAACCGGGAAACCGAGTCAACCTTCAAACCTAACAACTTTTAATTAAATCGTATCCTTAATTAATAACCACTGCAATTAATCAAAACCCATGTTTAACTAAATAGAGGCCTATCAGAACTAGGTGCAAGTAAGTTAAAGAAAATAACTAGGTAAGAGAAAAACTAGATACCTAGACGAAACTCGAACCGGGCTACAACGGCCCTAACTCAATAATTAAATGGCTGTTATAGCCCCTATTAAAACCTAAAGGCAATATAGCCCTAACTTAACTTAAATAAAACCTTCTAAACCTTAAACCTTTAAAACCAAAAACTTAAGGGCAATCCAGCCCTAGCCTAACTTAACCTGCAAAACCTAGGTCTGGGAAATAGCCCCTACAAATAAATAACCTAGCAGTGTGTTAAACAATAACCTAAAACTTAACAACGAAAATTAAAAAAACCTGGAAACTAAATGAAACTTATGAATCAGTTAGAAACTGAAAGGGTAACGTTCAACTGGCAACTTCATTTTTGGTAAGTCTAAATTAATTTTGATGAATTTAGCTTCACCATAGTTAGTAATCTGGCTGCTGACCAAATTTAACCTGAAAACCACTGCAACCTAGAGTGAAAAAGTCTGTAGCTGTGTTGACAGTGTCTAAATAGGCCATTATTATTTCTATAATTACCGAGTCTATTTAAAGTAAACTTAACCTTAATACTACACCTAAATAAAAATAATATATCTCAAGCTAAATAATAAATTTTTCAATACTCCCATTAACCCTTGTTAAGTATGTGCTAATTGTTTTGTTTTTCCTGTACGTTGTATATATTTATGGGCATCTCGCCTTTTATCTTCATTCCCTGACGAGGTGTAGCTTTGAATACACGAAAGGCCTTGGAATCGTTTTTCTTTTTCCTTGTGGGTTTGCAGCATATATATATATATATATATATATATATATATATATATATATATATATACAGGGTGTTTCATAACATGTGGGACGCACTTTCAAGATGGATTCAGGACCTGAAAACAGTGAAAAAGGTTTATATAAACATATGCCCGAAATCGCTTCGTTTCCGAGTTACAGCCCGTTTTGTGTTCCAGCAATTCTTTCCGCAAACTGTTTACAAACACTGCTTGCCGACAGTGTTTGTCAGTGTGTACGAGACTTATTTCATGCATGACCTCGCCGATTGTAATGTTTCGTGCACTCAATGACATGTTTCGATATCGTCAGTCAGTCAGAGGTGCATCGCGGTGTTTCACTGTTCGTATTCGTAACTTCTTACCGTGAATAAGTGCAGTCCAGTGAAAAAAAACCTTAAAAGTTTTTGTGCTATTCAGTGATAGTGTGCATTTGAAGTGAGAATGGAAGCTTATTCAAACAGAGAAATGGCAGACACACATCTCATGTATGGACTTGCCGAGTGTAATGCGGCCGCAGCAAGACGTTCGTATGAGGAAAGGTTTCCAAATCGCCGTCTGCCAGATAAGACCTTTCAGAGAATAGACGAGCGTCTTGGTGATACAGGATCATTCAACAAGCGAGTTTCAGATGGTTGTAGACCAATCAGCGCCAGAACTGTTGAGTTGGAGGAGCGGGTCCTGAATCGCGTGGAGGAACATCCTGGTGTCAGCACCCGAAGGATAGCAGCAGCAGAGGGTGTAAGATACACAACTGTGTGGAGAATTTTACGGGAACAACGGCTTTACCCAATACCCATATCACATTCAGAGAGTACAAAGCCTTACTGAAGCTGATTTCCCACCACGAGAGACTTTTTGTACTTGGTTCCTTCAACAGTGTGCTCGCGATCCTCTTTTTCTATCCTCCGTGTTGTTTTCTGATGAGGCTGCCTTCACAAGAAATGGCGTGATCAATTTTCACAACACTCATCACTAGGCCGAAGAAAATCCGCATGCCATCATCCAGTCAAGGCACCAACAACAATTTAGTATCAATATATGGGCAGGACTTACTTTGGATGACCATTCCTTGATAAATGGATAGGCCGTGGAGGACCCATTGCGTGTCCTGCTCGCTCCCCGGACCTGAATCCACTCGATATTTACCTGTGGGGTCATCTGAAATCCATCGTTTGCGTGACACCCATTGACAACGTTGAAACGCTTCGCCAACATGTGAACAAGGATGCCAGAAAATCTGAGCAATACCTGGAATGTTTGACTGCGTCAGGCAGTCTATGACGAGGCGTGTTCAGGCGTGTATTCAAGCGCAAGGCGATCATTTTGAGCACTTCCTTTAAAGGTAAGGCAGATACTTGCTGGAACACATAACGGGCTGTAACTCGGAAACAAAGCGATTTCGGGCATATGTTTATATAAACTTTTTTCATTGTTTTCACGTCCTGAATCCAACCTGAAAGTGCGCCCCACGTGTTATGAAACACCCTGTATATGCTTATATTTGGCTCGATATAGTTCACGTTTTATAGGGAACTTCTTTTATCCAGCTGGTGGAGTTACTCTCCGTCTGAATGACCCTTCCTGGTGGAAGGACGTAAAACGAATCAGCCAAAATATTGTTTATAGAACGAAAATGGCTTCGGGTGAAATACATTAAAATGATCGAATTATCCTTCCATTTCCAGACCTTTAATCGTTAAACCTTAATAGAATAATAATGAGGGCAATAAGATATGACAATAATGGAAAGATATAATCAGTGACTCATTCGAGTTGTGTCGTGACCAATGTCGTAACATCAAGTTAAGCGACAGTGGGTCTGGGTTATAGTTGGATGAGGGACCGTCCTATGCGTCCAGATTATGTAGAGACTAGAGACCCGCGGTTCGGATTCCACTTAAAGCTGTAGGTCTCCTCCGTCATATGACTTTCATAGCTGTTGCGAAGGAAGTTAAACAACCCCCATCACATAACAATGAAAATTCACCCTTTTTTCCTTAATATAAAAAATACTTGTTTCGGAACGAATATATATATATATATATATGATGAATAAAACCACGAAGGAAAGGAAACACAGAATGGTGCTCAAGCGCTTTCGTCTAATGACATCCTCAGGAACATATAGTGTTCCTGAGGATGTCATTAGACGAAAGCGCTTGAGCACCATTCTGTGTTTCCTTTCCTTCGTGGTTTTATTCATCATAAATATTTTTCACGTGTTACTTTCGTGAAATAATTTTCATATATATATATATATATATATATATATATATATATATATATATGTGTGTGTGTGTGTGTATATATGTGTATATATAGTTTAACATATATATATATATATACACGTCATATTTAATATCTTATTCTTGGGTCAATTATATAATCTATCTAATCACAAGAATCCTTCACACAACTCCATCTCTAATCCTTATAAATCTATTCATTGTATACTTCTGAATTTCATACACAAACTCCTTTATTTACTCTCTTGCGGCCCACACACACACACAAGCCCACTTAGATTACACACACACACACACATATATATATATATATATATATATATATATATAATATAATATATATATATATATATATATCTCTTGGAGCGATTCTTGCGTTGTGTGTGGTTAGGCTATTACCAGCCAATTTAAGTAGCGTGCGCTCCAATCTAGAGCTTATTTACAAGTCCCGGCACTGCTATACAATGCTGGTTTTGCATACATTGACCTGAGCTTTGATCTATCAATTCGATTTGCATATCAAAGTTATAATCACCCGGCGGCTCTTAGCCAAAGCGTCTCTGCATCGATGCTTTGCTATGCTTCCATCACCCGCTCATGCCCGCGCTATGCCGCGCCTGCGAGGTTGGTACATACAGCGCTCTCTACACCGTTTTTCTAACGGGTGTTGAATCTATTACTCACGTTTGATTTAGGATTGGAAGAGCGTTCCCTTTTATCCACAATGAGAAAGGGACGAATCGATCCGGAGGTAATTTATAAATGTAAAACTCAGGAGATGCTTTATACATGTAGTCAATTTTAATGCGAAGAAAAATATATATAAAGTTAATTTTACTTTTCCAAGAAATTTGCATACATTTGTTGGTTCACTTGCGTGCTTTTGTACACCAGAGTAAAAAAAAATAAAATATATATATATATATAGAGAGAGAGAGAATTTTTTCTTGTTTAGTTTCAAAATTTGTAAAATGACAGTTATGTATTAAATCATACAGGGTTTCCAAAAATGAACACTTTATTTTATTTAATTCATTTGACATGAAGTATTTGACATGTATATTTCTACAACATCGCATTATTTTTACAGAACTTTGAACGATTTTCTTATGTAGTTTAAGCCAGGCTAAGTAAGTTATAGGCTATCACTGACAGTACAATATAGTGTATCCCACAGGTTGACGTGTGTTTATTGTGAAGTGTTATTTCCATACAAAGAGTGCTGTGCAAGTGCAACGTGATTTTAAAACACAATTTGAAGTAAGGGAAGCTCCCCCAAGCAGATTTGCAACAAAGAAACTAATAGAGAAATTCGAAGATACTGGAGATATGAAAAACTATCTGAAAAGACGCGTTGGTCGAAAGAAAACTGTACAATACGCCATCTTTTAGTGTAAATTGGACGTAATGATAGCCTAGCTCAGTTGGTCTAGCCTAGTTAGCTTAGCCTAAAGTATCCTACATGAAAAAACTTGAAAACTGTGTGAAAATAATAATGCGTCATAAAAATCTGTGTCAAATACTTTGCAACATGAATTAAACAAAACAGTGTCCATATTTGGAGACCCTATATTAATTAAGATCGTACCTATCCAGGTTTTTTTTTAACGTGCAGTTCTACAAAAATTGTGCAGTTCTAAAAAAATTGTGCAGTTCTGTAGGTAAATGTGTGCAGTTCAAAGATGTATTTTGTACGCTTTACTAAATCACAAATAGAGCAGTTATCATAAATTTAAGTTAAATCAGCTCTTTCCAGTTGATATGTAGAATATTATTCCAGCAATAACGTATCATATAGTCGCCGCCGTGCATATGAAAAGAATCTCACAAACATATTGCCACCCGCTGTAAAGCTTAATTTAAGGTATGTTACCCCATAAAGTACTTAGAAACTAAAGAATAAAAATTTAAAATTTATATTCATAAATTTTTTTTATTGAAAACACACATGTAAATGTGTAGGATTGATGAGTAAATAGCATTGATGAGTGAATAGGATATTGGATAGTGCAGGATAAGCTATTTTTCATCTCTCTGTGGCCTATAAAATGTGCAGTTCCAAAATTTTCTTAAAAACCCCCCTGATCCATACGAAATATTCATAGTAACTAATAATAGGGAGCAAATGTAGTTTACGTCCACCTCACGCAAAAGAGGACACAAACTACACTAGGTCAAAGTTGGGGAACGTAAACTACACTAGGCTCTTTAATAAACATTTTTTAAATGAATCCATCAAATAAAATGTTAAAACTAACGAAAATACTACGACTTAACCTAACCAATCGTCAATTGGATTACCTAAAGATCAGGACCCCCAGCCTTCTTTAGTTAGCCTTATAAGGCTAACTAACGAAAATATCACGACCTAACTTAACCAGTCGTTAGGTTAGGTCGTGATATTTTCGTTAGTTAGCCTTATAAAGCTAACTAAAGAAGGCTGGGGGTCATGATCTTCAGGTGATCCCGTCAACATATATATATATATATATATATGACGATTGGCAGAGCTAGGCAGTAACTCGTTACAAGTAACGGCCGTTACGTAACGCGGTACTTTTTTAGTAACGGTAGCGGTAACGGCGTTACATTTCAAATCAAGTAACTCTTTCAGTAACGACGTTACTTTTTTAGGGAAATACATTCGTTAGTCGTTACTCGTTACTTTTTTATCGTAGCTCGCAATTAGTTTCTTTCGATCCTCACTCATTATTCATTAACCGTTAAAAATTTGTCCCTTCACTATGAGCGAGGTGTGCATGTTGGCCGTTGGCATGCTGGCAGCCTACCCCCATCCACCCTCTCCCCCTACACTGACAGCACTGTCAAAGTAAAAAGGCGAAGAACCCTGGAGCAGGGAGGGACCTAAGTTCAACAGAGGTTTCGTCATTCCTCTCATCTGGGCCTTCACGGCACGTTAGCTCTGCATCCTTCCCATCCACTAACTTTAAAAATATGTTTATTAAACTTAACACTCCTATACCATCTAGTGCCGCTGTTGAGCGGGTTTTTTTCGGTAGGGAAGGATATACTGCGTCCGAAACGAGGCTCGCTCTTAGATGCAACTTTTGAGAAGCTTGTTTTCTTAAAGGCCAATAAAGATCTTTTGAATAATAGTTCTTAAGTTTGTATATTTAGCTAATAAATTCCAATTATCATTGCCATGCACAATAACTCATTTGATTAATTTCTTTAGTATTTCGTATTATTGTTTTGCAAAACTAAATTTTCCTGCTATAGTCTAGCATTAGTATCAATAGTATGCTACATCCTCTGTTATGTTGCAATTCCTAGTAATAAATCTTGCAGTAATTGTTTTTCACTTTTTTTAAAAATATTATGCCTCATAAGTAATAACAACGCAATGAAGGCATGCACAGACTTCATAGCCTATGCATTAACCAGTGGATACAAACCAACACATACTCGCACAAGCGAATGTTTATATAATATAATATTTTATGTATATATAAATTATAATATACCTATGCATATATATAATATATTTACATTTCATTAAAAGTAACGGTAACGAGTAACGGCACCGTTACTCGTTACTTTTTAAAAATGGTAACTGTAACGATAACGGCGTTACATTTAGATTGTAGTAACGGTAACGATAACGGCATTACATTTATAAAGTAACGAGCACAGCACTGACGATTGGTTAGGTTAAGTCGTAATATTTTCGTAGTTTTAACGTTTTATTTGATTAGGTATACGCGGACAAAGTTGGGGAACGCAAACTACACTAGGATAATGTAGGGGAACGTAAACTAGACTAGGCACCACAGGGGGACGTGAACTACACTTGCTCCAATAATAGTAATAGTAAACAGTAATAGCTATTAACATTTTAATAGACTTTCCTGTATCTTTGGAAGTTTGAGATAAGCTAGTAAGTCAGTTTTTAACAGTTAAAATAAGAATTCAACTTTTGAAAATTATGCGCGTTACATTCAAACTTCAAAGTCATTGGCTAAAACCTGCATACATAAAATTACATTCAAAGTTTGCAAAGTCTGAATGATTCGTGTCACTATATATATATATATATATATATATATATATATATATATATATATGATGAATAAAACCACGAAGGAAAGGAAACACAAAACGGTGCTCAAGCGCTTTCGTCTAATGACATCCTCAGGAACACTGAAATACATAAAAGGTTAAGGCCTATATATAGGTTACAGAAAGAGAAAAAAAAATATATATATATAAATAAATAACATATATACATATATATATATATACATATCTACACACATACACACATATATATATATATATATATATATATATATATATATATATATATATATATATATATATATATATATATATATAATAAACGGAGAAGTAAAAATAAAACTTAAAAATTAAGGATTAGAGGATTAACAAAGAGGCATATCGATTTTTAGCACAAGATCAAATGAGTTATAAAAATAATACAAATTTATACTGGAGATACGCCCGGGTTTAACACTTTGCCTTTTAGAGTCAAGTTTCGATATATATATAAATAAATTGAAGATTAAAAGTTAATAAAGTAGCTTACAAGTTTACCAAAGATTAAGTGTCCTACCCTTTTTATCTAGGTTTGTTTTGAAGGAATTCAAAACAACAGGATCGAGTTGAAAAAGACCTTTGCTTATGTTGAAGTTATTTGAAAGTTGAATAATGGCAGACTCAAGAATATTTCTATTGACAATGTTGCTCGAATGAAATAAAACTGAAGCATTATTCCAATCAATACAGTGGGATAACTCTGACAAATGGACAAAAAGAGCACTGGACAACTGTCCTGTTCTGACGGAATATTGATGCTGTTTTATACGTGTGTGCAAATCCTTTCCCGTCTGACCTATGTAAAAGGAATCACATTGTTTACACCCAATCTTATAGATAATGCCTGAATTATTGGTAGGGCTATTTTTTACTATGATATTTTTCACAATATTGTTATATGAAAATACTACATTAATATCCAAAAGTTGAAGTACATTAGCAATGCCTAAAAAGCCCCGGAAAAATGGAAGTACTAAAATATTTTTTGACAAAGTACGAGTGTTATTATTGACACGATAGAAAGTTCGTTTTGCCTTGTTGAGACAAGATTCCATAAACGCAGATGGGTAACACAGATCACTTCCAATACCGTTGATTTTTTCCAATTCGGCATCGATGTATTCCGGACTGGCGATCCTAAGGGCGCGGAGAAACATTGATGAAAAAATGGCCTTCTTAGTGGGGGTGTCATGTCCCGAGTAAAAGTGTACGTAGGACAAGTTGTTTGTTGTTTTCCGATAGATACTAAACTTAAAACCTGGGCTTTCCCTATGTACACGCACATCCAAAAATGGGATTGACTTGTCTTGTTCCACTTCTAAAGTAAACTTAATGGAGGGGACTTGATCATTTAACTGAAGGAGGAAGTTATCCAGGTCACGATTCATGGGCCAGATACACAAAATATCGTCGACGTACCGCAACCAAGGGATGCCAACCCCCAGGATTCTCGGAATGTAAGTAATTTCGAAAAACTCCATATAAATATTGGAGAAGAGGGGCGATAAGGGGTTGCCCATGGCCATCCCAAACACTTGTTGATAATACTCGTTATTGAAAGTGAATTTAGTCTTTAATGCAAAGCTTAATAAGTTCCAAAACAATGTGTGAAGGTAGTGGCAGGTCATACTTATGTAATTCTTGGGAGAGAAAGTCAAGCATATCATCAATCAGCACTTTTGTAAACAATGAACAAACATCAAAACTGATCAATCTATCGTTAGTTTCAGTACGTGCATTATTCAATTTTTCAGTAAGATCCATGGAATTTTTTACATGTGAATCAAAAATAGTTCCGAGAATGGGGGACAAGACTTTGACAAGCCATTTGGAGAGTTTATAAGTAATAGAGCCCACCGAGCTAATAATAGGGCGCATAGGGTTGCCAGGTTTGTGGGTTTTAATAAGACCGTAAAGGTAGGGCAGAGAAGGTGAAGTGGACATGAAAAGCGGAATTAAGTCCTTATGATCTTTGAGAATGCGTTTCAAGCAAAGGTCTTTTTCAACTCGATCCTGTTGTTTTGAATTCCTTCAAAACAAACCTAGATAAAAAGGGTAGGACACTTAATCTTTGGTAAACTTGTAAGCTACTTTATTAACTTTTAATCTTCAATTTATTTTTATATATATCGAAACTTGACTCTAAAAAGGCAAAGTGTTAAACCCGGGCGTATCTCCAGTATAAATTTGTATTATTTTTATAACTCATTTGATCTTGTGCTAAAATCGATATGCCTCTTTGTTAATCCTCTAATCCTTAATTTTTAAGTTTTATTTTTACTTCTCCGTTTATTGCATATATATATATATATATGTGTGTATGTGTGTAGTATTATGTATATATATATATATGTATATATGTTTGTGTGTATGTATGTTATTTATTTATTATTATTTTATTTTTTTTTCTCTTTCTGTAACCTATTATAGGCCGTAACCTTTTATGTATTTCAGTGTTCCTGAGGATGTCATTAGACGAAAGCGCTTGAGCACCGTTTTGTGTTTCCTTTCCTTCGTGGTTTTATTCATCATAAATATTTTTCACGTGTTACTTTTCGTGAAATAATTTTCATATATATATATATATATATATATATGATGTCCCAAAACCACGTATACATTTTTTAAAAATTTATAACAGGAGAACCCACTAACAGATTCAGATGATTTTTTTCTTTTTATAGCCTATAGCCTAAGGAGATACAAAGGCGAAATTGTTAACAGCCTTGGCTAGCCTAAGGAGATACAAAATCGAAATTATTAATAGCCTTGCCTGCCTACAGTAAACATGGAAAATGGAAGTGTGCGCTTATCATTTGAGCAACGAAAATGGATACTAAAGTCGTATTTTAAAGTTGAGAAAGATATCAAAGGTTCACAACAGTGGAGAGACAATTTTGGAACTAATCTCCAACTCGACTTACCATTTCACGTATCTGTGAGAAATTTGAAGTATACGGTACTGTGCATGATGTGTACAAGCAAGCGACTGGGCGTCCAAAGACATCAACAGATGCTAACACTTCTGATGAAGTGCTACAGGTATTCAACCGATCACCAAGAAAATCTGGAGACAATGTGCTCGTGAAACAGGGAAAAGTAAGACAAGTGTCCACAGAATTCTGAAGAATGCTAAATGGAAATCTTACATCCGAGATTATTACATGCCTTGAATGAGGATGATCCGGATCGCAGAATCCAGTTTTGCGAATGGTTTCGAGTAAAAAAACACAGAAGATGGCCAATTTGCGACAAAATTGTGTGGTCTGATGAGGCTACATTTAAGTTGAATGGTATAATTAATCGTCATAATTGCACATACTGGTCACAAGAAAATCCACACATTTATGTGGACGACATGTAAATTTACTGGGTATAACTGTCTGGTGTGGTTTTTCTTCCAAAGGTTTGGTTGGTCCATTCTTTTTCGATGGTACAGTTACCGGCCATAGCTACCTCAACATGCTTCGGGGAAAAGGTTTTCCTGCAATTCGACAGTTATACGGAGATGAGGACATTTACTTTCAACAAGATGGAGCACCTCCTCATTACCATCAGGATGTCAGGAACTACCTTGATGAAACATTTCATTATCGGTGGATCGGACGACGAGGTAGTATCGAGTATCCACCACGTTCACCAGATTTGAACCCACTTGACTTTTTTTTATGGGGTCATTTGAAAAATGAAGTATACAGTAGAAGACCTACATCACTTGAACAACTAAAGAGCACAGTTGAAGAAGCGTGTAGAAATATCCCTACAAACATTTTTGTTGAAGTCTGCCAATCAGTGAATCAAAGAGCGCAGTGGTGCATTGATGTCAATGGTCGACATTTCGAACACTTACGTGTTTAAAACAAATTAAACTATCTATTATTTCGAAGTTGTATATTTTACTTATAAAAAGAACTAAAAATCATCTGAATCCGTTAGTGGGTTCGCCTGTTATAAGTTTTTTAAAAATGTATACGTTGTTTTGGGACACACTATATACCTGTCCCAAAAGAAATAGCAAAGCTTGCTTTTCATTGGAAATTTCTGAGTTAGGGATAAACCAGTGAGTATATGAAATATAAGTAAAAGGCACTTAATTTTTCACATCAATATTTTTACACCTATTTTATGTATTTAGTAAAAAGTTACTAGTTTATGGCATTTTCACTACTTCTGCAACATAACTTTTAAAGGTGTATTTCTTTAAATTCTAATATTTTACTTCTATTTCATAGCAGGTGTACTACAGTTGGTGCTATTTTCCAAAAATATTTATCAAAATACTGAAATGATGGTGACGTAAATGACATCTCAATAATTGGTGTTATTGTTGGCACTAAACTACCCATCAAGTCTTTCCGAAAACATGATCTCGTTAACAGATTACATAACTGGGGGCAGTGGCAGAGCTAGGATTTTTGTTTAGGGGTAGGGGCTGGTTGGGTTGGGGTGCCGTTCTGAACCCAACTTAAAAAATACGCAACCCAACCCGCAAAAACACTCGGTAATAAGTTCAGTGTTCAATGATTACTAATTTATTAGAAGAAGAGCTGATCTATAATTCTTTTAATGCTCAAAACCGAATCCAGAAAAACACTTACTTGACAACAGAAATAATGAACAACCAATTTTTACCTTTTACTGTCCAACCAAACCCAGAAAAAAGAGCACTCTTGTTTTGTTATTAAGATAACTAAAATTACATTTACAACCGCCAATCTTTAGCTTGCTGTCATTACAGTAAATATGTGAAATACTGTACTGTAAAATTACAATGAGAAATGAATTATGAAAAAATGTGCCAATGGATCGTCCCATCTTATAAGACTGCCAAACAAATTCTTTTCACTTCAGGAGGATCCGCCGATTTTTTTTTTTTTTTTTTTTTTTTTGGCAAAAATGTCAACAACTTTTTCCGGCATCACTTCCATGACATGAAATGACATCACTAGCGTGGACGCGACCGCGACAGATTCAAGATGGCCGCCAAACAAAAAATACGAGACAACCCCAAATTCACTCGGCTAAACTTAATTACCAGGGCATCGCTCAACGGTAGACTCACCTAAAGCAACGGTTATCCGTTAGAAATTAAAAAAATTGTGAAAAACAAGGCCAGTCGTACTGGTTTGCGTGAATGCTCATCACAGCACAGGCACAGTACACATACAATCTCATGCACCCATAGAAATGTATACATTTGTAACACGCTCTAAAATGATATGCAATAAATGTCATATTTACCTCCTGCACGCTTGTTTTTATTCAGAGAGAATATAGTTGATTGAGACAGGAAATATCATTGGGAATGCGAAACCTTTCTATCAGTGAGGGATGCTAGAGCCCCCTCAGACCCCCCTCCCCCGGATCCGCCACTCACTGGAGAGCAAAGCCTTTATAATGGATTGCCAGCCAGTATAGTTCAAAGCAATTTGATGGAATTCTTTAACCCTTTAGCGCACAGTGTTAACTTTACTGATTTTGTTCTGGCTAACGCCAAACGATTTTATTCAGTCCCGGAAAAGACCACCTCTATGCAGTTAAGGGTTAAAAAGAGATTCGATGCTTATCCTGCCTTAAATCCCCAGTTTAGAAGCATTTGTTAACGCATACAAGTACTGTAGAATTTTCACTCGGATTCCCTACTCCATGCTTTAAAATTTTCTCTTTATCTTTAAATTTCTTTCCTTTCTTTCGACCTTTCTTTCCTTTGCTTTAAAACTTTTACTCGTCTTTAAATTTTCTTACATCTTTTAACCTTCCTCCTTAAACAGATAGCTTCGTAGGGACCACCGGTCTGTTGTTGTTTGGTGTCCTTTGTATTTCTTTGTATAATTTAACAAGTTACACAGACTTGCGGTTGAATTGGAAAACCTCCCATCTCTTTCCCTCACCTCCTGCTATATTACGTAATCATAGATGATTTAACCACTTAAGCTCAGTCAAGTATATATATATATATATATATATATATATATATATATATATAATATATATATATATACAGGGTGTTTCATAACATGTGGGACGAACTTTCAAGATGGATTCAGGACCTAAGAACAATGAAAAAAGTTTATATAAACATATGCCTGAAATCGCTTTGTTTCCGAGTTACGGCCCGTTTTGTGTTCCAGCAATTCTTTCCGCAAACTGTTTACAAACATTGCTTGCCGACAATGTTTGTGAGTGTGTACGAGACTTATTTCATGTATGGCCTTCCCGATTGTATTGTTTCATGCACTCTATGACATGTTTCAATATCGTAGTGTAGAGCCATCAGTCAGTCAGAGGTGCTGCATCGCGGTGTTTCACTGTTCGTATTCGTAACTTCTTACCGTGAATAAGTGCAGTCCAGTGAAAAAAAACCTTAAGAGTTTTTGTGCTATTCAATGATAGTGTGCATTTGAAGTGAGAATGGAGGCTTATTCAAACATAAAAATGGCAGACACGCATCTCATGTATGGACTTGCCGAGTGTAATGCGGCCGCAGCAAGACGTCTGTATGCGGAAAGGTTTCCGAATCGCCGTCTGCCAGATAAGAAGACCTTTCAGAGCAGGGGCGTACCTAAAGTATTTGGCACCGGGGCGGATCCTTCCTTTGGCACCCCCTCATAAATATTTTAAAAATTTAAACACACACAAAAATATATTATGTTTGCAAGTAGATTTTTAAACAGTACAGTACTGTCATAAACAAATTGGAAATAAGAAAAATGCAGGACATTAAAAATTCAGTGAACAGGTAATACTGCATTTTATTTTATACATCCATTTATACATCCATTTTTTTATACATACATTTTATATCCCCGTGAGCTCAGCAGCAGTCTTTCCGGCAAGAGGGAAGAAGCCCAAGAATGATTCCTTTACTTCAACTTTGTCACATTCAATATGAACGTATCTGATCACTTCACACATCTGATCAGTGTGGGACACATCAGGAGTGCTGTCAAAAAGAATCCCAAAATACTTTGCTTTCTTGATATCAGCCACTATTTTCTCTTTGACGTAATTCCCCAAAAGGCAAATGAGCTCATTCTGAATCTTTGGAGATAAATACGAAGCCACTCTCCTCCCAGATGGAATAGAATGCTTAATCCTTACAAAATGTTCTTTCAAAACTGGATCATAATTTGACAGCAACTCTACCAATTCCATGAAGTTTCCTTTGTTTGCTGATGACATGTCCTCTTTGTGACCACGAAAAGGAAGATTCTGGTGAGCCAGAAATAAGGTTACGTCCAAGAGGCGATGTAAAATATCTCTCCATTTCTTTCTCTCCTTGTCCATTGTTGCTTGATGAACCTGATCAATGGTTTTTTGAAGCTTCAACCCTGCTCCCAAGGTCTTCCATTTCTCCAGGCATGAGAGATGCTGCTCAGAAGCCTCATGGTCAGACACCTTTGGGTTTAGCTTCCACCATGCTTGAAACCCAGTGACAAAGCTGGATGTTCCAATTCCTTTGTCATCAAGAGCAAACAGTCTGCAGCAAAAGCAAAACAAACTTTCTTTTGATGGAGAGTAAACCATCCACGTTCTCAAAACTTTCTCGCCATTTGGCAGAGCCTTATAGAACCATACAGTGGTCAGCTGTCGACTCTTCCCTTTGGATTTCTCTCCTTGTCTTTGAACTGCACTGAAAGGTCCATCCCTATTTTGGAAGGGTTCACTTCCCCTCTTAATAAGATCAACTCTCAAGTCATTTGGAACCGGGATTGGCCAAACAGCGACATCAGAATAAATTGAAAATCTATCCGTCTCCTCTTCTTCATCAGAGTCTTCCTCCTGTTGGTGTGGACTTCTGCTGGCGTCTCCTTCCTCTTCATCAGTTTCACTGCTTCTAGAAGATGAATTGCCATCCTCCAATCCTTGCTCTCTCTTATTTGAATCCTCTTGTGAAGATGCTTCTTGTATTTGCCCTTCAGATTCACCAGGCTGAATATCTTCAGGACTTTCTCCTATTGCACTTGATGTTGAGGGCGTCACATATTTCAAAATTGATCCGGACATTGCCTGAGCCACCTCTTCTCTTGCCTTTTTCATTTTTCTTTGTTGGAATCCACTGGGTCGATTTCGCTTCATAGTGGATGTTTTCTACAAAATTTTAAAATCAAAAGGTATAAAGCATGAACATAAGTGCAAACACGATTCCTAAAAAAGCAGAAAACTATGAGCATTACTCACATTCGGAGAGATCAGTTTGTTTCTTTTGCGACTTAATGGAGGAAATAGTTGACATAAAACGCAGTGTACGTTAGGTAACGGAAAGACTTGCAACGCTTGATGAGGGCAGGGGTAGGGCTACGGTTGACGAAAGCCGAACCAATACTAACGTTGAAGACGTTAGTAATTTGAAGGGTGAGGTGCGTAACCTAGTTTCTAGTTTAGGTAGCTTGTCGGGAAGGTTGGATAGAGTTGAGGAAGGGGTTAAGGTTGGTCCGAGAGTAGTAGATAGGGAGGGATTTAGAGAAGTTAAGGGTGGAGCTAGGCCGCGTACGTTAGGTGATAGGAATCCCCCCCCCCCTATCGAGGTTTCGAACCCTTTCGCCCATTTGGAAAGGGACGTGAATGAGGGGGGAACTATTTTAATTGGGAACTCTTTAGTGCGCCACATGGACAAAGAGTTCGTTGAACGGCATCCAACCAAGAGGAGGAGGGTCTGTCTCCCAGGGGCCAGGGTTGACAGAGTTCGAGACGAAGTGGATAGGATTGACGTTGCCTCCCGTCACTCGATGTTGGTGACGATGGTAGGAGGCAACGACTCGTATAGGGCCGATACGAGAGTGCCTGACCTTTTGGAGAGATATAGGGAGTTAATTAGGTCCCTAAAGGCGAGGTCAGATAGCTCTTTAGTTCTAGGTATTACCCCTAGGCACGGGTTAGGTCTTAGGATTACGTCAGAAACAATATTTTTGAATAATAAATTAGAAGAGATTTGTGCTGAGGAAAATGTACCCTTCGTAAAACTGTGGTCCGAATTCAGTGATCCTAGCCTTTTTATAAAAGATGGGGTGTATTTTAATGAAATAGGTAATGCTAGGCTAGGTAGGTTAATAGACGAAAACGTGCGAAAGATGTATAGGTCGAAGCCTTCTTTAAACGTTGTGGGTCCGGGGAACAACGGGCCCGACGTGAAAAATAGTTTAAAACCCGGCCCGTGGTAAAAAATACCTTAAACGTCTTTTATTGTAACGCGCGTAGTATTAGAAATAAATTAAACAAATTTAAGGCGATAATTTATTCTGGCAACTACGATATAGTTGCTATCACTGAAACGTGGTTAAATACCGTGACTCGGGACTTGTTGGGGGAACTTGATATACCGGGTTTTAAACTCTCTACTAATGATAGGTTACATAGGTTTGGTGGCGGCGTTTTGCTGTACATTCGTAATTCCCTTAGGGCTATCGAGATTAAGATAGATTTTCCGACAGCAATAAATGCGATATGCGTTGAAGTTAGGGCGCGTAGTATTAGTTTTAATTTTGTTGTTGTTTATAGACCTCCCGTTCAACCCTTCGCCACCGATACTAGATTTTACTCACTTCTTGGTAACTTTATTGACAATCGGAATAGTATAATTGTCGGAGACTTTAACTGCCCTAATGTTAATTACGAGACTTTTACTGGTAATGAGGAGGGTTTGAGATTGATTGAGTTCATGGAGGATAATTTTTTACGACAGACAGTTACCGAACCAATGCGCGGAGACAATATTTTAGATTTGGTGATGACGAACGGCGAAAATATAGTCGATAGTTTAGTAGTAGGCGAGAGTTTAGGATGTAGTGATCATCAAATTCTTAGGTTTAAGTTATCGATAGAAAACACTAAGGATAGTAATGTAATAGAAGTCCCTGATTTTCGTAGGGCTAATTTTGATAGTTTTGCGGATAGGATGAAAGTAGTGGACTGGGATAACTTATTTATGGGTAATGACACAAATTTGCATTGGGAGGCGTTTAAAGAAAGTTTTATGAATATTGAAAGGGAGTTTATTCCTCGTAGGCCCAAGCGCGCTAGAAATCATGGTAGGCCCAAGTGGTGGACTAGGGAAATAGGCGAGTTCATAAACGAGCATAACAGAGCGTATAGACTTAATAAGCGCAATGGCACGGCAGCTAACTTTAATAGATATATCGAGCTTAGACGTCAGGTTAAAAGATCAGTTAGGAATGCTAAGCGTAATTCCGAGATACTTATAGCTGCGGATAGTAAACATAATCCAAAAACGTTTTTTGAATACGTCAATAATCGTAAGCCGATAAAATATAACATAGGCCCTCTAGTGGATGTTAACTGCGCTTTGGCTTCTGACGCTCAGGCGATGGCGGGTATTTTCAGTAACTTTTTTGCGACAGTTTTTACCGTAGAAGACGTAAATAATGTCCCCGACGTGGACGATATCGTTCCATTTAGTAGCGAGACTATTTTGGATGAAATAGCTGTTTACGAGGGTGAGATTGCGCATCATATCGATAGGCTAAAAGTTAGCAAGGCTCCAGGCCCTGACGCTTTTTATTCTAGACATTTGAAAGATTTGAAAGACGTTATCGTAGGCCCCTTAACGAAAATTTTTAATCAGTCACTGGAAACGGGGATTATTCCTGAAGACTTCAAATTAGCTAACGTCACGTCTATCTTTAAAATAGGCGACCGCACAGTAGCTAGCAATTATAGGCCCATCAGCTTAACGTCAATTGTCGGTAAACTTTTGGAATCCGTAGTTAGGGATCGTATCATCGAACACTTAGAAAGTAGAAATTTGATTAATAGTAGTCAGCATGGGTTTCGACGCCATAGATCTTGTTTAACTAATTTGTTAGAATTTTATAACGAAATAGTGCGCGAATACGATAGGCATAGAGCGGTTGACGTTATTTATCTAGATTTTAAAAAGGCGTTCGATACAGTTCCGCATAGAAGATTAATTGCGAAGGTTAAAGCGCACGGCATACGCGGTCAGGTAGCTAACTGGTTAGAGGAATGGCTTCGGGCTAGGAGACAGAGGGTTGTTGTTAATGGTAGTGAATCGGGGTGGTTGGATGTAGGTAGCGGTGTCCCACAGGGTTCAGTGTTAGGCCCATTGCTATTCGTAATTTACATTAACGACATAGATGTAGGATTGACTAATAACGTGTCTAAATTCGCGGACGATACTACAATAGGCGGTAAGGTTGTTAACGAGGACGATAGAAATAGGCTCCAAAACGATGTAAATAGGATTATGGAGTGGACGGATAAGTGGCAGATGCAATTTAACGTAGACAAATGTACAGTTTTGCATATAGGTTCTCGTAACAACAGTGGTGGGCACCGTTAACCAAAAAGTTAACTTCGATAACGATAATCCGTTAACCCCAATTTTTAACTCCGATAACGATAATCCGATAATTTTACTACAAAGTTAACGGAAGTTAACGATAATCCGTTAACGATAACTATTTCTTTACTAACATTTAAAAAAATCAAGGAAAAAAGCTTTAAAACCCATAGAAAATGTTTATTTATGCAAAATCCAACAATAAATAGGTATTTAACTATTTTTATCAAGTTTTGCAACTTTTTTGCTTAATAACTTTTTTTTTATTTTTAATAAAAAATGTACTGATTACATGTTTTGAAACCCTTGTAACCACTAACCATTAACTAAATTTTAATTTACCAGAGAATTATTATGGCGGGAACTGAAAGGTAAAATTAAATTTTAGGCACATTTATTAAAGACTATGACACAATGTGCTGGTTGCCCTTCAGAAAGACCAACTTCTCAAAGTTAGGCCCAACTGCCAGTCTTGACCTCTTGGGCCTCAGGATGTCCTTGCCGAGAGAGAAGAGCCGTTCCACTGCGGCAGAGGACGGAATTGGCAGACTGAAGTTATGGCGGTTTGAATTCATTCGCGGAGCGGTGATCTTCCGTGAATGACTGACTCCTCGCAGTTAACGTGTTAACGGACTTTAACAGACTAAATATCGAGTTATCGGAAGTTAACTGGTCCGATAACGATAAATGGAAATTAACTTCCGTTAATAGTCCGTTAAAAAAGTTAATTTCGTTAATTAACTGTTATCGGATTAACGCTTTAGTGCCCAACACTGCGTAACAATAATTACACGTACACGATGGGTGATAGAGAGTCAGCGAGCGTTGACGAGGAAGTAGATTTAGGCGTACGCGTATCTAATGATTTAAAAGTTAGGAACCAGTGCCTGGAGTCTTGCGGAAAAGCTAATAGGATGCTAGGCTTCATAGCGCGTAATTTCGAATTTAAATCGAAGGATATTATATTGCCCCTTTACAAGTCCCTAGTCAGGCCTCATTTAGAATATGCCGTTCAGTTTTGGTGCCCGTATTTGCGTGAGGATATTGATAGGTTAGAAAGGGTTCAGCGTCGTGCCACGAAACTAATTCCGTCATTGCGTAACAAGCCTTATGAAAATAGGATTAAAGAGTTAGACTTGCATTCACTCGAAACTAGGAGATTAAGGGGGGAGCTTATTGAAGTTTTCAAAATCGTTAATAACATCGATGACGTAAATTTTGACAACCTGTTCACTTTCGATAATAGCAATACTTGTAATAACGGATTTAAGTTGCGTGGCAAACGTTTCATTACTAATATCGCTAAAAACTTCTTTACGTTTAAAGTAATTGATAAATGGAATAATCTTCCCGCGTCAGTCGTTAACTCTAGCAGCGTTAATATGTTTAAGAACCGTTTAGATAGCCATTTTAAAAATATTACGTTGTTTAAAATAAAAAACAATTAGTAACAGGACTCTGGGGGTGGTGGTCGAGGATGAGTTTGTTGACGATTAATGCCAGCTTGTGACATGCCAGTGTGATATGCCAGCAAAAAAATTATTACAAAAAAAAAAATTAGACTAACACGAACGTAGATGTAGCTCGTAGCGTAAACTAACCCACTTTTTGTTTAACTTTACCTACTTTTTTTTTCTTCTTATCCTCTCCTTACTTGCATGTCTGTAACTCTCTTTACTTGCATGTCTGTAGTTTGCATGGTTATGGCTGTGAGTGAAGACTGTGTTTGCATGGTTTGTAAGCGTTCTTATTTAATTCTTTTCATTTTTCACCCCTTTCTATTCTCTTCGACTATTTTTCCGACTTGTCGGCAGTGGCCGGTGGATGATGATGATGAGTCTTTTTTCTCTTTTTCTGAATGAATGTTAACCCATGAATGAGAGGTGTTGCTACTTGCTTAAACCCTTATTCTCTTCTCTTGACCCCCTACTCTTTCCTTTCTCTCGGGCTAACCTCAGAGTGGATCTTAGGGTCTTTGTTAGCCTTAGCTTATGTAGATCTGTAGAAATAACTAGACCACTGACAAAATGAAAATTAACAGTATATCCAGTAAATAAAGAAGTAAAAAAAAATTTATTACAACAGAAGAGCTTCAAACAAGTGGTTCTCAAACTTTTTCCAACTAGATACACATTGAGTTATCAGATTATCAACCCAGACAAGCAGAGACAATTAATTATCAATGCCAATGCATTAACACTAATTCAATATAGTATGGTACTAGCAAAAGGTCGGCGCTACGCGCCGATTTTGCTAGATCTGCGGTGCTTCGGCTGAATTGTTGGCTTACGGCGTATTTTATTTTGAACATCAGTAGCCCTTTATCTGGATATCATTCCTATTCCTCTCACCTTGGGCCTCAGTAATTGGGGTGCCTGCGGCCTTCCAGTTACTGGCAAACCAATTATTCATTCAATAAAACTACAGAAAAGAACGCAGCCATGAAAATCTAAAGCTTCACAAATCTTAATACAATGAGCTCGGATTTGAAGCCTAAGATTTTCATGATTGCGTTCATTTCTATAGTTTTATTGACCAAATAACTGAACCGACAGTAATTGGGGGCCCCTGCGGCCCGCCAAATCATAGTTTTCATTGTTTCGAGTGCATCAATAATATTGTTATAGTGTTCCATTAGTTGTGATAAGCATGATCTTCCTGACCGGAATCGATATTGGTTATCATTTTTTTTCTGAGTTTCCCCATTAACCCCACCCCTCTCCCCCAATACCCCCTCCCCTCCCCCATTTACCCCACCAATTTTTTTTTCTGAGTTTCCCCATTAACCACACCCCCTCCCCCATTACCCCACCCCTCTCCCCCACCCCTCTCCCCCATTTACCACCACCCTTCCCCCATTACCCCCAAGGGGGGAAGGGGGCTGGCACCTTGCAAAGGATTTACTTTAGTTTTTTTTTGGTTACATAATATATCGCATCTATTTTTCTGAGTTTCCCCATTAACCCCACCCCTCCTCCATTTTGTGCCAAAATTATGATTAAAAATGAAGAAATGGGAAGAACTGTACCCCTAAAAGGGGGGGGGGAAGGATTTATGTTAGGGAATTTTTTTTTAGCATGGGCACTGCACAATAAAAAGACGCATCGAATGATGAAAACCGCATTGTTCTACACCAATTGTAGCGACCTGTAGGTGTGCGCAAAAAAACTGTTATATATATATATATATATATATATATATATAACGTAAAGAACGACGCTTGTATAGGAGATATTCCGCGCAAGACGAGAGAGAGAAAACGGAACAAATGAAAAAATGAAGTAACCACCTGGGAATCGAACCCGGGATCTTCCGATTGCCGGTCAGACGCGATACCATTACACCATGGACTTCACTCTTCCAAATGCCGTAATTCTTCTACATACTCGCAGAAACCAATGCCCCAAGGGGGCACCTCCCGCATGCCGTAACATTATATACATTCAACTGCAAAGAACACGCAGTATAAATAACGTAAAGAACGACGCTTGTATAAGCGTCGTTCTTTACGTTATTTATACTGCGTGTTCTTTGCAGTTGAATGTATATATATATATATATATATATATATTATATATATATATATATATATATATATATATGGCTTCATTTCTGAAATAGTATATTAGATAACACTAGCTATTATAATTGATATCATTATTTAATAAGCAGTAAGCATTAACAACATATTAAATATACAATGATACTACAGTGGACATTGTAAAATTGTTGAACTTGACTAAGCCAATAAGCATTAGTACTAATTCAATATAGAATAGTACTGTAGTTGTTGATGTAAATCTGAAACGGTGTTTACTATATTAAGCATGGCTGCAGGAAAAGATCCCCCGGAGGACCCCCCCCCCCCCCCCCCCCGAGGAAAAAATCCCCCTAGGAAAAATATCCCCCGAGGAATAAATCCCCCATTAGTCATGAGAAATAAGGATACAGATAATGCTAAATAAAATTTATTCTTTATTAAGAAACACAATTAAAAACGAATAGATAATGTATGTGAAAAAATGCCGTGTTTAAAATTTTAGATTGAAGGCGATTCCTTTCAGATAATCTATAATGGATCGGTTATCAACATCATCTACGATACTTTTAATACGAGCTACTGCACTCTTGTATTTTTTTCTTTGCGTATGAGAAGGATGACCAGCCATAGCTTGAGTAGCATAAACTTGTTGTATAGCTTGCTCCTTTTGAATGCACCTTATAAAAGCCCAAATATTTGGATGTGAACAACCAATATTTGCTTAGAAACTTCGGTGCCATCCTTCCACAGCACTGTTCGTCTTCAGTAATTCATCTTGCGCTCTTGTGAACATGTTCCAAAGGCTTACTTCAAATCTTGGAGGTCTTCGGCATCTTCGAGTTGGTCTTCCAATGCATGTGTCCTCGAAGTAGTCAACAACGTCATTTGCGACTTCAGGCAACGTTTCAGCTAGAATTTCAAAAGCTTCGATGACCTTGTCTGGGGTATAAAAAGCTAATGCTGAAATCATACGCATTTGCAGTGAAAATTTCCTTTCACTTTAATCTTAGCTTTGCATTGAGAAGTTGAACGGCGCTGTTCACATTCGTATGACTGTACATCGTTTGCTAAATTCTTTTGCTTCACATACACATGGCCTTCATAACAAATTTTCATTCCTCCTTTATTAGACTTCACAAATTCCATGGGTGGTGTTCAAACGCTTTTAAAATTGAACCGTCACTTCTCTGTTCACTTCAGTTGGTGTTTTAATACTGGTAAACTAAACATGCATTCTTGCGTAAGCTTAACTATGTGAAGTGACGGTTGGTTGTAAATAGAACTATGAGAAGTGATGGTTGGTTGGTTTGTTAACCGTTCACTTGAGTCCGAGCAACAAGTTATGTCATTTCTAGATAATTTTTTATATGTTTCATGACTAATGGGGGATTTATTCCTCGGGGGATATTTTCCAGGGGGATTTTTTCCTATGGGATTTTTTCCTCGGGGAAGGGGGGGGGGGGAGATTTTCCTCCGGGGGATCTTTTCCTGCAACGATTAAGCATGTAAGCATTAACACATCTCCATGCAGTCATACCATCACCCTCTCTGTCTTAACATCACCATGTAGTTGCATTAAAAAAAATCATGCAGTCATATCACCACCACCATCATAAGATCACCACATAGTAATCATAAAAAACTCACTCAGTCGTAAACATCATCGTTACTTCAGTAGTCATGGTTGTAGGAAAAAAGTCGGGTCTTTCCTGTTTCATTAACTGTTTCCGATTTTTATGAAAACAACGTGATATGTACAGTTTTTCACGCTGATTTCAAAATTATAAACCATTTCATCGAGAAATGGTTAGTTTAGGTTAGGTTAGGCTTATTAGCATTTGATGTTTTCTAGGACACTGTTTTTCTTTCGGTATTAAGTTATATTCTTGTAAAAAATTTACTGCATTTTCTTCTGTCTCAGTCTTCCTATATAATTCTATAAAATTAAATTTATCAGTCATTGGAAAGTAAAAAGATGTTGAACTATAGTCTATGCTTGCAGCGGAAGAACAAAATAGATGTGCAACACCACCGTTTAAAAAATAGCCTAGCCTATGCTTGCAGTGATAGTCTATGCTTGCAGCGGAAGAACAAAATAGATGCGCAACGCCACCGTTTAAAAAATAGCCTAGCCTATGCTTGCAGTGATTACACCGTTCTAGTACTTTTTGTAGTATTCTATAAATAATTTACTTTCATTTCGAAAAAACTTATTTTTAGAATCAGTGTATTATTTTAAAATTTCTATAGCCTACGCTGTTTCAAACATTTGCTAGTTTCTGCACATTATAACTTTTTGGTTACATATTTCTCGATGAAATGGTTTATAATTTTGAAATCAGCGTGAAAAACTGTACATATCACGTTGTTTTCATAAAAATCGGAAACAGTTAATGAAACAGGAAAGATCCAAAAAGTCGTCTAAAGTTTAGTGCAAAATGTGACTTTCCTGTGTCTTTTTACTGATAACCAGTAGTCACAGGACCACCATTCATAAACATGAGTTTCTATAACATCACGACGATGCATTTATTATAACATCACGACGATGCATTTATTATAACATCACGACGATGCCTTTACCAGGTATTATAACATCACGACGATGCATTTATAAACACTTAAACATCACTATGATACCACATTGTCAAAAATTACTGGACACTGGTATAAGTACCATGATATTGTTATAAACACCAGCATTTTATGTTTTATCATAATTATTTAATGAAACATACCTCATGTATGTGAAGTCACAGTGTCAAGTGAACAAGACTTGGAATGTCAGTTGCAGCCAGCTGGCTATGCTCAAGAAACTGATGACTAAAACGTCAACAAACGTTCGCCTTTCGATGTAATTTTTATCAAATATTTAATTTTTCGTTTGTAAATTTTGTATTGCCAATAAAAATAAAAATTTATTTTATAGTGGAAATTAACATTAAGCTGTAATAATTTGAACATTTAAAAATTTTTTTCTTACTTTGGCGAATTTTTCATTTGGTTTGAAAACTTGTACTGGTATTTCAACTCTTCCGATGGCACCCCCCTCCTGGCTGTCACCCGGGGCGAACCGCCCCCCTCGCACCCCCCTTAGTACGCCACTGTTTCAGAGAATAGACGAGCGTCTTGGTGATACAGGATCATTCAACAAGCGAGTTTCAGATGGTTGTAGACCAATCAGCGCCAGAACTGTTGAGTTAGAGGAGCGGGTCCTGAATCGCGTGGAGGAACATCCTGGTGTCAGCACCCGAAGGATAGCAGCAGCAGAGGGTGTAAGATACACAACTGTGTGGAGAAGTTTACGAGAACAACAGCTTTACCCATATCACATTCAGAGAATACAAGGCCTTACTGAAGCTGATTTCCCACCACGAGAGGCTTTTGTACTTGGTTCCTTCAACAGTGTGCTCATCCTCTTTTTCTATCCTCCGTGTTGTTTTCTGATGAGGCTGCCTTCACAAGAAATGGCGTGATCAATTTTCACAACACTCATCACTGGGCCGAAGAGAATCCGCATGCCATCATCCAGTCAAGGCACCAACAACAATTTAGTATCAATGTATGAGCAGGACTTATTGCCGACAACTTAATCGGTCCTTTTGTTTTGCCTGGAAGATTAACAGGAGAATCGTATTTCAATTTTTTAAGGAATGATTTAAGCGATTTGCTAGATGAAGTTCCTCTTGGTGTCCGATGTCGTATGTGGTTTATGCATGACGGCGCTCCGCCTCATTTTAGTCGAGTGGCCAAAGACTATTTGGTTGACCATTTCCCTGATAAATGGATAGGCAGTGGAGGACCCATTGTGTGGCCTGGTCGCTCCCCGGACCTGAATCCACTCGATTTTTACCTGTGGGGTCATCTGAAATCCATCGTTTATGTGACACCCATTGACAATGTTGAATTACTTCGCCAACATGTAGAACAAGGATGCCAGAAAATCCGAGCAATACCTGGAATGTTTGACTGCGTCAGGCAGTCTATGACGAGGCGTGTTCAGGCGTGTATCCAAGCGAAAGGCGGTCATTTTGAGCACTTCCTTTAAAGGTAAGGCGGATACTTGCTGGAACACATAACGGGCTGTAACTCGGAAACAAAGCGATTTCGGGCATATGTTTATATAAACTTTTTTCATTAGGCTAGGGACTTAGGATTCTTGAATTTAGTTACCAGTGTTAAACGAGCTATAAACTGACTCAAATTATAGTTAAGATAATTACTACATACTTAATTGATTTCCTTTCTTGCCGATTTATAGCTGCAGTTGTAGATGGCCACTGTTCTTCTCCGAAAATTATTAATAGTGGTGTTCCGAAGGGCTCTGTCCTGTCACCCACTCTTTTTTCCTTTTATTTATCAACAATCTATTAAGTCGCATTTCCTGTCTTGCCCACTCCTATGCTAATGCTCTTCGCTTCTCCACCCTCTTGACAAAGCGTCTCTCTCAACAGTCACTCCATGCTTCGCGTGGGACGGCTACGATGTACCTGACCTCTGATCTTTCTGCTATCTCTGATTGGGGCAGAGAAAACCCTGTAGCTTTCAGTGCCTCAAAAACTCAGTTTCTTCATCTGTTTATTCGTCACTATCTTCCACACGACTATCCCCTTACCTTCAACGATACACAATTCAGTCATTCCTCTACTCTTAACATATTTGGTGTTCCCTTTTCTCGTGATCTTTCCTGGAAAGATCACGTATACTCGCTTTCTGGAACAGCTTCTAAGAGGTTAGGTGTGCTGTACCGTCTCCGCAGTTTCTTCACCCCTACTCAGTTGCTGTCTCTGTACAGGGGTCTTGTCTGCCCCTGTATGGAGTACGTTTCTAACGGGTGGGGTTGATTAACCCGCACAGCTCTATTTGACCGGGTGGAATCAAAGGCTTTTCGTCTAATTAATTCCCCGCCTCTTACTGACCGTCTTCAATCTCTTTCTCTTCTCCGCACTGTTGCCTCACTGTCTCTTTACTATCGCTATTATAACGGACACTGCTCTTCTGAACTCTCTAACTGCACGCAGTACCAGATTTTCGATACATTCTCATTCCTTTTCTGTCGAACTCTCTAACAACGTAAGGGTTAATCGGTAATTTTAATCTTTCCTCTACTCAACCGATCAACTCTGGAACCATCTTCCTCAATCCATCTTTCCCCCTGTCTATGACATCCAATCTTTCAAATGCAAAGTGTCCAGGCATCTCGAAAACCTTGGACCTTGATTTTGGTTCTTTTCTTCTTCTGTGGGGTAGGGGCGTTTTTGCGGGCATTCGCCTTTGTCCCCTCTTTCCTGCATAAAAAAAAAACTAGGCCTAAGAGTCTAAGACACTAGTTTGGGTGAAAGAAGGGTAGGTTACGTTAGCTTATTTATTGAAGTCCTTCAACGTTTCTATAAAAGTCATGTCCTTTTTGTGAAATCGAGGAAGCCAGTCAGTCAATAAACTTACAAAAAATACATCCATCAAAATTTTGAGTTTCACATTTCTGAACCCGTTGTCAAAATTTGTGAAGCTGCATTTAAAATCTAAATGACCCGTGAACTTAAAGCAAATAGTAAATTCTCACTGGATTAAAAATTTGTGTTCAAAATCTTTCGTATAAATTTACATGTTATGAATATCAACTAAACTTATAAAGCTTATATAGTCTTATGCAGTGGCGGCTCTAGACTCGATAAAGTGTGAAGGCTGTAGCTTTCGAAAATACTTATAAGGTACAAAAATTAAGAAAACTAGCTTAATAAAATAATAGTTCAATTATAAATACTTAGTATGGTTACTTACCAATGGATGAAATGATTTTATTTAAACATAAAATTCATTTTTCGGGTTCTGAACGTTGCAAAATGATCAATCACTTTTTCATTAAAATTGTTGATATCACTTATGATTCTATTTTCAATTGACAGCATTGCTAAAGCCGTGAGCCTTTGATTCAACATCGAGTTTCTAAGAAATGTTTTTATTCTTTTTAAGGTTGAAAAGCATCTTTCAGTTTCAGCTGATGTCATGGGCGTTGTTATTAAAATTTTTACTTTAACTGTTTCTGAAAATGCTGATTCTAAATTATTGTCCAAGAGAACACTTAATAAATCAGTGAGCTTGTCGTTTGAGCAGATATCGTCTCGACCATAAAGAACGGATAGTTCCGTTTTGAGTTTTAATTTGTCAAGCATTGGATATGCTTCAACAGCTTTGCCGAGTTCCACAGTTGGAAAGTCTTTAAGATAAGATTCAAAACAATTTCTTAGTAGCAGTTTACTGGATTCAAGATGGCCAGTAAAGCTAAATCTATTAGTGCATTCTGGGATAATTATATCGCAGACATCTGTTGTAATTGATGTTTCATTAGTAGTTGAAAACTTCCTCTTTTTATTTCCTTCATTTGAGTTGTTTTGTTCAGAAAAGTGTTCATATTCTTGCTTAATGTTTTCAATAGCAGCAGTAAATTTGTTTACATAGGATTGTGCGGTTGTTGCTTCAATACATCTAGATTGAAATTGTGCGAATAAAATTTCAACTTGGGGCATTATTTTACTGAAGAATTCCAGCCAAAAGTAAATTCCGGATCATTTAGCATTCTTTAATACCAGCTGCTGCAAGTCCAGTTTCCTTTGACTGAGAGGTTTCTAAAATGCTGCAGCACTCGATTAGTTCATCTTTTCTTTCGTATACAGCGTTTACTGTTCGACTTTTAAAATTCCATCTAGTTGCTGATACTTGTGGAATTCGATGAGTAATTTTTTCTAATTAAGCTGTTCTTTGATGGGATTTTGAAAAGAATGCAGGAATTCCAGACAAGCTATTGAAAAAAACTCTTGCTTTGCTAATTTTTGATGTTGCTTTCTCGATTATTAAGTTCAGTTGATGTGCGTAACAATGTACGTAATGAGCATTTCTTTTATTCTTGTTTGGACGCCTTTCTGCTTTCCACTAAGAGCAGCAGCTCCGTCATAAGTTTGAGCTATAAGTTTCTCCTTATTAGATAGTAAACTATTCAGTTTATTGAGGAGTATTTCGGATAAAGCTTCTCCAGTGAGATTTGGAGGGTTGAAGAAACTCCAAAACCGTTCAACGGGGTTTCCTTTTAGTTCATATCTGAACACTATTGCCATTTGTGATTTATTATAAATATCCGTTGTTTCATCACACATTACAGCTAAGTAGTCAGTTTTTTCAATCTCTTCCTTGATATTCTTTTTGCAAAGAACTAATATAGAATCTAATAATTCATTTTGAATCGTTTTGAAGTTCCCTTAAAAGCTGTAGCAGTTCGGAAATGAGATTCTAAACTAGGATCTGATTTACACAAGAAATCAATCAAACCGCGAAATACTCCTGGATTTTGGGAAGAGTCACTCTCATCATGGCCACGTAATGGCAACTCAAATTTGCCGCAGAATAATATGCAATCAATAATTTTAGATAGCACGCACCTATTTCTTTTCACTAATTCATTATGTCTGTCAATCGATTGTCTATGTGCTTCACTCAGCTGATTTCTGATATTCACTTTACCAAGAAAAGATAAGTTCACTACGTTTATCAAATGTTTTTGGCTTTGCTGGTGCTTTATTATCTTTGGAGGCAATTTTTTCAACTTAGAAATGCCATTCGTTGTCCATTCACTTTCTCCTCCAAATAATAAACATGGGAAACAGAACAGAGAATTACTTTGTTCACAGCCACAAATCCAATCATGTTTATCATAAATAGCTGAATTAAATTTGCGAACGTAATCCTTATTTCTACTTTTACCTGTCTCTTCTATATTTAAAGCAGGAGTTGGACGGCCTTTGTTTTTAATTTCAACCTTTTCGAGGTAGGTTAGGCTTGAAAATTTAATTGATTTCAAAAACGTCACTGTATTTTCCATGGCTTGTATGTAAGGGAGAAATAAAAGTTTTAGATAAGCTAATTGAATCAAAATAACCAAGTAGAAATCTGGTTCACGATAATAAATTTAATTGAAAAAGAAACACGATCAGCCTAGCACAGGAAACAATGACTGACCACACTTGATAACCAGCGTCCGAACACTGCCGTCACGTGCCGTCTGCAACTGTACGCTAGCAGGCTGCATCTGCTGCAGACTTAAAAGATCCAAATTTTGCTGCATATCATATCATTATCTTCTACTTTACCAATAATGTATTTGAAAATTCAGTTTTTAATAGTTTGATATTAACACACGGTGACGGAAGTATAATTTAAATAGATCAACTTTCATCAAATATAGCGAATTAAACGTGAAATTAATCATTAGGGACATCGTGCACCTGGCAGCAGTGCAGTGACCGCACTCACCTCACAGTCCTCACTAAATCTCATACCCTGTATACTGTGTATAGACTGCACGATTGCAGCCTTAAAATTTACATCTTAGCGCGGTAGGCCCTATATTTATATTACATTTTAAATAACCTTTTATTCATCATTGTTTGCTGGAAGTTATCTTTATTTCGTCACATTATTAATATATAAAAATCAGTTTAGTTTAGAATCTCATTTTTTGTTTAATACAACACTTTAAATAAAATAAAGAAACCGTAGAGACGCATTATTCGTCATTTTAGTTGGGGAGTCTGCAGCCTTACAGCCTCTAGGCCAGAGCCGCCCCTGGTCTTATGGGTCTAAACGAAAAATTTGATTGGCAGAAAATCCTTTTCATAGTGCAAGGAATACCAACACTATATGACGCGTTCGGTGGAGAAGGGGCGAACGCAACATTTTCGAATTATGCCACAAAATGCAGTTAAAGTTTGTAAACTTTAAACCTTTGTATTTTTCCGGTTTATTGAAATGTTGTATGAATTTGAACACATATTTGAGTAAAATATTGTTGTGTAATATGTCGATATAATAAAACGCCAAGAAATTTTACAATATTATTTATTGATAGCTTCTGATGTTAACTGGTGTAATCCATTATTTGGTCCTCTTCGTCGAATGTTGTGTTACCTGCTTCAACTGTTTCGGTTTCTTCCAGTTCCTTTAACAATCTTGTATAATAGTTCACTGCAGTTGCAGGCATTTGGTCTGATAATTCTTTGAGATCTTTTATTTTTTCCTTAGTTATTGGCAGCAATTGGGAATACTTTGGTTGCAGTGTCTGCTGGGCTAGATTGAATAAACTGACACTGTAGGATTTTTTCCCTTTCTGCAGTCTGACGGGATGGCTATTATCTGGGGTTGTGCGGTATGCAGTAGATATTACGTAGCCTTCTTTGTGTTGAAAGTCAAATATTAACTTTCTTGCATCTGTAAATTTAGTAGTTGTTGATTTCCTAATGACAATGCATTTTTAGGACGTCAAAATCGAGAAAATCAGCCTGTTTCATTTCTACAACTAGGAAGCGCTGCGAAACGGCTGTAGTTATGGCCGTAACATAATCTTTTTTGGTGTAAATAATATTGCTGTAATTATTTTTTTATATTTTGTTCAATTTGGCCAAATTGAGCATCACAGGGCATTGTCGAGTGACCAGAAAGTAAATAGATGTGTTCAATGTGAAGCAATGATGCGGAGTGAATTTCTCTGAGATACATTAAAACCTAAATTTTACCGTGAAAGAGTGCAGACTAACATCTAATTTTTTGCATAGGTAAAGCAAAGGTTTTAAAGGATAATTATACGACAAAAAACTAATTTTTCGAATTTTGTGGCGTTCGCCCCTTCTCCACCGAACGCGTCATATTCCCTGTTTCAAATAACGTTTGAGATGGCAGATGTTTTCTGTATCCAGATGATGTAGCGACCTGTGGTTCGGATCCTACGTAAAGCTGCAAATCTTCTCTGTCATATCACGTTTGTCGTTACGAAGAAAGTTAACCCCAAAACATTTATCATCACTTGTTGCAGGTTGCGACAGCATAAACTGGCACGGAAAACAAATTTTAAAAAGGGTACCTTTACTTTTCTCCACCTTAAGGACACCATATCCCAAGTCTGAATTAGTAGAGTCATTCTCTCAAGCTATCGTCATCGCCTCTGCATGGGATTTTAGCTCTTAGATAGAAGGAAACAGTCCAGAGATCATGCTGAAAGTTTCTGCGCGAGACTTTTTATCAAAAAGACTTTGTTCTAACGCCTCGTACATAAAAGACTGTAGTTGCAGAAGTCAAGTGATGCTGTCAGTGATAGCAGACAGATAATAAAAAAACATAAAAAGAGTCACTAGTAAGCCACTACAAGCATGTCTGCAGGAACATGAAGTCTTCAAAAGCTGTCCAAGGACGTCCAAGGAAACCCAGAAATTGACACCAGGAATGATCAAGAAGCGACTGTGATAATAAAAAATTTATGCCAACCACATCGAATGTTTTCTTTCATTAATATTTTCATTTGAAAACATTTCCGAGGAGTCACGTCACACTTACTCCTTTTTCTCGTTTTAAAAACTTTAACCTGATACTACTTCCTCCAAACACGTGATCTGTTAAAATAGTTCTTTTGTAGTACTCTTGGTATGAAATGAATGACAAGTGCACTAGAATTTAAAGAAAACACCCATTTAGAAAATCATTTTAAACAAATAATAAAATGAACACAATGTGTTATTTTTTGCTAAACTGCGTAAAATTGGTGTAAAAATATTGTTGCTGTAAAAACTTATGTTCTAATTATTTATATCTGATACATTCATGTTTTATTTGTACACAAATCAGAAATTTACATTGAAAAATAAAGTTTGCTTGTCTTGGTTCTCTCTCTCTCTCTCTCTGGAGGGCGTAAAGAAGGGGCCGATAGAGAAGGGTGGGAAGGGGCCGATAAAGAAAAAGGGTGGGAAGGGGCCTACTGATGGCCCAAAGAAACCGAAGGATGTAATTGCCGGTCGGGGTGGGTCGGGTGCTGTAAGTGCGGCTGAGTCTACGGGTGGCGACGGGTATCGAAAGGTATCGGGCAAGAAGGCTGCGAAGACGAAGCCTGAGACCCCGGTGGCCGCTGTCAGGACCTCCAACCGCTTTAGTCTCCTGTGCGCGAAGGAGGAAGACACCGTTTTCATTGGAGACTCACAGATCAGGGGCCAGGAGAAGTACTTTGCTTCTGCAAACCGGGACAGGAGGAAGGTAAGGTGCTTACCCGGGCAGGGAACGGCACACTTAAGGAAGGAGTTAGAGAAGCTGCGCGTGGCTAGTCGGAGGACTGCGATCGTTGTCCACACTGGTGGCAACGACCTGTTCTTCAAAGGCGGTAGGGTAGGTTCGACCGAAGGGATCATCACCGAGATCATGTCTCTTGCGGATGATCTAAAACTTAAGACAGACAGGGAATGTTGATGGGTATTTTACCGCGGATGAATGCCAGTGACCACGCACTCAGTAAGGTCATTGGCATCAACAAGAGGGTACAAGACTTGTGCGTCGCACTGGGCGTGAGGTTTGTTGACCCCTTCGACGCGTTTTCGGGTAGGTGGGACCTTTAGCAGAGGGATGGCGTCCACCTCAATGTCAAGGGTAAAGGTGTGCTAGGCGCGCTGCTCGACCAGCACCTATACCGTATGGTGACGTCAAGCCCAGGGATTGATGACGGGCCCCCACCGGGAAGAGATGATCTTGAGCCGCTGGCGGATGTACCTTCAACTGAAGGGTGCGTCCATGTACACTGTACAGGTGCGGAAGTTGTCCCCTCGTTGGTGAGGGTCTCTTCAACTCCCGACAACCCTGGCTGTTCGGGAAACGGGTCGTGCTACGGGGCGGTCAGAATAGGGAAGGCTCCCTCCGTGCAGTGCTTTTTAATGCTAGGCCGATTAGGAATAAGTTTTGCGAGCTACGGGCGCTCTTAGCATCAGAATACCAGGATATCGTTGCTATCACCGAGTCCTGGATTCATACTGATCGTAGAGACTACGTTGGGGAGTTCGAGATTCCCGGGTATAGTATGTTTCACAAGGACCGCACCCGTGAGGAGAGGGGAGGGGTACTAATATACGTCAGGGACAAGTTGAGACTGGTTGACTGCCAGTTTCGATCGGAACGGGAGCTGCTTGGCGTCGACCTGAACCTGGGAGGGACGAACTGTAGGTTAATCTTGGTGTACAGACCTCCGCATCTCCTCCTCGAGGAGGAAACAGCCCTGTACACCGAACTCCGTAGCCTGCTAGGGGACAGGGTGTGTGTAGTTTAAGGAGATTTCAACTGTCGCGGCATAAACTGGGAAGACAGGACTGCTGATGAGAACTTCCTGACTCAGTGGGTCAATGGGCCTACACGAGGCGAAAGCGTTCTAGATTTAATATTCACGACCGAAGACAACCTCGTCACTGGCCTCACCGTTGACGAATCGGTGAGCGGGAGTGATCACGGTCTGATTAGTTCTGTGTCTGCGTCCCTCGGGTGAAGTGTAGTAACTTGATGTACGGCGGGCGGACTTTGTTGGCCTCCGGAATAGCGTAGGTGAGATGGGGTTAGAGGTCGGTAGCGATGTCGAGGGAGTGTGGAGTGCATTCCGGGACCAGTTTATGGTACTGCAGTCTGCTGCCATACCCTCAAAACCGGTCACCCCTGCTTCAACGCAACCTAAGTGGTTCAGTCGGGACGTCGCTTCGGCTATCCGAAATAGGAAAGCTGCGTATAGGAGGGCGAAGACCAATCGTTCCCATGAGAACACTGAGGTGTATGTCCCCCTGTGCAGGGAAGTGAAGGAAAAGGTTAGGCTAGCCAAACGTAACGAAGAACTCCGGGTGGCAAGCCTCTGCAAGGGGAACCCTAAGGAGTTCTTCAGTTATGTTAATAGTAGAAAGCCTATTAGAAGCATGATAGGCCCGTTAAAGGACCCCAGCGGCGCGCTGCGGAACTCCGACGTGGACATCGCTAATGTGCTGAATGAATACTTTGCGGGAGTGTTCACCAGGGAGGACACCCGCGTCATCCCCGAGCCAGGCGTCAGGCACGAAGGTGCTGGCCTGGATAGTGTTCGGTGTACCGCGACAGTCGTTGCCGGTAGAATAGACAAACAGCGAGTTTAAGGCTCCAGGGCCAGACCAGTTCCTCCGCAGAGTCTTGCGGGAGGTGCGCGACCAGGTGGCTCCCCACCTAGCTACAATCTTCAACAAATCGTTGGAGACGGGCCAGGTGCCTGGTGACTGGCGGGAAGCCAACGTGACCCCTATCTTTAAGAAAGGGGATCACGAAAGTCCAGGGAACTATCGTCCCATTAGTCTCAATTCGGTTGTAGGTAAATTATTAGAGGGGATAATAGCGGATAGGATCGTTGACCATTTGGATTCCTACAAGCTGCTTGGGGATTCCCAACATGGGTTTAGACGGCATAGGTCGTGTCTCACCAACTTGCTCGAGTTTTTCCACGTCATGTGGAGTGAGTACGATAAGAGAGTAGGGCGATTGATATACTTTATCTCGACTGTCAGAAAGCCTTTGATAAGGTACCTCACCGCCTGCTAATGGCCAAAGTCCGCGCGCTGGGTATCGATGGGGAAGTAGGTAGCTGGATTAGAAACTGGCTGAAGAATAGGCGGCAGAAGGTTGTAATTAAAGGGGCTACCTCGGGTTGGGCCTCGGTCATTAGCGGAGTTCCTCGGGGTTCCGTTTTGGGGCCACTGTTGTTTATCATTTACATAAATGATATCGATGGTGGCATCGTCAGTAGGATCGCCAAATTCGCTGATGACACCAAGCTTGTGGCCAATGTTGGGACGCCCGAAGCGATCGAACAACTGCGTGCGGACCTACGTAGGATAGGAGAGTGGTCCGAAAAATGGCAAATGCCGTTTAACTTGGGTAAATGCAAGGTCATGCACATTGACTACGCCAATCCCAAGTCGGACTACTCGATGTTGGGGAGTAATATCGAGGCGACTGATTTGGAAAAGGACTTGGGTGTGCTAATTAGCAGCGACCTTAAGTTTACCAAACTGCGTAGAGGTGGAAAAGAAAGCCCAGAAGCTGTTGGGTTATATCAGAAGGCAATTTCGATTTCGGAACAAGGAGATTGTGCTCTCTCTGTACAATTCCCTGGTTCGGCCGCACCTGGAGTATGCTCAGGAAAGATATTGACAGGCTGGAGCGAGTCCAGGCGAGGGCCACAAAGTTAATCCCTTCCATTAGGTATATGGGCTACAATCGACGCTTACGTGCCCTGAATTTGTTTTCGCTGGAAACTCGGAGGCTGCGCGGTCAACTCATCGAGGTTTTCAAGCTCTTACGCGGGTTCAACGATATCGATTTTAGAAGCATGTTTAGTTTAAATGATAACAACTCGCAACAATGGTTGGAAGTTGGATTTGAAACGGTTTCGCACGAGTGTGTGTAGGAATTACTTTACCTATAAGATCTGTGACACGTGGAACAGGATACCTTCAGAAGTTGTGGATCAGTTCAAGAAAAGGTTAGACCGAATCTTGCACACTATTTGAGGGTGTAGGAATTTTTCCCTGGCACCCGTTACCATTGGTACCTCCTCGATATGGGCTGCAAAGCCTTTTGAGGTACTTCTTGTCCTTGTAACTCCTTGTAACTCTCTCTGCGCACACACACACACACACACACACATATATATATATATATTAGGTGCACTCAATATATTTTGCCCCACCCTTTTTTCTTAGCTAAATAATAGTCCATGGGGTTGAAATGTCTTTTGGGCCGCAAGTTTGAACTTTCTGCGCTTCACATAACCTAATTTTTCCAGTTTGAACCTCCTCTCCTTGTATAAAACCGCTTTTAAGCGCCCTTGTATAAAACCGATGGTTAACGCAGTTTCGAAAATGACGTCTGACAGTGATGTGCATCGTAAACAGAGAGCTGTTATCGAGTTCTTAACCGCAGAGAAGGAAACAGTTGGAAATATTCACAAACGTGTACAAAACGTTTACGGAGATGCTGTTGTTGGTCGAAGCACAGTTGGACGCTGGTCTAAACGTGTGAGATCATCGGAGAGAGGGAGAGCCATCCTCTGTGATGAACCACGCAGCGGTCGCCCGGCATCGGCTGTGACATCTCACACTGTGCAACGTGCTAACAGCATCATTCACTCAAATCGGCGCGACACATACAAGAAACTATCACTGGAGCTAGGAATTAGTGAAGGAAGTGTGAATACGATAATTCAGCAACTGGGATACTCAAAAGTGTGTTCACGGTTTGTTCCACGCGAACTGACTGAAGATCACAAAGCCCAAAGAAAAAAGTTGCTTCTGAGTCGTTGGTTCGATTGGTTCGATACGAGAGAGAAGGGGATGACTTCCTTTCACGAATTGTGACTGGGGATGAGACTTGGGTACACCACCTTGAACCTGAAACAAAACGCCGATCCATGGAGTGGCATCACGCAGACTCCCCACGCAAGAAAAAGTTCAAAATGGCTTCCTCTGCAGGAAAGGTTATGGCCACCATCTTCTGGGACACGAAAGGGGTGATTCTGGTGGACATTATAAAGAAAGGACAAACAATCAATTCAGAGGCATATATTGCTACCTGACAGAGACTCCAGAGACGTATAAAGCGAGTTCGACCAGAGAGAAAACTGGGAGACGTCCTTCTTTTGCACGATAACGCAAGACCACACAACAGTTTGCAAACAAGAGAGACCATCACAAAAAATGCGCTTGACTGTGTTACCCCACCCTCCATACAGCCCGGATCTGGCACCTTCAGACTTCCATTTGTTTGGGCCAATGAAGGATGCTATTCGTGGAAGAAAGTTTCAGAGTGACGATGAGGTTGTTGAGGAGGTTAAGAGGTGGCTCCAGCGGAACTCAGCGGACTTTCACCAGCAAGGAATCTACAGATCTACAGAAGTTAAGGCTAACAAAGATCCTAAGATCCACTCTAAGGTCAGCCCGAGAGAAAGAAGAGGGTAAGGGGTTAAAAGAAGAGAATAAGGGGTTAAGTAAGTAGCAAAATCTATCATTCGTGGGTTAACATTCATTTAGAAAAAAGAAAGAAAGACTCACCATCATCATCCGACGACAAGTCGGAAAAATAGTCGAAGAGAATAGGAAAGGGATGAAAGATGAAAGAAGTAAAATAAGAACGCTTACAAACCATGCAAACACAGTCTTAACTGAAACACTGTCATACCATGCAAACTAGAGACATGCAAGTAAAGAGAAGATAAGAAAAGAACAAAACAAAAAGTATGAAGAGTGTCACAAAAAGTGGGTTTGTTTACGCTACGAGCTACATCTAAGTTCGTGTTAGTCTAATTTTTGTTTTTTAATATAATTTTATTGCTGGCATATGCCGCATATCACACGCTGGCATGTCACATGCTGGCATTAATCATCAACAGATTCAAACCTTAACCACTACCCCCAGAGCTCCTGTTGCTAATTGTTTTATTTTAGATGACGTTAATATTTGTAAAATGCCTATCTAAACGGTTTTAAACATATTAACGCTGGTAGAGTTCACGACGGACGCGGGAAGATTATTCCATTTATCAATTACTTTAAACGTAAAAAAGTTTTTAGCGATGTTAGTAATGAAACACCTGCCACGTAATTTAAGTACGTTATTACGAGTATTGCGATTATCGAAAATAAACAATTTGTCAAAATTTACGTTATCGATTTTGTTAACGATTTTGAAAACTTCAATAAGTTCCCCCACTTAATCTCCTAGTTTCGAGTGAATGCACGTCTCACTCTTTAATCCCATCTTCGTAAGACTTGTTGCGCAATGACGGAATTAGTTTCGTGGCGCGACGCTGAACCCTTTCCAACCTATCAATATCCTCACGTAAATACGGGCACCAAAACTGAACGGCATATGATAATAAAAACTCACTCTAATAGAGAGAGTTTATTTCCACAACAGTTTCGATGCCCACTGGCATCCTCTTCGGGTGGATACAGAAAAACGAATGAACCAAAAACAAGAGGGAAAACAGTCCAGAGACCTTTAAGAAATTCGCACCTATATTAGATCCCGTTATCCCGACACTGGAAGGGTATTTTTATTATTAAAAGGGACCCGCTTATAAGTACATCCGCATAAATTTAAAATTATCTTGTTCTATTCATATAGAATTATAGATTCTATTATTTTACATAATTATTACATTTATTATTAAATTTGTTACATTTAATATTGTATTATTATTTATTACAGAAATTATAAATTTATTATTACATTGATTATTACATGGTTGTTTATTATACAAAAATTATAAACTGAAAAACGAATGAAAGAAGGGCGAGGAGGAAGCAATCAAGAGACCGTTACGGATAGATTAGGTCCCGTTCTTCTGACACTGGAAGGGCATTTTTTTTTTTTTATTAAAAGACCCGCTTATAAGTACATACGCACAAATTAAAACTATCTTCTTGTTCCATACCAATTCTACTATTTTGACATAATTACTGCATTTATTATTGCATTTACATTTTTTTTAACATTTATTATTATTACTTTTACACTAATTACACTTGTGTTAGAACCTGTTCACCCGACTCGGTAAGAGAGTTTTTGACCAAGAATCTCATTAAAGGCTCTAACTTATAGGTACCCTCGCACAAATTAAAATTATCTTCTTGTTCTATACACACAGATTCTATTATTTTCTTTTTGACATAATTATTACATTTATAAAGTACTTTACTTGATTCCCAATCTATAACATGATTATTTTGGTTGGTGTGATAAAAAATAGCATTATTAGTATTACAACTTCTGAAGGCATATTTGTGTTCCTTAATACGGTTGCAATATTTCTTCTAGTTTCTCCTACGTATACGAAATCACAGCTTTGAATTTTCCGGGTCTAGCAAATGTGGGTTACAAATCCTGAGTGCTCTTAGAAACATGGAAGAAATAATTGAGCTTTTAACCCCTTCATCATGATATGAAAAATAATGAATGTACGAATTACAATGGGTAGGTTTTCTATAGACCATGAAATTGGGCTTTCCGCTTTCGTTAATGACCAAAACATCTAAAAAAGGTAATTGTTTGTCATTCTCCCATTCATATTTAAATTTAATAGAGGGAACCAGATTATTTAATGACTGAAAAAAAGTGTCAAAGTTGTTTCAGTGGTCAGGCCAAAATGAGAAAATATCATCTACATAACGAAACCAAATTAGATTCCTGGGACATATTGTTTGCAACAATTCCGGCTCATAATATTCCATGTATAATGTACTCAGTATTGGGGATAAAGGGGACCCCATTCCCATACCAAAACGTTGCAAATAAAATTCTTCTCCGAAGGAAAAGGCATTATTGGTGACACAGAGTTTTATCAGTTCTAAAAATACAGATGTGGGCATGCCCAGTTCTACGTTACATGTTGGCAATTTTCTATCTAAGAAGCTACGTACATCATCAATGGGAACTTTCGTAAACAGGGACTCAACGTCAAAACTGATCATTCTTCCGCGTTTTAAATCTAAGGACATAACTTTGTTAATAGTCACAGGAATTAGTGATGTGCGAGCCTGAAAATTTACCAACTAATGGGGATAATTTATCTGCAAGAAATTTAGATAACCTGTAACTAAAGGAACCCCTGTGTGAAATAATGGGACGGAGTGGTATATTAATCTTATGGGTTTTGGGTAAGCCGTAAATGTGGGGGAGTTTGGGGTTAATCTGTAGAAATTTTTTATGTCAATCGCCGGGACATCTTTTAATAAGTTCCTGATAGCACCTTAAACAGAAAAAACAAACAATAGAAATCCAACGGTTATATTTTCCACCTTTGGTACTGTCGCAGTTTCGCCTAACGGACTCAATACGGCTAGTGAGATAATCACTGGTTGGCACTTAACTAGCGGCAGTGCTTATGGCTACATCATCCAGGTTAACCTATACCGGATAGATGCGCTACGGTCCCAAGCCGTAGCTTGCCTAGGCCAACGACGACGACGTAAACCAACAATTGGTGACCCCGGAGCTGGATTACCCCTTCTACCCGAACGACTAGGACTAGACTGTAATGTCGTTCGTGCCCATCACCCCCTTCACCCGAACGACTAGGACTAGACTGTAACGTCGTTCGTGCCCACCACCCCCTTCACCCGAGCGACTAGGACCAGACTGTAACGTCGTTCGTGCCCATCACCCCCTTCACCCGAGCGACTAGGACCAGACTGTAATGTCGCTCGTGCCCTCTGCCCTCACCCCTGCCCGTGCGCTCTGTGCCTGCGCTCGTCTCAACCTCCACTCCTTCGTTGGGAACTTGTCGTCTTGCTTGTACGTTAGCAAGCGTAGGAGAAGATGCCTGACGACGCTGGTGCCATCTCCCACTTGAGCGTAAAGCTCCCCGTCTTCTGGCCGGGTGATCCATTTATTTGGTTCCACCAAGTGGAATCACAATTCAACTTGGGAAGGATCACCGCTAGCAGGACAAAATACGATCATGTTTTGTCCTCTCTACCAGCGAGCATCATCTCTGAAGTCCGTGACGTCATCGTATCTACTTCCACGAGTGAGGACCCGTACAACGATCTGAAGTCTGCCATCCTGTGCCGCACCACTGTCTCCGAGCGTGAGAAACTACATCAGTTAATCTCAAAAGAAGAACTTGGAGACCGTAAGCCCACTCAAATGCTGAGGGCTATGCAGTGCGCTCTAGGCGAACGCGCACAAACCTTCGATAAGGACATCTTTAGACAGTTGTTCTTGCAGAAACTTCCTCCATCAGCTCAGCGTGTCTTGGCCACTATGGATCCTGCTACTCCAGTTGATAAACTAGCAGAAACTGCCGACAAAGTAGTGGAGATTGACACAGCTCCGGTCAACAACGTGAACACACAATCGGAACTGGAGTTGAAAGTGGAAGAGTTAAGTCAACAACTCAACCACGTTTGTTCTCTGCTACAAAATCAACGGCAAAGAAGCCATTCTCGGTCAAGATTTACGAAGAGGCATCGTTCGAGTTCCGGGAAGATCTGCTTCTACCACGCCAAATTTGGAAAGAAGGCTAGGAAGTGCATCTCCCCTTGCAATTTTTCGTCGGAAAACCCCAGCAGCGAGTCCTAATGGCGTCTAGTACTCGCACTGCCAACCTGTTATTCATAAAGGACAGGAACTCTGGTATCAATTTCTTGGTCGATACCGGAGCGTCAGTCAGTGTATTCCCTCAAAAATCTGGTCATACGCACTCGGAATCTCCGCCTCTATACGCTGCTAACGGTTCACGCATACCCACGTACGGTACTCAGTCGCGTGAACTAAACTTGGGCCTTCACCGATCCTTCAAGTGGATTTTCATCTGTGCTCAAGTGCAGCATCCCATAATCGGCGCTGACTTCCTCCAGCATTTCAAACTCCTGGTGGATCTTGACAAGCGACGCTTATGCGACCAGGCCACACTGCTTTCTGTTCTTGCCAAACAGGTTGCCCTTCCGGACGCCTCGAACTCTGCACTTTCCCTCGTTCCCCCTAATTCCATGTACCAGTGCCTTTTCCAGCGATATCCAGGAATTCTTCAACCGATGCAGATGGGTGATACCATTAAGCACACCATTACCCATCACATTACAACAAAAGGTCCCCCTGTGTTTGCAAAACCCAGACGTCTTGCCCCGGACAAACTGAAAGCTGCCAAATCGGAATTCCAGCTTATGCTGGATCTTGGGATAATAAGACCTTCCAAAAGCAGTTGGTCCTCTCCCCTACACCTGGTCCAGAAGAAGTCAGGAGACTGGAGACCATGTGGGGATTACCGGTTTTTGAATTCGACAACCATCCCGGACCGATATCCGGTACCAAATGTCCAAGACTTTACTTCTCTTCTCCACGGCAAATCTATCTTCAGTAAAATAGATCTCGTTAAGGCTTTCCACCACATTCCCGTAGAGCCTTCGGATATTCCCAAGACTGCAGTTTGTACACCATTTGGGTTATTCGAATTTTTGAAGATGCCGTTCGGGCTACGGAATGCTGCGCAAACCTTTCAGAGGTTTATAGATGAGGTCACCAGAGGCTTAGACTTTGTTTATGCCTACATCGATGATTTGCTTGTGGCCAGCTCAACGGAAGAGGAACATAAGGAACATCTTTCACTCCTCTTTCAACGCTTAGAACAATACGGTGTTACTATTAATGCATCTAAGTGTGTGTTTGCACAGCCAACCTTGGAATTTCTTGGTCACACGATTTCGCAGCACGGAATTACCCCCCTTCAGGACAAGTGTGAAGTGATAAAAAATTACCCAATGCCAAATAATCAGCGTGAGTTACGTCGGTTTCTAGGTTTGGTAAATTATTACCACAAGTTCATTAAAAACTGTGCCAGTGTTCTTGCTCCTCTACACGCTATGATCACACACAAACGCAAGGTAACGAAATTGTTATGGTGTAGCGATAGTTTACAGGCGTTCGACAATGCCAAAAATGCTATCAATAGTGCATTGTCTTTGTCATTTCCTATCAGTGATGCCCCCCTAACTCTGACGGTCGATGCATCAGATGTTGCGATCGGTGGAGTGTTGGAACAAACCATTAACGGTCAACAAGCACCCATCGCGTTTTACTCGAAAAAGCTGCAGCCAGCCCAAACGCGTTATAGTGCTTTCGGACGTGAACTTCTTGCTATTTACTTAAACGTGAAGCATTTTCAACATTTCCTTGAAGGCCGAGAGTTTTGTGTTTTTACCGACCACAAACCTTTGGTCACTGTCTTCAATAAAAACAGCTGTAACCACTCTCCCAGAGTCATCAGGCAACTCGATTATATCTCGCAATTTACCACAGATATCCGCCACATCAAAGGTGTCTTGAACACTCCAGCGGATGCACTTTCAAGAATAGAGATTACTTCTGTTACCCTCAGCTCTACACTGTGGAATGCTATTGCACAGGATCAAGATAAGGATACGGAACTACAAGACCTGCTCAGAGAAGACTCCACTCACTCACTTTCCCTCAAGAAAATGAGTATGCCAGGATTGTCTGTGCCCCTCTATTGCGACGTGTCAACAGCTGCTATTCGCCCTTATGTCCCTCCATGTCACAGAAAAGCAGTCTTCACGGATCTTCATAAGCCCTCCCATCCTGGTATCCGTGCTTCGCAACACCTGGTTACCTCTCGCTTTGTTTGGCCCTCGATGCGGAAGGATGTCAAACATTGGACCAAAACGTGCCTTGCCTGCCAGCGTGCCAAAGTCCAAAGGCACACCAGGTCCCCCTTTGACGCATTTCCGCCCCCATCCCAGCGATTTGAGGTAATTCATGTAGACATTGTTGGCCCTCTTCCAGTGATTCAAGGCCAACGTTATCTGCTCACCTGTCTCGACCGCTTTTCCAGATGGCCTGAAGCCATCCCACTTCCTGATATCCAAGCGGACACTGTTGCAAGAGCCTTTCTTCATGGATGGGTATCAAGATTTGGATTGCCGACAAAAGTCATCACTGACCAAGGTCGCCAATTTGAGTCTTCGCTTTGGAAGAAGTTTACCAGCTTGTTGGGTACAGTACATGCGCATACCTGTGCGTATCATCCGCAAGCTAACGGCCTCGTCGAACGCTTCCATCGCCAGCTGAAGTCATCCCTTATGTGTCACGAAGACTCCCATTGGATGGATAAGCTTCCACTCGTTTTGCTTGGTATTCGCTCTGCATTTAAGAGTGATCTGAAGACTACAGCGGCTGAATTAGTCTATGGAACAACACTGCGGCTACCAGGTGGCTACTTCACTGCAGGGGATAAGTCATGCGATCCTACGGAATTCGCTCAAACACTTTCCTCTCACATGCAGTCCCTTCAGCCTGTTCCCCCTCGATTGACTAGCCAACAGAACATCTTTGTTTCCCCAGCCCTCCAGTCTTGCACCCACGTTTTCGTTCGTGTACCTGTCCCAAAACGGCCTCTCCAATGTCCATATGACGGACCCTATGAAGTTCTCCGACGTACGCGCAAATCAGTCCTCATCCAGCGCGGTTCCAAGGTCGACAAGGTTTCTATCGATCGTCTTAAGCCTGCGTTTTTGGAATCAACCTTAAGCGAGGTACATGTAGCTACCAAAAAGGTCCAGCGGAAATCTGTGTCGTTCGGAACTCTTTGAACTTCCTCTCTGGTGGGGGAGTGTGTAGTGAATACTCTTATTTTAGTTTCAAGATAAATGTTAATTTTACCGTCTTGAATTTCGGAATAGTATAAATTCATTTTAAATTAGTTACCCCATTATAATTCAATTGTGAACCACATTAATACTAATTTTATGTATACTATATTATTTTATTGTATGTAAACATAATTAATTATATATCACAATTGTCAGTTAATTATTTATATTCAAATATTTATTTTAATCTAATACCATGTCCATTTTACAAATAAACAATAGATAATCACTGGTTGGCACTTAACTAGCGGCAGTGCTTATGGCTACATCATCCAGGTTAACCTATACCGGATAGATGCGCTACGGTCCCAAGCCGTAGCTTGCCTAGGCCAACGACGACGACGTAAACCAACACATGTTTCTAAGAGCACTCAGGATTTGTAACCCACATTTGCTGGACCCGGAAAATTCAAAGATTTGGAATATTTTTAAGGGTTTAAAATATCTTGAGTGGTTTATCAGAAAGGCGTATTTTAAAGCCAGAAAATCTTTTTATGCCCCTCGGGAACCTTCAGTTAACCAAAAACAATGTGAGTTTGCCTTACATTGCCGGCTTAGAAAGAGTTAAACCGTTGACGAAAGATTTTAAGTTTGCTTTGGCGTTCAAATATTCGTCTACCGTGAAAAGTAAATTGGTTAGGAATAACGTTGCAAAACAGGAACAAGCCTGTGTCTACAGCATTCTCTGTAAAAGTTGTGATTTAGTATACGTAGGAGAAACTGGAAGAAATATTGCAACCCGTATTAAGGAACATAAATATGCCTTCAGAAGTTGTAATACTAATAATGCTATTTTTTATCACGCCAACCAAAATAATCATGCTATAGATTGGGAATCAAGTAAAGTACTTTATAAATGTAATAATTATGTCAAAAGGAAAATAATAGAATCTATGTGTATAAAACAAGATAATTTTAATTTGTGCGAGGGTACGTATAAGTTAGACCCTTTAATGAGATTCTTGGTCAAAAAATCCCTTACGGAGTCGGGTGAACGGGTTCTAACATAAGTGTAATTAGTGTAAAGGTAATAATAATAAATGTTAAAAAAAATGTAAATGCAGTAATTATGTCAAAATAGTAGAATCGGGATGGAACAAGAAGATAGTTTTAATTTGTGCGTATGTACTTATAAGCGGGACCCTGTAATAAAAAAAAAAAAAAATGCCCTTCCGGTATCGGGAGAACAACTTCTGTATAATAAATAACAATGTAATAATCAATGTAATAATAAATTTATGATTTCTGTAATAAATAATAATGCAATATTAAATGTAATAGATTGAATAATAAATTTAATAATTATGTAAAAAATAAAATAATAGAATCTGTATGTACAGAGCAAGTATATAGTTTTAAATTTATGCGAATGTACTTATAAGCGGGTCCCTTTTAATAAAAAAAAAATGCCCTTCCAGTGTCGGAAGAACGGGACCTAATCTATCCGTAACAGTCTCTTGATTGTTTCCTCCTCGCCCTTCTTTCATTCGTTTTTCAGTTTATAATTTTTGTATAATAAACAACAATGTAATAATCAATGTAATAATAAATTTATAATTTCTGTAATAAATAATAATACAATATTAATGTAACAAATTTAATAATAAAATGTAATAATTATGTAAAATATAGAATATATGAAGAACAAGAAGATAGTTTTAAATTATGCGGATTACTTATAAGGGTCCCTTTTAATAATAAAAATGCCCATTCCAGTGTCGGGATAACGGATCTAATATAGGTGCGAATTTCTTAAAGGTCTCTGGACTGTTTTCCCTCTTGTTTTTGGTTCATTCGTTTTTCTGTATCCACCCGAATGAGGATGCCGTGGGCATCGAAACTGTTGTGGAAATAACTCTCTCATTAGAGTGAGTTTTATTATCATATGCCGTTCAGTTTTGTGCCCGTATTTACGTGAGGATATTGATAGGTTGGAAAGGTTCAGCGTCGCGCCACGAAACTAATTCCGTCATTACGCAACAAGTCTTACGAAGATGGGATTAAAGAGTGAGACTTTCATCACTCGAAACTAGGAGATTAAGGGGGGGAGCTTATTGAAGTTTTCAAAATCGTTAAACAAAATCGATAACGTAAATTTTGACAAACTGTTCACTTTCGATAATAGCAAGACTCGTAATAACGGATTTAAATTACGTGGCGACGTTTTCATTACTAACTCGCTAAAAACTTTTTTACGTTTAAAGTATTGAAATGGAATAATCTTCCCGCGTCCGTCGTGTGAACTCTACCAGCGTTAATATGTTTAAAAACCGTTTAGATAGGCATTTTAAAAATATTAACGTTGTTTAAAATAATAAAACAATTAACAACAGGAGCTCTGGAAGTAATGGTCGAGGATGAGCCTGTTGACGATTAATGCCAGCTTGTGACATACCAGCTTGTGATATGCCAGCAATAAAATAAAAAAAATTAGACTAACACGAACTTCGATGTAGCTCGTAGCGTAAACTAACCCACGTTTTGTTATGTTCTTCTTACTTTTTTTTCTTCTCTCTTTACTTGCATGTCTGTAGTTTGCATGGTATGACAGTGTTTCAGTTAAGACTGTGTTTGCATGGTTTGTGAGCGTTCTTATTTTACTTCTTTTCATCTTTCACACCTTTCCTATTCTCTTCGACTATTTTTCCGACTTGTCGGCAGTGGCCAGCAGATGATGATGGAGAGTCTTTCTTTCTCTTTTTCTGAATGAATGTTAACCCTCGAATGATAGGTTTTGCTACTTACTTAACCCCTTATTCTCTTCTTTTTACTCCCTTTTCTCTTTTTTTAACCTCCTACTCTCTTCTTTCTCTCGGGCTAACCTTAGAGTGGATCTTAGGGGTCTTTGTTAGCCTTAGATTCTGTAGATCTGTAGATCTGTATTCGCGCACTATTTCGTTATAAAACTAATAAATTAGTTAACAAGATTTATGGCATCGAAACCATGCTGACTACTATTAATCAAATTGCGACTTTCTAAGTGATTGACGATACGATCCCTAACTTCGGATTCCAAAAGTTTACCGACAATGGACGTTAAGCTAATGGGCCTATAATTGCTAGCTACTGTGCGGTCGCTTTTAAAAATGGGCGTAACATTAGCTAATTTGAAGGCTTCAGGAATAATCTCCGTTTCCAGTGACTTATTAAAAATTTTTGTTAAAGGACTTACGATAACGTCTTTCAAATCTTTCAAATGTCTAGGATAAAGCGCGTCAGGGCCTGGAACCTTGCTAACTTTTAGCTTATCGATATAATGCGCATATCAACCTCGTAAACAGTTATTTCATTCAAAATAGTCTCGCTACTACATGGAACGATATCGTCCACGTCGGGGACATTATTTACGTCTTCTACGGTAAAAACTGTCACAAAAAAGTTGTTAAAAATACCCGCCATCGCCTGAGCGTCGGAAGCCAAAGCGCCGTTAGCGTCCACTAGAGGGCCTATGTTATCTTTTATCGGCTTCGATTATTAACGTAGTCAAAGGACTTTTTTGGATTATGTTTACTGTCCGCAGCTACAAGTATCTAAATTACGCTTAGCATTCCTAACTGATCTTTTAACCTGACGTCTAAGTTCGATATATCTATTAAAGTTAGCTACCGTGCCATTGCGCTTATTAAGTCTATACGCTCTGTTACGCTCGTTTATGAACTCGCCTATTTCCCTAGTCCACCACTTGGGCCTACATGATTATTAGCGCATTTTGGCCTACGAGGAATAAACTCCCTTTCGATATTCAAAAACTTTCTTTAAACGCTTCCCAATGAAAATTTGCGTCATTACCCATAAATAAATTATCCCAGTCCACTAAGTAGTATAGCCGCAAAAGGGGAGAGTGCAAGAATGTTGCAAAGGGGGGTGTGGGTTGTTGCAAAGGGGGTGGGGGTGGGGGGTTGCAAAAAATATAAAAAAATAAAAAAAGGAAAGAAAAAAGAAGAAAAAAGAAAGAAAAAAGAAAAAAATTCCCCCAAAGGGGGGATGCTGCAGGTGCAACAAGGGGGGGTCATGAAACTTGGAGGCGGCGTTATCCCCCAAGAGAAAGGAGAGAAAGGAGGAGAGGTGTTCACCTGGCAGGAGCCAAGTGCACACTAAGACTTCAGCCGAGTTGGCGTTGTTTTATAGGCTCCTAATCAGCCAGAATCAGCCAGTTGGCTGAGCCAAGGTGAGAGAGACCTGAAGAAGAGAGAGACGCCTGTAGGAGGGAGAGACGCCTGAAGGAGAGAGGATAGGTACACATGCAGGAGGTACACACACATACGCACACATGCAGGAGGTACACATGCAGGAGAGAGAGAGCTGAAGGAGAGAGAGAGAGAGAGAGAGAGAGAGAGAGAGAGAGCTGAAGGAGGAGAGAGACGCCTGTAGAGAGAGAGAGAGAGAGAGCTGAAGGAGGGAGAGAGACGCCTGTGAGAGAGAGAGAGAGAGAGAGACGCCTGAAGGAGAGAGAGAGAGAGTAGTTGCCTTTAAGGCATATTATTTTCGTTTTCCTAACCTAAGAGGCCACTAAGGGGTTTACCAAAGGGCCAAAAGAGAAGGACCAGAGGTCCTTGCTCGGCTGGAGCCGAGCTGGGAATGAGTCTTCACCAGCTTCTCGATCTTTTATAAGCCTCTATTCTGGCTGAGTTGCCAGATAGCGCAATGTGTTCCAGATAGCGCCATGTGTCCCATTAATCATCCATTGTGCAACACAATATGACGATAGTTATTCCAATTAAATTCTGTTTAAATACACCTTTATTAATTGCATACCTTTCCAGTTTTTTTTTTTTGCAATGATCGGATTGCTAGATATATATTATATATATATATATATATATACATTCTTTTCTTATGTTAGGTATATATATATATATTATTTATTTTATAACATTTAATTTTAGTTTAGAAGCAAATTTAACATTAACTTCATTGAACTTAAAGAAACAAATAACATAGTTTACCTTCGAAAACGCCATAATAGAAAATAATTAATTTTACGGTTAACTAGCTTATTTCGTTTACTATAATTATACAGTCTTTTAAACAGCTTATGATACATATATATATATATATATATATATATATATATAGTGTAGATGAAGCCAATTAAATTCTACTTATTAATAAATAACTTTTTACACACAAACTACATCTTAACTGCAAACACCTTGCACATCAATTCTTATTATCATTATTATTATTATTATTATTATTATTATTTCTACAATGAAACGGGGTCGGGTCGAAGAACGGGTGAGAGATCTTCCCCCATATATATATATATATATATATATATATATATATATATATATATATATATAAAATAAACGAGTAACAACTCATGCACACACACACACACACACACACACACACACGATGAAAGGCAGAAGCTAAATCAGTTCGAATCGTGTCCCTAGAGACCTTTTTCGGGTCGAGGGATTATCCTTCTACAAGCTATTCGAGCAGAAATCACCACTGACTTCAGATATTAATATTGTCATTGTTATTACTTCTACAATGAAAATATTTACGCGTAATTTGTATGGTGTCATATAGAAATATAATGATATATATATATATATATATATATATATATAGTGTAGATGAATCCAATTAAATTCTACTTATGGCAGAGTTTGTTTCTAGTGAGAAAGGAAAGCCAATGTTCTTAGTGAATGGGTTTTATATGTAAGAGATCAGCAAAGCCCAGCTGTTCATCATTCCACATAATAAAAGAAAGTGGTTGGCAGATAAACGGGTACCCTACGTGTCCTAGTGGTTAAGACGCTGGGGCTGTTGATGGTTCCACGTTAAACTGTAGGTCTAAGGTGGTCATTCCACATAATAAAAGAAAGTGGTTGGCAGATAAATGGGTACCCTATGTGTCCTAGTGGTTAAGACGCTGGGCTGTTGATGGTTCCACGTTAAACTGTAGGTCTAAGGTGGTCATTCCACATAATAAAAGAAAGTGGTTGGCAGATAAATGGGTACCCTACGTGTCCTAGTGGTTAAGACGCTGGGGCTGTTGATGGTTCCACGTTAAACTGTAGGTCTAAGGTGGTCATTCCACATAATAAAAGAAAGTGGTTGGCAGATAAATGGGTACCCTACGTGTCCTAGTGGTTAAGACGCTGGGCTGTTGATGGTTCCACGTTAAACTGTAGGTCTAAGGTGGTCATTACACATAATAAAAGAAAGTGGTTGGCAGATAAATGGGTACCCTACGTGTCCTAGTGGTTAAGACGCTGGGCTGTTGATGGTTCAGTTAAACTGTAGGTCTAAGGTGGTCATTACATAATAAAAGAAAGTGGTTGGCAGATAAATGGGTACCCTACGTGTCCTAGTGGTTAAGACGCTGGGCTGTTGATGATGGTTCGGAGTTAAACTGTAGGTCTAAGGTGGAGTGGAACAAAGAAAGTGGTTGGCAGATAAATGGGTACCCTACGTGTCCTAGTGGTTAAGACGCTGGGCTGTTGATGGTTCGGAGTTAAACTGTAGGTCTAAGGTGGAGTGGAAAGCTTGACCTTCGTCAGAATGAACAATTCGGGCGGACCTTAGACCCACAGTTTAACGTTGAAACCGAATGTTATTTTAAAATATAATTATGATATATTTCTTTATACCCTCTCGATTACATTAGTGACTAATGATGCGGGAAACTGAGTAAATGGAAATATTATTTTCTCGAAAACTATGGGTGATAGAAAACTTCTGAAACCATATTTGGAATCAATATCAAAAGTTCTATACGAATCACCAAATAATTTTCAAAGGAGAATAAGAGCATTAATTCTATTAGTGAAAATATAAAGATGCAATTACTCGTCCGTACCCGTTATAGCGGAATGGTACACGTCATAGCTCCACCCAGCTACATCGGCAGCCAATCACGACGAACATCTGGTCTTTTGGGCGGAGCTTGACGATTGTGCATATAAAAGGGGATATTTTTCAGTTGGGAGTAACAGTAGCTATTTTCGCGTCAGTGAATAATCATTCCTCCGCCATGGACCTGTACGTCTCCCCAGACTTGTATGAAGAAGTGATACTGCAGCATTAACTGCACTTAGTCTTTTTAGAGCGATTGATCGTGACGACTTATTTCAACGCAAACCGTAGAAGATATTTGCAGTGAGCTCCTTACAATCCGACGCAAGGGACTACCATAGAAATGTAAGTGTCCATAATTCGATTTTATATATATATGGAGAGTTGTAGTATTTCGTCAAATAGATACTAGTCAAAAATGTCAATCAATGTTATTTCCCCATCATGCTAAAATCGAAATTGGTAATCGAACCAAAGATATCTTCACATAATGGGGATCTGTCTGTATACTCTGTATATGTTTTAAAAGCATTATTCCTTTAAGGTCCGATGAGGATTTGACACGTGTTATACAATCTTTTGAAGAACCTCGGAATATGGATGATATACTGATCAGTCAGCAGTGTCACACATCCTCCACCATGGACCTGTACGTCTCCCCAGACTTGTATGAAGAACGTGATACTGCAGCATTAACCGCAATTAGTCTTTTCAATGCGATTGATCGTGGCGAATTATTTTCAACGCAAACCGTAGAAGATATTTGCAGTGACGCTCCTTACAATCCGACGCAAGGGACTACCATAGAAATGTAAGTGTCTATAATTAGAATTTTATATATATATGGAGAGTTGTAGTATCTCGTCAAATAGATACTCGCCAAAAATGTCATTCAATGTTATTTCCCCATTATGCTAAAATCGAAATTGGAATCGAACCAAAGATATCTTCACATAATGGGGATCTGCTGTCTGTATACTCTGTATATGTTTTAAAAGCATTATTCCTTTAAGGTCCGATGAGGATTTGACACGTGTTATACAATCTTTTGAAGAATCTCGGAATAGAGGGTATACTGATCAGTCAACAATGTCACACCGAAATAATGTAAGTGTTTTTCGATCTTTTTGGGATAAGAAGACAATATATTTTCATAAATTTATTAAATGAAAGAAATCAGTACAATAAACGAATATATCGTTACAAATATACGAACAAAAACATTATAATATACAACGAGTACGTACAATTGGAAAACGGTTTTTTATCTGTCTGCATACCATTTCATCGTTTCGGCGAGTGTGACACGGGTCAAATAAATTTAAAAAATTTATAAATTCTTTATCATTTGACATATGCATGAGAAATGAGACACAGTACATTCCGCAAACATTAGTAAAATATCCTTGCATGCGAAATGGGGACCACACAACTTCGGGAATATGTAACTGAGCGAGAAATTTTACAATAATAGGGTCACTCCAGGGTTGAGTACCGAGTGAATCAAAATAGTACAGGCGCTGTCTATTTTTAAAATAGACAGCGATCCAGTGAATCCCTTCATTACCGATGATGTCTGTGTTCACAATAAGACTACCGCATTCTCGCGTACTTGGCAAACTCAATGTTTCATTCTTCGCAAACACGCCGATAAATTTGGAACGTGTGACTCGCTCCATTACTTTCTGAAGTGTATTAGCATCCATTTTAAAAGTCAGTGATAACGCTTCTAAATCTATCTACTTCTATTAGGGCTTGCGATTCGAGATATACTAGTACACTAATAGGCGCGTCTATAGGCTTGGCGAATTCCAGCCGCACTGAGATGTTTCCGCTCTGCTGTGGGGTTAAATGGGTATTTACGCTAGCAGATAAGTCAGGTGTAATGTCAAACGGATAAAGGTTAAATTGATCAATGAATTCTTCCTGCGTTACCCCATTACCAAGCTCATCACAATCACCTGCAATATGGGTCAGATTACTATAGGCTCTGGCACAAAGAGGTAACACAGCGTCTGATGAATAGTCCGTACCCATTGTTCCACCCAAAGCAGTGCCATTAACGTATAGAGTTATATTTTTAAGTCCGAAATTCTCGAATTTAAAGGCACTCTTTTTATATTTTCCATTCACCGAAGCGTGGTCCTGCATGCCGATTAATATCCTTTTAGGAAGATTTCCCAGGGCAATGTTTTCTATCTGCTTCGATGCCAACCCTGCAGGAACCGTATATAGTTTGATCTGCACTCTGTTAATAGGATATTTCACTGTAGCGTTTAGTAAATTTTTCTCAATTTCTAGTTGTTTTGGTGAACTTAATTTCACTCGCCGTACGCGGAGGTATGTGTCCATAATGTGAACCACAACGGACTTTGCACCCTCTTCTTGATTCGCATCCAGATTTAAGCAGATCTCAGGACTCGTGCGGGTGAGCTTTATTTTCATATCCACCCCGTTCACAAGCAACTTCTCCTGGAAAGTGAAATCTGTGTGCAACCGTCCAAAACACTCGTATATTTTCTTTTTAGAATTTTTAAATTTGTCCTTTATACTATTTTCATCTTTAGTTTGATAATATCCCTCCGCACTTAAAAAGGTAGCCTTCGCTTCTTTGGAAAAGTTGAGGACATTTTCCAAATAGGCTCGTAGATGATAGTACCCCGTGCCTGCCGATATGTTGGTCTGATTTAAATATACGTCACACTGGTTGAATATGGCGTGCAGAAAGTTTGTTTCAGGGTATACAGCATATTTGTCATCGCAGACCGTTCCATCAGAATGGATCAAAAAAGTAAGGACCTGAGCTGGGTATCACGAATTCTATAGGTGCACTCGGGGAACTAATTGTGTTTAAAGGGTTAATTGTAATAAAGTCACTGTGCTCAATAGAAACTTGGGTTAGCGGGAGCTCAAAAAAGGACAGCTCCGATTTACAGCATTGTGAACTACATGGGTGGATGAAGCCTGCCATGGCGAAATAGTGACTCCTCTCTCGACAAGTGGTAAACAAACTATGATTCATGAGATCAATATCCTTAGCTTATATCAGTCAAAAAAGTGGTCAACCATAGGTTTCATTCGCTTACAGCATTTCTTTTTTGATAGCCTTTTACGTTTAATACCGTGACCCCTTCTTCTTCCGGGAGCCGTCTTCTTCCCGCCACCACGCATTTTTCTCTTTGCATCTTTGATGATTTCGTTCCGTGTACGCTTAAATGTTTTTTTAGAGCTTCTTTAGGTTTAGCCCCGGCCAATATGTCTTCTGCAGTGTTAAGGCCTGATTGTAGCGCTTTCCTTCCAAGGTATCTGGCACCCTCTTCAGCAAAGGAACAGCCGTACGTAGTATGGATGAAAAATGGATCCAAGTCCACTACCGCGCTGGTATCGCATCCCTCGATAGACGGTGAAAGGCTTTCTATCCATTATAACTCAGTGCGTCGAAAGTGTAGCTTCACTGTTAAGCTCCCGTTACCGAATGGGAAGTTTTTCGCCCTCAATCGTTCTTATATATATTGTGATATTGGTTATTAAATTAGTTGCGAACATTCACATAATGGGTCTGTCATATGTAATACTCAAACTCCTTCCTCTATGGTTGGGATGTGAGCAATGCGCAGCAGGCGTGCCTGGGTATCCCCAACAAACTGGTGCTCCACTATATTACTGTAAATATAGCACATGTCTGGGGACCTTTCAGCCAATTTCTCCATCTTCAAATTGATACATTAATCTGGACAAGTTATACTGTGTCTCGTGAAATGTGTCTCTTTGGAAGGCTGCGCTATATCGGCCGTTGGTTAGAATTTTGAACTTTCTATGTTCTTAAGACGTCTGTTAGTCTTTGATTTTAGGATAGTGTATGTGCAGGTTGTTTACGATTTCATATACTAAATCATTCGTAGGTTTGAGTTTCTTAAACTTACGTTTAAGCCTCTCACAACATCCTCGGCCGAACCATATTGACCCGGCCCTAGTCTTACTTCTGTACTGTAATACCGTGCAATCTTAGTCCGAGCGATGCGCATAGTTTCATCCATAGCTACCCCAGCTTTTTCACACTCGTCAATGTCTCTAAGAATCGTAAAACGGTTTCTTTATGTTCAATATTTAAAAAGACGGTGTCCAGCTGAATTTCGCATATCCCCACCTCATACGAATCACGACCAATTCAATGTGCCCATGGAGTTCTGTTACAAAGTTGGCTAGCGTGTTGTTAGGGTGTACAGACAGGGACGAGGAGGACGGGAGTGTGACGTAGAAATGGTTAGGAGCCATGTTGCATACTATTTAAGCTTCATTATTGCATCAGCTTTTATATAGGCGTTGAAGCTTTCTGGGTACCCTAGCCATTTCACCAGGTACATTTTTCTCCTTCCTGAACCTTTGCTTCCTAAATTTTCTCAATTTTAAACACATTTTCTTCTAAATTAAACGCAACTTTCTGCAATTCCTCGCGGTAAAAGCCTCCTGAGATTTCTTCCCCATTCAAATCTTCAATGTAATACATCATTATCTCACCTTTAGGTCTCACAGCCCTAACTTTAAAAATCTCGCGTGTCCATCCTTGCTCAAAACCCTTGCGAATTTATTCCCCGAACGCGACAGCCTTACATAATCATTGATTTTGAAGCGCGCAGAGTGTGGTGGTGGTGGTGGTGGTGATCCATCTCTTCTCGGGAGCGTACCTCTTTCTAAAACTTCGTTAGGTAGTTGCCCCAATCGTGCGATGGTGTGAGCGGTTGTAGGATGATGCCAATGATTCCAGAATGTCTAGAAATCTGTATGTGTTTTTATGTGTAAAATAACGGTGCATGTGTTCTTTATGGTGCGCTGAACTCTTTCAGCTAAAGAAGCCTTATGTATAGAATTGGTTGTGTAATAGTGATATTAAACTCTGTCAACATATTCTGAAAAGCACGGCCTATAAACTCCTTCCCCATATCTGTACAAAAATAGCCAGGAACCCTGTTTTCTTTAACATTAGCGTTTGGTGGCTTTAGCAACTGTTTTCAGGTGATTTATTTTTCAGAGGAACTAGCCACAGATATCTAGAGAATACGTCTATTATGAATAGAATGTAGCGGTAACCATCGTTATACACAGAATATCTTTGCATGTCTGTTTAAATCTGCTTGCCAAATAGAATCAATCGAGGAAGCCGTTGTCTTGGCTGTTTTAAACCTTTTTCTCACAGGCTTATGAAGCGTTTAAGCGTCTGCTCCCTCAAAAATCTTTCAACATCGTTTTTTCCTACTCCGTAAACACTTCTGTACAGTCTATCTACGCCGCCGTAAGAGGATGGGGTAGAAATGTCATAATAGCGTTTAGTTAATACGTTAGCCATTTGCGTATTTTAGAGGCACGTGGGTAGGGTTGGTTTAACCTCTTCTTGCTCCTTTTCAAAGGTGTTACCGCCGGGGGTGACGGCGCCTTCAATTGTGTCACAGGCGTTGCATGTTCCAAGTCTTTTAACCTGTTCAGATTTCCTATCAACGTTTTAGGGACATTTTTTGTTGTAGTCTTGCTTTAATATGCTTCCATCCTGATGGTGATGGCCTATCCCACTTTCTCACCAGATCATGGACAATGTCTACGATATTCGATCCCTGTACCTTTGATCCTTCCACAATGATCTCCCCTGTATCGGTCCATTGTATGGCGGGATCCTCATTCAATAGATTATAAAGACTTAAGCCTTTACTCCTCAATGTAAGTGGGAGGTATTTTTTAATACATGTTCGATATGTTGTGTGGCTAATCTTTTTGGTTGGTCAGCTGTGTCGTCGGGTACAGGTCCTATGTCGCCATCGTCCCCCGTCTGTGCCTAATAACCACAGGAATCTCTGTAGGGCTCTTATAATTTTCGTACTCGTGAAGAAATTTCTGCAGAGCTTCTTGGTATAAGAGTCTTTTCTCATCAGGTGTTTTTTCACTGTTTAATAGGGCTAACATTCGCTTTCCATTCTTTTAAGTCTGCTTTTACGGGGATCTAGATACGTGTCTGGATTCCTTTGCAGTGAGGCGTACACCTCGTGGGGAATCACTACCACTTTCTTCATTATATTAATCTAGTCAGTAAAGAACCCAAACTGAAAATAAGATGGGGAGAAATGACCCTCCTGTTTGTACAATAATTCGTTTTTTCTTCGCTACAGTTTGGCTTTTACGAGCGAGTGCACGTATTATGTTCTTGTAGCGGCGTAGGCGAGCCTTCTGATGGGTTTTCATTGATACATTGCAATTTATAACGTTAAGACAGATTTCACAGATGCATTTTAAAAAGTCGGCATCGATATTTTTAATAAACATCTGCTGCATTGCCCGGGGCAGTCGATGATAGATTTTTATTAATTCACGGTATTTCTTTAGTCTCTTTGTCATTCTGGAATATACACTGTTTCAGGCTCGTTTGGAAATATATTCGTTCGCAGAAGCACACTAAACGTGTTTCGCGGATGAAGGTCGCAAAGCAAATATCCGTAACGCGTGCTTGTAGCTTCTTTATAAACTTCCAAAAACTCCTTACGCTGATTCGGGAACATTTGATTGGCTAATACCCCAATTTGTGATACATCTCTACGTTGCGCGAATAAGACTAGATATTGCGTATTTAACGACACATCGCGCATGTATCTATTTTTGAAAAATAGATTCTGATTGATGAAGAACACGCTTATGTTAAGATGGTGGGAGAATACTGTAAATGTCTCGGCAAACGTTTTATCCATCTCCAACATGAGATCGTCAATTACAACGATTGTATGTTCATTTCCCTTTAACGAATTAACGTCATATACGCCTTTGTGGAACAAAATATCATCTTGGTACTCGTTGAACACTGATTGATACGTCGAATAGCACCATATAACTTTATGCACAAATTTCGAGAACATCTCCCCCTTTTCTTTAATGATTTTAAGCATAAACACAGTTTTACCACATCCTGTAGGTCCAGATATAATACATGTGGATGGGCTCGTGAATCTGAATTTTTCTACAGAGTCCATTTCTAACACGTCACACTCCTAAGTGAGTCATTTACAAAATATTACAAATTTTGAGTGCTGATCCTTATATTTCTTCTCCCACAGAACCGTGAATGACGATGAGGTAGAGCAGCCCATCATTACGGATGACCTCGACGACAGTGTAGTTGTGATCTCCTCCCCTGAACCCTCACCAGCGATACCGGTAACACGTCCAAAGCGGAGGTATGAGATACCCACGTCAGGTATAAAGCGACCGAAATACGCGTCTGTTGCAGCGGTAATAGATCCCCAACCCTCAACCTCTTACGCAACAACACCCCCAGCAGCACCTAATATATCCCCTTATTCATCCGCCGCCCCCCGTTCTGTTAAGTCTACAATAATAGAGCCCCAACCATCAACCTCCTACGCAACAGGGCCCCCATCAGCAGCACCTTCCGCTAATATATCCACTAATTCCGCCCCCCGTTCTGTTGAGGATGGTATAACGCTGGAATTGGTGCGATCCGCAGCCCCCACCCCAGCCTTGACTAGAAATCGGTATAGAGTCAGGGTCGACCCTAGAGTCATGTATAGCAGTGGAATTGAGCGCGGACTACGCCGGGTTGTAGAGCATATTATAGAGTTTGCTCTTCAGAATCGTGACGAGCGTGAAGTCAGGACGAGTCTGTCCTTTGGATTCGGGTCAGATGACGGTGATGTAGACGATTATTGGGTGATAGTGCCATTTAGACGTTTGGCGGCTGAAGATGTAGAATATATATTAGGGCGTATAATGCAAGCCGCCCAAAGTAGTATAGCCTTCAATATGGACAACTTCACGGTAAATATTGACCATGTATACCGTGTTGCGGGTCATAGTGCCATACCGTATACTCTTAACTTCAATTCTCAAGCTATTTATAGACGGCATATAAACGTCGATCGTGGTTGCGGCTTTATAGCAGTACTCTTAGCACGTATGTTTACTGTACAAAATACACGAACTCAAAAATTTGGTTGCCTACAGTCGTGGAGCGTGCCCGTAAACTAGCTGTAGACTGTGAACTTGAATTTGACTGTAATATGGGTCCTGAAGAGCTGAGAAGGGTAGAACAGGAAATGAATGTCCGCATAGTTGTGTTTTGGGTTGGATGATCGTCGTAGGACTGTGTATGTTTTTAAAAGCTGTGTGAGAGATCGTACAAGGCCCCTACTTATTTTAGGATTGTCAGGGACAACGTATCTCCCCATCCGTAATATAAGGTGGCTTTACGCGAGTTATGACAAAAGTCGAAAATATGGGAGACATCATGATTTGTGTAAGGGGTGCCTCGAGTTTGCGGATGATATAGTGAGACATTGTAAAGAATGTCACATGGAATGTGAGCAGTGTAAAAGCACCAAATGTGAAAGCCGTGTAGTTGAAGCTGAGAAGAGAGACTGTGATGTGTGTAGGCGCACATTTTTCAATAATAGCTGTTTTGATTTCCATAAATCAATTGGCACGTGCAGGAAAATGAGAATCTGTGAATGTGGTATGTTTCACACAATGGATAATTGGGGAAAATTTAAGCACAAGTGTGACGTAATTCACTGTCCTACATGCCAGGAGGAATATAAGGCGGATGGAGTAAAGCATGTATGTTATATGAAAGATGCTAAGCCTAAAAATAACCCTTGTATAACTGTATACTACGACATAGAAACATATACGAACGCTGAAACCAAAGAGGTAATTCCACATTTACTTGTGAGCCAGACTATCTGTGATGAGTGTATGGATATCGAATGTGACGAGTGCCCCAAATGTGGTAAACGGACAAACGTTTTTAAAACGAATGTCAGCGATAGTCCTGTGAAACTATTTGTGTCCTATATTGTCAAGTTAGCCGACAAGTTCAAAAAAATGACTGTGTATATTCTCGCCCATAACGGGGCAAAGTTTGACACGCAGTTCCTTTATAAGGAGTTGCTTGAACACGAATCCTCTGAGATATTTACAGGTGATCCATTGAAAATAGGCAACAAATTAATACAGATGCAGATAAGAGGCAATGTACAATTTAAAGATACTTTATTATTCACACCTTGTAAATTAGTAAAGCTACCCAAGGTGATGGGAGTAGCAGCTGAAGTTTCCAAAGGATACTTCCCATACACTTTCCTCACCAGCGAGACTTTAAACTACGTAGGCCCACCACCCCCCAAACATTATTTTGACTGTATGGGTGAACGTGAAGACTTTGATCGATACTACGACAGTTTTAATGAAAGTAACCCTTATAATATAGCTGATGAATGTGAGCGTTATTGCGTGAATGATGTGCGCGTGCTTAGAGTATGTTTCCAGGCCTTTAGAAGGATGTACATAGCCCGTTTCAAATGCGATCCACTGCAAGTCGCAACCACCATCGCATCATTATGTTTTACGGTGTTCAAGAATAACTTCATGCCGAAAGACACCTTAGCCATTATTCACCGAAACAATCCCCGCAGTTACGGGCACAAGGCTATTTACTGGCTCATACACCTACAGCAACAGACAGGTGTATACATAAAGCACGCCCGCAACACGGGTGAAGTACCCATTAAGATTAATGGACGTGTTTTTTGGGTTGATGGGTTAAGTGAAAACCGTGTCACTGGTGTGAAGACTGTGTACTCCTTTAACGGTTGCTGGTGGCATGGATGCCCCCGTCCTGAGTGCGGAGTCACCGGAGATATCCACGGTAGGTCTCCTGCCGACTGTCTTGCATCGACCCGCACCCGCGATCAACTTATAGGATCACAGTTCACTCACAAAGTCTTGTGGGAGCATGAATATGATGCACGGATGGAGACAGACGAGGTGTACCGTGAGGAAATAAAAGCGATCAAGCGTTCAATGGTGCTGGATCCTCTCAAATGTGGTGATAGCTTGTTTGGAGGACGTACAAATCCTTTCAGACTATACTTCCCACCTACGGAGGGCGTGAAGCTCCATTACTACGATTTCTGTTCTTTATACCCATACGTGATGAAGAGCCATCCGTACCCCATGGGCGCTCCTGAGAAACTGGTGGGACCTAGCCTACCATCCATCAATGAATTTTCAAAAAATTTGAATGATCGTTACTTTGGGATCTCTTTCGTAGACGTACTCCCCCCACGCAATTTATGGATGCCGATCTTACCTGTCGTTATCGACGACAAGCTCATGTTTCCCCTGTGCGTGAAGTGCGCGGAAGAGGATAACGGCGAATGTAACCATATACCCCACCAGCGTAAGATCAGAGGCGTATATACAAGTCCTGAGTTGGCCCTAGCCGCGCGCCATGGTTATAGAATACTGAAGATACATGAGGTGTGGAGGTTTCAGAAGCTACCCAACCTTTTCACACCATATATAAACACCTTTTTGAAGGATAAGGTTGAGGCATCAGGGTATCCGCGAGGAGTTGATACCGAAGATGAAAAGTCTGCCTATATTCAACGTTACCGCGACCGCGAAGGTATACAACTTGATCGTGTCCAAATTGTAAAGAATCCTGGCAAGCGCTTTAGTGCAAAGTTGTGTCTAAACAGTCTATGGGGAAAATTTGCGCAGAATACCGGCAGAGGGAGCATTCATTTGGCACAAAGTTATAGCGATGTCTGGGATTATGCCAATGCCCCCGATAAAGAGGTCATGGAGATCGTAAATGTAGGTAATACTTACGTAATAAAGTACAACAACACTGAATTTGCCACAGATACCTCAAGGGTTACAAACATACCTGTGGCCAGCTTCACAACAGCCTACGCCCGTATAAAACTTTGGGGTCTATTGCATTCTCTTGGGCGGAGAGTATTGTATGCCGATACAGATAGCGTGATATTCACAGAGAGGGAGGGTGAATACATGCCCACTATTGGGGAGTTCCTCGGCGAGCTCACTGATGAGATCAAGGATGAGTATGGGGACAACGCATACGCCGACTCTTTTGCCTCAATAGGACCTAAGACTTATGGGGTACGGGTCAGGGTGGGGGAGGAAATGAAATATATCGTGAAGGCAAAGGGTATTACGCTCAACCATGCGAATCGGGAGGTTGTTAACTTTGAGTCGTTGAAGGATCTAGTATGTTTGGATGAACAACCTCCCCAACTAATTGTAGGCACCCACAATTTTCGGGCGCAGAAGCTGGGGGGCGTGAAGGAACTTAGGGGTACGATGGTGTGCCGTAACACCTATAGGAAACGTTACCAGATACCTGGTACCTATGATACCGTACCCTTTGGATACCAATGATGCTTCTAACTCACACGTCTTGTATATAATCGTATCTATTTGTAAATATATATATATATATATATATATATATATATATATATATATATATATATAACTTGACTATCTCGTTTATTAAATCGTATTTGTAAATATATATAACTTGAATATCTCGTTTATTAAATAAATCATGTTTCAAATAGCGTTTCACTTTCTCCTTTGTGTGTGTGTGTGTGTGTGTGTGTGTGTGTGTGTGTGTGTGCGTGCAGGTGAAAGTTCTAAGCTCCGCCCACTGTAAGACCGTGAGTCATGCTACTATCTGGGAGTCCCTGCGTGGTCAGTCGACCGCAGTAAGCCCGAGAGTTCAGACGTGTATTCAGATCAGTCGTGCATTCAAATGGCTACCTTTAATATTGCTTGTACAACGTTTACGAAATGGTATTCAGTAAAGTGCCAGGATGTGGTGGATACCGAAAAACTTCCTATTCATCCCTCCTATGCCTCTTTTAAAAACACATTGGATTGTGCGAAGTTCCAAGATGTACAAATACTCTACGGATGTTCTGGTGAGACCGTTGAAGGCTTTCGTTGCACAGACGATGTGCTGAAGTATACTGCAGAGCTAAACTTTATAAAGTCTCACATACACCGTGAAGTAAAAGAAACAACGCGTGCAGAAGAGAAGCAGCAGGTATGGATAATGAGTCTTGCTGATGGGTGGTGTGACAAGCGGTATTACGTCATGCTACACCATGTCGATTACTCATACCCTACGACTGGAAATGTGAATCTCGTGATCATGGACAATCTTAAGTATTTTTATCACTATATTAACGTATATCATGATGAGGTTCGGAGTGAGGTTGTGGCTAGTGCCCTGCGTGAATTTTTAACAGAGTTTAGAGACGAGTATCGTTTGATGGGCAGAAAGGAAAAATATGAACATATGTTCCTCTCAAATAGTGCGCCGGAGTGTGGAGATATTTAGTAAAACATAAAATGTTCCTAGTTCTTATCCAAAATGTCTGGTGCGTAGGCTGGTAGTGATATTCTTGTACCGGTACAACAATTCGACTCGCGGAACAAGCCCATTCACGTATCATCGAGTCAGCCGCCCGTCGAACCATTCCTGCCTACCTGCGTGCCTCACACGGCTCATAGTTATCTCAGAGCTTGAGCCGAGTGGACGTGCGCTCTTCGAATACGATGGAACTTCCTTTGAGCAGCATTCTCAACGCCTCGTACGATGTGTCCGTGACGAAATCGTTGCGCGTGTTCAGGCGTAATTCCGGTACCATTAGCTATGTACTGGAAACGGAATGTAGACCGACAAACAAACGGGTTTATTTAAATATCCAGGAGATGAATAGAATCTTTGTGATAGTTGAGAAGTGGAGTGAAGATCGTTATAAAATACCTGCTAACGTAGGTACAAGAAGAGAGCAGATTAGTGACGCACCCTCATACGCCGTTGTATGTACGTTGTGTATAAATAACGATCGGCCGTGCATTGATATACGGTTGATGTGGAAGAATGCTTCTGATAATAACGCTCTTATTCCTACGCGAAACCGTTTCATCCTCGACAGAATGTTTGAAATCGTCGGATTCCGTAAGCTGAAACCTATATTAGACGCGCGTGTTACGGACATGCTTTATTTTGATACAGTACTTGAATACGCATACACCGCTCTGCTCGATGGGTTTACCGAGTGTAGGACTGGTGAGAATGGTCTAGTGCTGGATGTTTATTTAAAAAGTTTAGACTCTTTGAAATACCATGAACTTTGGTACAAAGCAATTGATCGGTACAAGGCTGAGCTCACCTACACCGTTCACCCTGAAGAACTATTTCTTTATATAACGCGCAGTTGTCGTAACGATTTAGAAGATTATTTCAATTGCCGCTATGTTGAGTGAGTTCACGATTGAAAAGCTCGAGTCGGTAGAAATAAACCCTCGATTGGAAAAGCGTTCTTATAAACTTGTGTTTAATAATGTAGCTAACGATGAACTCTTTGTGCGTGCTTTTGATTGTATTCTAGACGTATTTAAAGATGACTTACCAACCGGTTGTAAAGTGGGAACAAAAATAGTACTGAACGATATGAAAGCCCTTCATATCGAATACAGGTTTCCCTATACTTTAAGCGGTGAAATATTATTAAGCCGCATATACTGCGTAATGCAGAGCAATAATGATGTAATTGTAAACTCGATTAAGACCGAGTTTAGTATTTTGAAAAAAAAGTGAATTGTATTTATATTTTGCTTGACATTTCTCCTGTACTGATTATACGCATATTTCTATTGAAATGTATATTATTTGAAAAGTATATTTATTTTATAAATATATCTCCATAATTGTGTGTGTGTGTGTGTGTGTGTGTGTGTATATTTCTCCTGTACTGTTATGTACATATTTCTATTGAAGTGTATATTTATTTGAAATGTATATTTTATTTTATATATCACCATAATTGTGTGTATATATTTCCTGTACTGTTATATGCATATTCCTCAAATGTATATTTATTTTCTATATATTTATAATAAACAGAATGATGCAATGTTGTTTTACTTAATTGTTATGCCTTCTACTACCGGTATTCGAAATATAATAATGCATACAACGGTATTGCGGTATCTGGCAATATTTAAGCCTTCTAAGCCAACTGGCTGATTAGGAGTCTATAATAGTGTATACAATGGTATCTGGCAACTCTGTCTTCGATTAAATGAATACATGGCGCTATCTGGCAACTCATTTACAGCCAACTGGCTGATTAGACGTATATAATAATAATGTATACAATAATACTGCTAAAAAGAGGTATCTGACAACTCAAGCCATTTACAGCCAACTGGCTGATTAGGAGTCTATAATAATGTATACAATGGTATCGCTGTATCTGGCAACTCAAGCCATTTACGCCAACTGGCTGATTAGGAGCCTATAAAACAACGCCAACTCGGCTGAAGTCTTAATGTGCACTTGGCTCCTGCCAGGTGAACACCTCTCCTCCTCCTTCTTTCTCTTGGGGGATAACGCCGCCTCCAAGTTTCCCCCCACCCCCTTTGCAACACCACCACCCCCCCTTTGCAACAACCACCACCCCCCTTTGCAACGTTACATAATAACCTGCAACATTCTTGCACTCTCCCCTTTTGCGGCTATACTACTCACTACTCTCATCCTATTCGCAAAACTATCAAAATTAGCCCTACGAAAATTAGGGACTTCTATTACGTTACTATCCTTACTGTTTTCTATCAATAGCTTAAACCTAATAATTTGGTGATCACTACATCCTAAACTCTCACCTACTTCCAAACCATCGACTATATTTTCGCCGTTCGTCATCACCACGTCTAAGATATTGTCACCGCGTGTTGGTTCGGTAACCATCTGTCGTAAAAAATTATCTTCCATGAACTCAATCAGTCTCAAACCATCATCATTAACAGTAAAAGTCTCGTAATTAACGTGAGGGCAGTTAAAGTCTCCGACAACTATACTATCCCGATTATTAATAAAGTTACTAAGAAGTGTGTGAAATATAGTATCGGTATCGAGGGGTTGAACGGGAGGTCTATAAAGAACAACGAAATTGAAGCTAATACTAGGCGCCCGAACTTCAACGCATATTGCATTAATTGCTGACGGAAAATCTATCTTAACCTCGATAGCCGGCCCCTAAGGGAATTACGAATGTACAACGAAACGCCGCCACCAATCCTATGTAACCTATCATTAGTAAAAAGTTTGGATCACCTGAAGATCAGGGCCCCCAGCCTTCTCTAGTTAGCCTTATAAGGCTAGCTAACGAAAATATCACGACCTAGCCTAACCAATCGTTAGGTCAACTGTACACCCTTGACGATTGGTTAGGTTAGGGCGTGATACTTTCGTTAGTTAGCCTTATAAAGCTAACTAAAGAAGGCTGGAGGCCCAGATGTTCAGGTGATCCAAAAGTTTAAAACCCGCTATATCAAGTTCCCCCAACAAGTCTCGAGTTACGGTATTTAACCACGTTTCGGTTATAGCAACTATATCATAGTTCCGAAATAAATTATCGCCTTAAATGCGTTCAATTTATTTCTTATACTACGCGCGTTACAATAAAAGACGTTTAAATGATTTTTTACCACGGATCGGCGTTTTAAACTATTTTTCACGTCGGACCGGCGTTTCCCAGACCCACAACGTTTAAAGAGGGCTTCGACCTATACAGCTTTCGAACGTTCTCATCGGTTAACCTACCTAGCCTAGCATTCCCTATTTCATTGAAATGCACCCCCATTTTACGATTACGTCAAAAACAATATTTTTGAACACTAAACTAGAGGAGATTTGTGCTCAGGAAAATGTACCCTTCGTAAAGCTGTGGTCAGAATTTAGTGATCCTAGCCTTTTTATAAAAGATGGGGGTGCATTTCAATGAAATAGGGAATGCTAGGCTAGGTAGGTTAACCGATGAGAACGTTCGAAAGCTGTATAGGTCGAAGCCCTCTTTAAACGTTGTGGGTCTGGGAAACGCCGGTCCGACGTGAAAAATAGTTTAAAACGTCGTAATACCTAGAACTAAAGACCTATCTGACCTTGCCTTCAGGGACCTATTTAACCCCCTGTATCTCTCTAAAAAGTCAGGCACTCTCGTATCTGGCCTATACGAGTCGTTGCCCCCTACCATCGTCATCAACATCGAGTGACGGGAGGCAACATCAATCCTCTCTATTTCGTCTCTAATTCTGTCAACCCTGGCCCCTGGTAGACAGACCTTTTTCCTCTTGGTTGGATTCCGTTCAACGAACTCCTTATCCATATGACGCACTAAGGAGTCCCCAATTAAAATCGTTTCCCCTTCGTTCACATCCCTATCCAACTGGGCGAAAAGGTTCGAAACCTCGATAGGGGGTAGGATTCCTATCACCTAACGTACGTGGCCTAGCTCCACCCTTAACTACTCTAAATCCCTCGTCGTCTACTAATCTCGGACCAACCTTAACCCCTTCCTCAACTCTGCTTAACCTTCCCGATAAGCTACCTATACTAGAAACTAGGTTCCTAACCTCACCCTTCAACTTACTAACGTCTTAGTAACGTTAGTTGTTTCGAGGTGGAGGAAAGCCATAGAAAAGGATGGAGACTCTGTGGAAAAATAAAAACTTGTAAAAAAGGTATGTAACTACTTGTGTACAAAATTTGTGGAACTTACAAGGAAACTTGGAAAGAAAAAAAAAAAGGTGGGGCAAAATATATTGAGTGACCCTCGTGTGTGTATATATATATATATATATAGCAATGTAGTGGTTAGCATCGCTGACTACGGATCCACCGGCCTCGGTTGGATTCCCGGTGACGGTAATCAATAAAAATTGGTTGGTAGATAAGTGGGTACCCAAGGTAACCTAGTGGTTGGGAGGTCGTGAGATCGAGTACGAGTGAGGAATTTGTAGTTTCTGACCACCCGTGATGGGTCGTGGTTCGGATTCCACGTTAAGTGGAACAACAAGCTTGACTTTCGTCAGAATGAACAATTCGGGCGGAAGTAAAACCAAGATTTTATACACACACACACACACACACACACACACACAGTTTTTTCAAAGGATTGCTGTATATCACAGTAATATACAATGTAGTTGCGCTCATTATTCGTAGGACACACTTGAGAATAGATAGCGACACCTGGCATATATTTGTTTTGTGTATTACAAACGGTTGTAACATTTTATGAATGAATTAGTGAGTGGTTTAGTGACTGAGCACTGATTGGTTGGTTGACTCATTGCCAAATGTCTTTAGAACATAATTATTTTCATTCATCACTGGCTTACATATTACTAAGAAAACATAAATGAATAATTGAATATAAATTCAAGAAGGGGATATATATTAACAAGGGGGATGTCAAGGAAATGAATAAAAAATGGTCTTGTAAAAACTATAAAAACCCTTCGGACGTGATGACAGTGTTCATGGTATTGGCAAGCCTGTCATCCTGAACAGAGCAGTTGGTAGGCATTATTGCACCCTGAGCAAATGCCAAATTGATTGATTTATTTATTTATTTATTTACTTACATTTAATATTGAACATAGATTCAGATATTATTTTGTGTTATAACAAAGACAGAGCAAAAACCTGATATATATAAATACATTTAGATGTCGGCCTTGTCAGTGCAGTTTCAAAGTTTGCGGATGACACGAAGTTGGGTGGTAGGGCAGTTAATGATGAAGATAGAGGTAAAATCCAGGAAGATCTGAACATGGCAAATGAGATTTAACGTCGATAAGTGCAAAATTTTACATATAGGTTCGCGTAATGGTAATTTTGCGTATAGTATGTCAGGGAAGGAGTTGGCAAGTGTAGGACAGGAAAACGATTTAGGAATTATCGCCACTGGTGATTTAAAAGTGGCGAAACAAAGTACAGCAGCGGTCAATAAGGCGAACAAGGTGCTAGGTTTTATAGCTAGGAATTTTGAGTACAAATCGCGTGATATTATTGTTCCTCTTTATAAATCATTAGTTAGATCCCATTTGGAGCACGCGATCCAATTTTAGAATCCGCATATGCGCAAAGATATAGATAAAATCGAAAGAATTCAAAGACGAGCAACTAAGATGATTCCGTCGTTTTGGTCGAAGTCGTACGAGGATAGGCTTAAGGAGTTAAAATTGACTACACTCGAGACTAGGAGGCTAAGGGGTGATCTACTCCCAAGTTTTTAAAAGATGAATGGGGTCGATAACGTAAATAGAGTTAGTTTTTCCGAAATATCACAATATAATAGAACTAGAAATAATGGGTGTAAGTTGACAAGTAGAAGGTTCGAGACAGCAGTTGCCAAAAACTTTTTTACGCATAGAATAGTAAATAGGTGGAATAGTTTGCCGGTAGGAGTAATTAGTAACACGTCTATAAACATGTTTAAAAATCGATTAGACGCATATGTTGATAGATTGGGTATAGTTTAAGGTAGTAAAATTAAAGTTTTTGTGGTTCGGAACCCACGTAAAATTGTAGGTCCCCTCCGCCACCACGGAGGACATGCGCAATACACAACTACAACCACAGTTAGGTAGACCAGCCATGTGTAGATCCTGGGGTCTTTGTTGGTCTGAAACATTATAACATATATATACTGTATATATATACACACGTGTGTGTGTGTGTGTGTGTGTGTGTGTATATATATATATATATATATATATATATATATTGCGTTTTTCTTACTTAATTCTGAATGTATGATGCATAGAAAAAAAGGACCTAGTATGTTTCATGGACTGCTCTCGATTTTCCTACGGAATTGCAAACAAGGGCAGTCGATGACCCTGATTTTGTTTCTGCAATCGGTTTTCTTGAGAAACCTAACCTAACCTGACCTAATTGAGTGGTGGAATTAATTCATTGAAACAATCGAACAAACTGCGATGCGGAACAGATCGCGACCAACTTGACTCGTACCTTTGTGAATTTGTATGGCGTAAGCGCCACACCAGCTCGGACTTATTCAAAAAGATGTTGGAGTGTATTGCGTCGTTTCAGTAAATAAATTTATTCAATATCCAATAACATTTTCTTTATCATTTCTCAAGAAAACCGATTGCAGAAACAAAATCAGGGTCATCGACTGCCCTTGTTTGCAATTTCGTAGGAAAATCGAGAGCAGTCCATGAAACATACTAGTCCCGAAAAAAATACTTCTTGCATGACAGTAATCAAAGTGTCTAACAGCCAGTAGCTTTAACCATCCTTATTTTAGTGTTAACGAACTCAAATGTCTTTAGTGCAGATAGCGCATAATTAAACTAATGGTTAAATTAATCATTTGTGTGATAATATAATAATATATACACCTTTGTACTGGAACATTAGTCATTTATTTACGTTGAACTAAATCCAGGGTCCCCCAACCCGTGGCTCGCGGGTAACATGATGTTAGTTGAGTTATTTCAAATGGTTCACGAAAGCTCAATAATAATAAAACTATAAGTGCAAATTACTTTAATTAAATTTTAATTTGGCGCCAAAATCATCTATGAGAATTACAGTGATTCACTACACTCGGGACTTTCAGAAGTTGGTAGATAATGCGAAGTGCGAGGTTTCCCATTAGAGGTACTGTAGGCTATTCCATAAACATCCATTTTTCAAAGTATTGATGTGGGTTGCCATATATTTTATATTTTTAAAGTGGTTTATGACCGGAAAAAGGTTGGTGATCAATACTTCAGTACATTTAGTATATTACATTATATTGACACGTACAGTAAATGTATTCTTTAAAATTCTGAAGCGAACTAAATATTTTTTATTAATGTATTTTCTCTTACACACACACACACACACACACACACCGCACGCGTGCGCAAGGGAACTTCTTTACTCCCCATAATTCGCATACGTCCATTACTGATTTATCGGAACAGTTCAGAATTGCATGAGTATTTATTCTCTATCATTTATTCTTTATTATTTATTTAATAAAGCTTATCTATGAAAAGAAATCGTGTAATTACAGTAATTACATTGGTATTCATCCTACGTAGACATTATTGTATCAAATTACTCGATTGTACGAAAGTAATTAAAGATAGTTACAGATGTGAATATGATGTTAAGAAACTTATAAAAGCATTCTAAAGTGTAGGCTGACCTAAGCTGTAAACTCAAAATATACAGGGTATCCGCAAATGTTTTCCGGGATCTTAATGAGCTCTATTTCATGATGCAGAAGAGACACTGTAATATAACGCAGTATGTTTTAAAATAAAATGCAATACCTTACGTTTTATGCAAGTTTACTAGTAAATCTCTATGTCTACACTGTTGAACAGTGGCTCTGCAGATTCGCATCTCGGACGACACAATGTCGATGGATGCTGTAATCTTCTGTTTCAACGATTCCAAATTTTCCATCTTTTCGGGAATAAATAAGGTCTTTCACGTATTCCCAAAAAATATCGAGTGGAGTCAAATCCGGTAATATTGGAGGCCAAGCGAACATGTTTGCTCATCCGATTCAACGACCACGGAATTTTTCTTTCAGGACAGTAGGCACAATGCTATATATTGTACTGTGGTTTGTGTCCCATCTTGTTCAAAGATTATGACCAATTCTTTAGCTTCAAGGATGACAAAGTTCTCAACCATATCCACATGGGTTGTACCGGTAATCGTTTCCTCTGCGAAGAAGAAAGGTCCTAGAACCCATACCACACATTCATTTTGGGGTGTCACGCACGTATTCGGTGGTCGATGGTAGCATGTGGATGTTCTGAACGCCAAACTGTACAAGGGTGGCAATTTACCTTCCCGCTTGTGTGAAACGTTGCCTTACCAGTGAAAAGAATGCGATTCAGAAAATTTTGGTCCTTATCTAAGTTCCGCAACACGGAAGCAGCACTCTCCATACGATTCAGCCAATGTCATATTTAGTTTCTTGCGCATAGGAGTTTAGAGGCGTATAGATAAAGTCGTTTATGGGGGACTTTGTAAACTGTTGATTTAGGAATGGCCATTTCGCGACTACATTGTGAAACAGACTTTTTTTCGTTACGCAAAAAATAATTATCTTATGCGTTCGACATCATCTGATGTACGCCGTCTACCTGATGTTTTCTTTGGCAAGACACTCTTGGTTTCCTTGAACGAACTGTTTATGCTACTTTGTGTTTGTTTTATCAGTTAGCGGTTCTTTTTTATACACATGCCAAAAGTTACGTTGAACTGTGATAACTGAATTAAATTCACCTAACCACAACTCGCGTTGTTCTTTCTTATCTGTAGTCGCCATGACACTTATCTTTGCGCGTCAGAATCTAGTCCGCGTGAGTCTTACTGTCGCGTATGCCTATGATCCATTAATTTAAAAAGTAATGTATTGTGCTTTATTGTAAAACATATTATATTATTTTATCTTTTCTCCATAATAAAATATATCGTGTTAAATATTCTCTCCAAAGCGAAAATCATTATCGAGGAACGTCTGAAGACGTCACAGTATATGAACGAAACGTCAGGAAATCTAATACAAAAGAACAGAAAGGAGGAGAAAGAAAAAATCTCACTTTAAGAATAATAAGCATAGCAATACAAACCGGATAAAATAGTAGCTAGTTTTTTTATGATAAATACAGTTTACCATAATATTTTGAATGTAATTTAGAATGTAAATTCTATTTCAAGTTACACTATAGATACGTATGTAGATATGACATTGACATATGACTCCAATTTACTGACATTGAAAAATTATACCACTGTAATATGAAAATGAAGAAAAACAATATTAATCAAGCGATAGTAAGTACTTATAAAATACGATAAGGTCATAAATTACATTTTGTATTTGTTTACACGCGAAGAATAAATGAAGAATAAATGTCCATTACATCTGTTCCGGGCATAAAGGGCAAAAAGCAACTATCCATTAACACATTGACTTTGTTTATTTGGCAACACTGCTTTACATGCAACTACAACTTTTTCTTTTTGTTTTTCATTCATAAATTTACTATATACTACGTAGTACTTGAGTTGCTATTTAGTATTTATTTTCGTTTGTTGGCCAAACTTTGTCGGTAACTGTAGAAAGTATGAAGCATTTTGATCTATTTTCTTTGTTATTTAAAGATGATATTATTTCATATATTTCTATAATTTTGTAAATAGAGCGAGTAACATTCGTAAATCTATATAATATAATAAGAGAGCTGTCCGTCTGTCTGTCTGCCCGTCCGTCCGTCACACTTTCAGAAATTGTGAGGAAAAATTGTGAGAAAAAAATTCAGAAATTGTAAAAAAAATTCAGAAATTGTATTACGGGCGGCAATGTGAAGCTCAAGATTTTCATGACTGTGTTCTTTTCTGTAGTTTAGCAATGGGGGAAGGGTGGGGGTGGGGGTAATGGGGGATGGGTGTGGTAATGGGGAGGGGTGGGGGTAATGGGGGAGGGGTTAGCCCCCAAGTTGTATGAATGGGGGTGAGGAGGTTTTGGGAGATACCAGATTCAGAAATGTTGACACAATGTGAAGCTCAAAATTTTCACGGCTGGGTTCTTTTTTTGTAGTTTAGCCTGTCTAACCGTCAGCGAAGCGGCGGGAACTGTACTACTGTAGTACCTAATAATTAAGGCCTAAAACTAAGTATTTTAATACTTCCAGTCCGAAAACAAAATCACCCCATAACTAGTTATTAAAAATTTAACATATAATAAAATTAAATGACTTAAAAGAACCTAATTAACGATAATTTATTTAAAAAAAAAAAAACCGAGTTAATTAGGTCATTTTCAAAGTCCTAATTTACATATTACATTTCGTGGTATTAAACTTACAAGACTCCTCATTGCAGAGTTGTCAGTTCACAAAATTGGGGGAATTATCCATGCAAAGTTTCCATTAAGATTATTTTATATTTTAAATTAAAATAAAATAAACTGGTATGAGTTACAAATTAAAAAAGTAATAATTCTTTGTAACACTAATTTATGAGGTACTCTTAAAATTATAATTGAGGCACTTTTCTATTAAAAAATTATATATATATATATAATTTATATATATACAAACTCAGAATGGTTCCCTAAGAAACTTATATGTTAAACACAGACCGTGCATGGAACAAGGAACTCTTCTGGGAAATTACATCCACTATAGTTCGAATAAGCAATGATAAATGACAAATACTATAGTTTTTTCTTTTTCATGATGGAAAGTCCAACGTGGGCACCGGGTTACTCGCAAAGAGGCCCCAAAATATAGCTTCCCTCACCAGCTATTTGCAAAGCAGATAGGATCCAGCTTTGGAACAGGATCTAGGGTTTACAGCTTACACCTAGCCTACTACATTCGGAACCTCAATATACGCAAGAAACTCGTTGCATTCACGTCGGATTGAATACATCAAAGAAAAAGGGGTAACTATTGTATTTTTAGCCAAAAAAACAAAACTTAAACCTTAACCGGGACATTGAACGTCCACTTTTCAAGGCACATATTACGTGTTATTTTGTCTTGAAAAGTGGACGCTCAATGTCCCGGTTGAGGTTTAAGCGTTGTTTTTTTGGCTAAAAATATAATAGTTACCCCTTTTTTTTTATGTATTCAATCCGACGTGAATGCAACGAGTTTCTTGCGTATATTGAGGTTCTGAATGTAGTAGGCTAGGTGTAAGCTGTAAACCCTAGATCCTGACCCAAAGCTGGATCCTATCTGCTTTGCAGATAGCTGGTGAGGGAAGCTATATTTTGGGGCCTCTTTGCGAGTAACCCGATGCCCACGTTGGGCTTTCCATCATGAAAAAGAAAGAACTATAGTAGTTGTCATTTATCATTACTTATTCGAACTATAGTGGATGTAATTTCCCAGAAGAGTTCCTTGTTCCATACACGGTCTGTGTTTAACACACACACACACATATATATATATATATATATATATATATATATATATATATATTTATTTATTTATTAAGTTTCGGGGACACCAGTCATTTTGATTGGCTAAATGTTGTTCATGTGGAAATAACTAATCAACCTAGAACGATCACCTCACCCAGATTTAAGATTTGCCCTAATTGGCTCGAAGTATAAAATGGTCGGATCAACGAAATCTGGTGTCCCTGAAACTTAATATTATATATATATATATACCCTAACAATAGGGTGTGTTTTGCCGGTGTGATGGTTACACGTGTTTCGATCGAAGTCCGAATAAAAGCGGTATTACAGTAAAAATCCTGCAGTTAATCAGTTTTAAACGGTGCCGATACTGTGAGTTAATTGATGGTGCATAGTGGTATTTCTTTTTAAAAAGCAAAAATCGCAGCATATATAAAAAAAAAATATAAAAACGAAGCGAATTAATTTATACAGCATTTTCCTGAGTGTTTCTTTGTGAAGAAAGTGAAGAAAGCTGCCTGCCTATCGAAATTCCTACCAATACCCCCCCAATTATCCCCCGCAGCCACAGTCGAGAGCACCAATCAGTGAGAAGTATACAGCGTGCCACATCCCCCCGAGAAACGGAGAATTCTTTCCCTCACTCAGCTTGAGTCAACCCCCACCCAGTACCTCCCACATTACCCTTTTTGAGTCAATTTTGTGCACCAGCAGCTACCCTCTATCAGTAACATGGAAATGGTAAATAAATTCCTGCAACTCTGTGGTATCTGTAATGATGCAACAGATAAGACAAAGGCGATGAGGTGCGATCTTTGTCAGCTGCTTTTTGAATTTAAATGCCTAGAATGGGGAGATCAAAAAATCCCCCTTGTAACGAACGCGACGCAACTTAATGGGATAAAAATTTTCTGCAAAAACTGCATGACCGAATTAAACTCCCTTACAGTATTTAAAGCAGAAAGAGACTACGAGAAGAAAATGAAAGAGGAAAGTGGGAATAAAGAACAGTGGAAAACGGAAGAAACGAAGAAAGGCGAAGTAGAAAAAATCAAATACCGTCACACAACGAGGCCGAAACCATGCAGGCGAAAGAGAGTATAAAGACAACAGATAGTATAAGGGCAACGAAGGACATAAACACAAATAGCACAAATAGGAAAAGACAAGAGGGCATTGTCGGCAATCAAGAAAAAGGAGTGAAACTGTCCCCCAATAAGGAGCAAAAAAACAAAGGTCACGAATAAATATGGGGAAGGAACTATATGCAGATATTATATAAATGATAATTGCAGATTTAAAAGAGGACAATGTATATATGAACATCCCCCAATATGCAATTTCTTCTATAATAATGGTCATTATAAATTTGGAGATAGATGCAAATTCTACCACCCGGACATCTGCAGGCTTTATGCAAAATATTGAACCTGCAAATACGAAAAAAATGCTACTATCAGCATCTCCCGACGGACTCAAAGGACAAAGTTTAAATGACAATAGGAATAACAATAGGAACACAATAAGCAAACAAAAAATTTTTGTCAACATCGCAGACACGATACGGCTGCTAAATGCCATCCAACGCATGCAGTTGACACACTTAGAAACCCCCGAGCCAAACCGCTTCCAGAACAGGTAGGCGGAAACGGATCTCTTTCGGAGGATCATAGGGCAACGAAACAAGCGATATCGAAGGAAAACGAACTTAAAATGCACAAGGGACAACGATAAACAAAGAACATAAATATTGTCCTGGCTAATATTCAAGGAATAAGACTAAACAATTACTCAATAAAGTTTCGTACCTGAAAGGATTTATGGACGAAACAAGGGTGGACATCGCATGCCTCACAGAAACTCAGCTTAAGGATTGCCAAGGAAATTGTGAAAACTGCGAACATTGTATTGATAAGAAAGAGATAAATATAGAGGGCTTCAACTTACTAAGAGCGGATGGAACAACGAGACGTAAAGGTGGCTGTGCTATATATGTACATGAAGGTCATATGACAGAGACGATAATAAGTAAATCAAACAGCTTTGTGGAATCCCAAGCAATGAAAATAGAAAACTGAACGTGATACTAATAGTCATCTATAGACCTCCAAGCACCCCAACCGAAAAATTCTCGGAGGCCATTGATGACATCAGAAAACTAATAAAGGCCATAAACCCTCCATCCCCCAATATAATGATATGTGGAGACTTTAACTACCCATTTATAAAATACAAAAAGGTGGATAGGAATATATTTATATATATACGCACCAGGACAAGGGGGGCACAAGAGAAGACCAGGAGCAAGCAAAAATGTTGATGGCTCTCACAAATAAGTTTATGCTGACACAGGAGATAACAGAAAATACCAGAAAAAATAACTGCCTGGATCTGGTATTCACGAATAACACGAACTTGATTGCTGATATAAAAATAACCCCAACCATTATCTTAGATCACAACTTAATCGAGATATCAACAAATATGACGACGACATTAAAAGACAATGCACATATTGAGGAAAGAAGAAAATTTGGGGCCTTTAACTTAAACTCCAAGACTATAAATTGGGAAGCAATCAGATCGCACATGGCCCAAATAGAGTGAAGAACAGTTTTAGAGAATAAAACAACTGGAGAAATGCTAACAACCTTGGAAGAAAAAACGCTGAGAATTTTAGAAAAATATGCTCCGAAATTACAGCCAAAAGGAAACAGGAGCTGGCTAGAGAGGCAAAAGAGAAGACTATTCTGCAAAAGAAAGAGAGTGGAGGCGAAGTTAGCCAACTGCGGAGATAATGCCAGGAATGTAATACAAGAAAAATTGGAGGATATCAATAGGGAAATACAAGCCCTGATTAAGGCCCATACAGAGAGGGATGTTATTTTTTATTTTATTGGATTCGGAATCCCAGCTGAGCCGTGAACGGCCAAGCTCTGAAGGGCCAATTCAACCTACAGCCCGTTAAGCTAGACTAAAAACTTACGGACTTGGAGGTCCTATTAGGTCCTACCTCAGGGTTGCTGACTCGATGTGGGCCTACCTTAGGCCTCAGTTGCATAAAATTAAGATAAAAAACAAAAGAGGCACTATTTATGGTCTTCTTTCTAAATCTTGTAACAACAACAACAACCTGCACCATTGCACGATGCAACAATCTTGTATCTAAACAACCAAACTGAATTGCAAGGGAGCTCTCTATAAGACCACACTCTGTAAGTGCGCATTCAACAAACGAGTAGGAAGGACGCGCAGTGCCCCCAAAAAATGGTGCCACAAGAGTGCCCAAACAATTCTGCCACAAGAACTCAAAATTAGTGAATTTTTCACTAACCTTACAATTATGAGATGGATATATATACAATATACACCTTAACTTAATATATACAAGCAAAGCTGCATCAATCAGCTTAGTCATCATATCGCCTTGGGACAACAATGGCTCTTCCTCTTCTAGATTTTCTAACAAGGGAAGAGGAAAAGGCGGTAGAAGCAATAAAGGAAAATCCAAAATACTTCTATAGCTATGCGAAAAGGAAAACAAACACGCACGCCGCTATTGGGCCCTTAAGGAAGGGAAATAATGAACTAACCGACGATCCAAAAGAAATATCTGAAACATTGAGAGCCCATTATGAATCAGTTTTCAGTACCCCAAAAAGTGACAAAGCGATACCTGACATAGATGCATTCTTTGAAGAGAAATTGCAAGGAGAGTGTCTAACAGACTTTGATTTTTGATTTTACCCCAGAAGATGTAGCGAGAGCTATAGGACAAATGAAACCACATTCAGCTGCAGGTCCAGACAATTGGAACGCATTACTGATTAAAAACTGTAAAAATGAAATAGCTACACCTTTCTACTGGATATGGAGAAGATCCCTAGATACTGGGGAAATACTGAGCATCTTGAAAAGAGCAAACATTGTCCCTATATATAAAGGAGGGGACATATCTCAAGCAAAGAACTATAGCCAGTGTCATTGAGGTTCCACCTCACCAAAATATTTGAAAGAATAGTTAGAGAGAAAATTTATGATTTCTTGGAGACACTGGAAAGATGCAACGGAAATCAGCACGGATTCCGATCAGGTAGATCATGCCTATCACAACTAATAGAACACTACAACAATATCCTAGATGCAATGGAAGGCAATGACAACTACGTTGTCATATACACAGATTTTGCTAAAGCTTTCGACAAATGTGATCACGGTATAATAACACATAAAATGAAATATATGGGAATAACAGGCAAAGTGGGAAAATGGATCTACAACTTCCTCAGAGAACGTCTACAGATCGTCAAAATTCAAGGTATATCATCATTAGAATCAGAAGTACGCAGCTCAGTACCACAAGGTACAGTAGTGGCCCCACTCCTGTTCATTATCATGCTAACAGACATGGACGACAACGGCGTAAACAGAAACAGTATAGTAACATCCTTTGCAGACGATACAAAGATCAGCAGAAAAATCAGGGATGTAAATGAAGTGGAGGCCTTGCAGAGGGACACGAACAAAATATACAAATGGTCAGACGACAACAACATGTCATTTAACACCGAGAAATTTCAGCTCTTGAGATATGGTAGACAAGAGGAACTTAGACTGCATATTATGCTCCAGATAGACTGGAAATTCAGAGAAGCACGAAAGCGATCGATCTGGGGGTAATAATGACCGATGATGCGAAATTTGAAACGCAAAATCAGATAGCAATAAAAAAAGCAAAAAGAGTCGCGGGACAGGTACTAAGAACCTTCAAAAGAAGGGACAAGACAGTAATGATTCCCCTGCTAAAAACACTGATTATACCAAAACTTGAATACTGCTCAGTTTTGACGTCCCCATATAAAAAGGAAGAAACTAATAAACTAGAAGAAACACAAAGACACTTCACAGCCAAGACTGATGGCTGCAAAGAACTCAACTACTGGGAAAGACTACGTAAACTAAATCTGTACTCCCTGGAAAGAAAGAGAGAGAGGTACACCATAATCTACATATGGAAAATAATCGAAAAACTGGTACCAAACCTAAAACTAAACCAAATTACCTCTCAAACAACATTGGAAAATAGGAAAGGCAGAATGTGTAGTGTTTCCAAATTAAAGGCCCGACAAGGGACTTCCTCAACACTGAAGGAAAATAGCTTGGTTGTCAGGGGACCAAGACTTTTCAACCAGCTTCCAAAGGACCTCAGAAACGTTACAGGGGTCAGAGTTGAAGTCTTTAAGAGAAGATTAGATGCCTGGCTCAGGACGGTACCAGATGAGCCTGGTGTACCTGGCTATGTACGGTGGAGAGTGCAAGAAAGCAACTCGCTCCTCCACCAAGCCAGACCTAGAGGCGGGGCCACCAGCTTGACCTCCGTGTGAAGAGAAACCAACGCACGGAATGCCAGATTCGAGGCCAAGACAACGGAAGAGATGCTAATGACCTTAGAGGAGAAGACGCTGGAAATTGTGGAAAGACATGTCCCAAAAATACAACAAAGGGGAAAGAGAGGCAGGTTCGAGAGACAAAGGAGGTCATTGTTCCGAAAGAGAAAAAGAGTGACTGCAAAATTAAGTAACTGTAAAGACAACAACATCAGAAAAATATTAAATGATAAACTGCAAAGTATCGATGACGTCATACAGGAACTAATTGAGAAGCATACAGAAAAAAAAGACGACGACGCTATAGAAGCGATAAAGGCTAGCTCAAAGTACTTCTATAATTTCGCAAAAAGAAAGTCGAAAAACAATACGACTATCGGACCTTTGAAGAACGAAGACAGTGCTTTATCTGATGATCTAACAGAAGTATCTGAAATATTAAGAGCTCAGTACGAATCATCTTTCAGTATCCCAAAAACCGACAAACTTATATGCTATAGAAACGGACTTCGACTTTACGACAAGTGATATTACACAAGCTATAGGGAAACTAAAAGCACACCCAGCGGCCTAACCAGACAAATGGAATGCCAACTGATCAAAAACTGCAAGAATGCAATTGCTGAGCCCTTATATTGGATATGGAGACGATCACTAGACACGTGAGAAATACCGGGCATCCTGGAGAGAGCGAGCATAGTCCCAATATATAAAGGAGATCGATCCGAGGCCAAAAACTATAGGCCAGTGTCGCTTACATCTCATCTCACTAAAATATGCGAAAGAAGAGTTAGACAGAAAATCTGTGACTTTTTGGAAAAAAATTCAATGATAACCAACATGGATTTCGGTCATGCAGATCATGCCTATCACAACTAATGGAACACTACAACAACATTATTGATGCACTTGAAAGTAATGAAAACTATGATGTAATATACACAGACTTTTCTAAAACGTTCGACAATTATGACCATGCAATCATAATACATAAACTGAAATGTATGGGAATAACAGGAAAAGTAGGGAAGTAGATATATAATTTCCTTAGTGAGCGGCGGCAAGTCGTTACAGTACAAGGAGTATCTTCATCAGAATCAGAGGTCCTCAGCTCAGTACCACAAGGAACAGTATTAGCTCCACTACTCTTCATAGTCATGCTAACTGACATAGATGAAGACGTTACCAGAGACAGCACAGCAACATCCTTTGCCGATGACACAAAGATCAGTAGAAAAATAAGAAACCCAGAAGATGTAGGATCTCTACAAACCGACATGAACAGAATCTACAAGTGGACGGAAGACAACAATATGAAGTTTAACACTGAGAAATTTCAGCTATTACCGTACGGAAAAAGAGAGGACCTAAAACCCATGGAATATTATACCCCAAATGAACAGGAAATTCAAAGAAATTCTAAAGCAAAAGATTTAGGTGTTGTTATGAGTGATTATGCGAAATTTGAAACACAAAATAAGATAGCAGTAAACAGAGCAAAGAGAATAACGGGACAGATATTGAGAACCTTTAAACGAAGGGATAGGAATATAATGATTCCTCTATTGAAAACACTGATCATACCCAAATTGGAATACTGCTCGGTCCTAACATGCTCATATAAAAAAGAAGACATTAGACAGCTAGAAGGGATTCAGAGAAGCTTCACAGCCAAGATCAATGGGTGCAAAGAACTAAACCACTGGAAAAGGTTACGCGAATTAAACCTATATTCACTGGAAAGGAGAAGAGATACACCATTATTTACACTTGGAAAAATAATGGAGAAACTCGTCCCTAATCTTACTCTGAACCCTATAACTCCCCAAACATCAGTGGAAAGTAGAAAAGGAAGACTGTCGTGTTCCCAAATTAAAGGCTAGACAGGGAACATTCTTAACCCTGAAAGAAAATAGTTTTGTTGTGAGAGGACCAAGACTGTTTAATCAGCTGCCCAAAAAACAAAGGAACACGAGTGATGTTGCGGGGTCATCTTCTAAAGAAGATTAGACGCGCCTGGCTCAGAACAATCCCCGATGAGCCGGGCGTACCTGGCTATGTGAGGTGGAGAGTACAAGAAACCAACTCACTACTTCACCAGGCCAACTTGAGAGGAGGGTCGACAAGCTTGACCTTCGTGAAATGGGGCATCATCGCACGGAACATTTGAAAGGTTGAAAGGAAAGGTATATATATATATATATATATATATTATATATATGGACCTTTTCCGTTCTATGGGCACCATTGAAATGAGAGGAATTAATATTTTTTAAACTTATTTTAACTTTTTATTAACAATCAGTCCATTCTCAATAGGAGAAATTTAATTTGTTTAATTTAACAGCTATGAACATAAATAAAAACAAAAAATATTTGTCGTTTCTTAAAAAAATTTGACGATAATTTGTGTTGAAAATTAGACGTAGGCTGTATGGCCGGATAGGCCATCTTATTCTTAGTTAGCGCAAAGACCTAGGCCATATACATTCGTGTCACTTTTAAAGAATAAAAGGAACAGAATGGAAGACTGGAATATTACAAAAATACTTCAAATGAATCATAATACAATAGTAGATTATAATATAATAGTTACTTGAGAGTGGTGAGTGGCCATTACATTACATTATCATTATTATTGGGCATACCTAACCTAACCTAACCTCACCTAATTCGTGAATAAAAATAATTTTCTTCACCTTAAAACATAATGAAACTTACTGAAATATACTTTGTTAATCATAATACAAACGCAAATTTAGTTTAGTTGGTGCCCATAGAACGGAAAAGCCATATACAATATATATATATATATATATATATATATATATATATATAGCGTCGCTGACTATGAATCCATCGGCCCCGGGATCGAAACCCGGTGATGGCAGCCGACGCGCAGCAAAACCCAACTGTTCATCCTTCCACACAATAAATAAAATAAAGTGGTTGGTAGATAAATGGGTACCATGGGTGGCCTAGTGGTTAAGACACTGGGCTGCTGGTGGAGCGTGGTTCGGATTCCACGTTAAACTGTAGGTCTAAGGTGGAGTGAAAAGCTTGACCTTCGTCAGAATGAACAATTCGGGCGGAAGCTAACCAAAGGTTATATATATATATATATATATATATATATATATATATATATATCAGTGGCGTGCGGTCCATGGAAGCAAGGGAAGCAATGCTTCCCTATTCAAAGAAAGAAGAAAGTGCTGTATTATACTGTACTTTAAAGTTTAAACAGTTCAATATGTGTTAATAATTTGAACAAAATCATTTTATTATGCTATTTATAGCATTTGATTGGTAATCAGGTGGATACATAGCAGTGATGTAGGTCTCGAGATCGGTCTCGGTCTCGAGACCGATCTCGAGACCCAATTTGCAGATCTCGATCTCGGTCTCCGCTATTTAGATCTCGGTCTCGATCTCGGTCTCGGTTTTTCTCCCCGAGACCTTTCGAGACCTCTCGAGACCGTAATGAAAAATACATGTTATTGGCATACTCATGATGGTGGCTTGGTTGAACAGACACAATTCAGAATGTTTATGAAAGTTTGTGAAAGTAAGGGACTCTAGGTATTCACTAATCAGTCACCCTGTTTTAAGTGGATGTTGAATTAATGTCATATATATATATATATATTATTTAGACCTTATGTTAATTGCCATGCCTCTGTTTATAATACCGATATGTCAATTTATTTTTCATAGAAATGGTGTTGGAAAAATGCTATACAGGAAACTCAAGCACGGAGAATGAGCAGATACAGAGACACAGCGCTCATTCTTACAGCAGCGATGACGAAATAAAACAGAGTCAAACCAAAGTTCCGAGACTAATGGCAAAATATCAAAGCTATCGGTCCAAGCAGAAGAACGTTGAAACTGGAAAGATTTTGAACCGCAGGGAACAGTTGCGACGGTACCTCTTAGAGATCGATGAATCTCATATTTTAGACAACTGCTCTCCAATGAAGTTTTGGCACCAGAAAAGGGATAAATTCCATCACTGGCCAATATTGCCATGACTGTTTTAACAGTGCTTGCCTCTAGTGCTCCAATTGAGCGTGTATTTAGCCATGGAGGCATAATAATGAGGCCCCACAGAAGTCGAACTTCAGCAGATCTTCTGAGCATGCTGATGTTCCTTAAGTGTAATGACTCTAATGAGCACCTATCATGCTTTAAATAAATGCACAAGTCAAACTGGGTAGTGGGTACGTTCATTAAACTTTCTGTAACAGATATAAAAAGTAAATAACTAAAAAGTATATATATATATATATATATATATATATATATATATATGCACTAAAATCACAAAATAACACGTGACCTTATTAATCAGCAAACAACCACAGGGAAAAGGAAACACAAAGTCCGAGCGCTTTCTGTTCCTCCTTGATAATGTGAATATATCACGAAAGCGCTCGGACTTTGTGTTTCCTTTTCCCTGTGGTTGTTTGCTGATATATATATATAAAAACTTAATATATATATATATATAACACAAAGTCCGAGCGCTTTCTGTTCCTCCTTGATAATGTGAATATATCACATTTATATATATATATAACACAAAGTCCGAGCGCTTTCTGTTCCTCCTTGATAATGTGAATATATCACGAAAGCGCTCGGACTTTGTGTTTCCTTTTCCCTGTGGTTGTTTGCTGATATATATATATATAAAAACATATATATATATATATATATATATATATATATATATATATATATATATATATATATATATTCATTTGTTAATTTATAGGCTACACTTTTTGCATTCAACACACTACATCTGAGAAAGTAGTTATTAGTTTATTAATATACTTAACATACAGGGTGTCCCGTAAGTCTGGACCCATAGGGCAAAATTAATAAAATTACAAAATAGTCCCAGTTTCGCTGGACATGCGTCGAAGTGACTTCTTGGGACTGACAGCGAAGCTAGCCAACACATTGGTACTGGTTTCGTCTTCCGTAACAGTCCTTGAAGGTCCTCTGCGAGACTTGTCAGCTACGGATCCAGTTTCCTTAAATTTGGCTATCAACTTGCCAACACATCTGTGTGTGATTGGTGCGCGGTCTGGATGCATATTGTTGAATTCTTCGGCCACTTCCCGGTGACTGCGGGTCCCGACCAGCAAAATAACTTGAACTCTCTCCTCTCTAGTCAGTGACATGGTTTACCTGCAACATAATAAAAAAATATATTATAAATCCCTATGGGTCCAGACTTACGGGACACCCTGTACATAGTCTAATTTCCATAGTAGTGTGAAACAAATTGAAAGGGCATGAGCTTGGTCTCGATCTCGGTCTCGAATTTTAAGGGTATCGATCTCGGAAGGTAGATCTCGATCTCGAGCCTTTGATCTCGGTCTCGATCTTGGTCTCACAGGATCAGGTCTCGGTCTCGGTCTCAGTCTCGGACTTGGTGGTCTCGACTACATCACTGATACATAGTATATACATTGGTTGCCGTTTGTGCAAGAACCTTTAAGAAAGCCGACGCAAAAAATCTCGAGTTGGACAACAATTGACGAAATGCATCCTTTTTCCCAATGACTTTCGCTTTTTTCTTACTGTTACAAATTGTTTCTTTCCATTCTAAAAACTCATTTAATGTTTAATAATGTAGTATTTATTGAATACAACAAGTTTCATATAGTTTTTCTACTAAAAAATTCCATGGCCATGTTAAGCGAAAAAGAATATATATTTATCGTTATTTTATCCTTCCCTTTGTCAAAAAGGAAGCAATTTAGATTTCGCTGTCCAGATCTTATAGTTAATTTTCTTGAAATATCTGGCAACTTATACGTGCTGTGAAAGGCTTGCAAGTTTAGCTTTAATCTCAATTGAGAAAAAGCTTCTTAAGGATATGAAAACCGATGCCTTTTACGAAGAAATAATTAATAGATATATTTAATAAAAAAGAAAGAAGAATAGAATTAACCTATAAGTAAAGTAAGTAGATGATTATATGTGTTTTGTTTTTATTATATACGAGTATTTTAAAGTTTTATTTTTATTTTATATAATCTTTGTTGTTTTTGCTTGAATTGCTTTCTCTTGACGAAAATCACCGCACGCCACTGATATATTATATATATATATATATATAATATATATATATATATATATATATAATTTAAATAAATTAACGTGCAGTATTTGTATTATGTTAAACTTTAACCTGTATGTAGTTTTAATTATTGTATATACAGTATATTTTCAATAAATAATAAAAATAAAAATTTTCCGATTGTTTGAGTATGTAAAATGAGTGTCGTATTATTGTGGTCCATCCATCCATCCATCGTGTTCTGCCTATCAGGGAGGTCCATCTCATGTGTCCCGCCAAAGTGTTCTATCATGAGCTATCCTTTTCATCTCATGGTAGCTCCTGCCTGCCTTCAAATCATACACCATTGCTTTCCTTTTCCTTCCCCTCGGCCTTCTACCTTCATATCTACCCTCTATCACCTCCTTCAACAATCCTTCTCCTCTCAACACATGTCCGATCCATTTCTTCTGTCTTTCTCTTATCACCTTAATGAGTCCTCTTTCCTCCCTCACCTGTTGCAGTACTTCCTCATTACTTTGGTGTTTCACCAGCTGATCTTTAGCATTCTTCTCCAAATCCACATTTCAAAACTTTTCGGGAATTTCTTTTCAGTTGTTTTCAGTGTCTATGTTTCTGCTCCATACAGTACCACACTCCATATCAAGCTTTTTACTAACTTTTTCTTCAGCTTCAAGTTGAGTTTACCTCTAAGTAGTCTTCTCTGTCTCTCAAAAGCTACCTTACCCATACCAATTCTAGATCTTACTTCCTTATTGCAATCTCCATTGTTGGTTAATAAACTTCCCAGATATTTAAACTGCTCAGCTTCTTCTAAGGTCCGATTTCCTATCGTTAGGTTCATTTGTACTCCTTTCCTTCTTGCAGTTTTCATTACCTTTGTCTTGGTCTCATTAATTCTCATTCCGAATTTTTCCGCCGTTGTTGTCAAGCTATTGACCATGCTTTGCAGTCCTTCCTCACTACTACAAACAAATGCCTTGTAATCTGCAAACCTTACAGATTTGACCAATTTACCTACTCTGATTCCCTCTTCCAGATCTGAGAGTGCTTCTATTATCATTGCTTCCACATAGATGTTAAATAACACAGGAGACAGGGAGCATCCTTGTCTGACACCTCTCCCAACCAATCCAGGCTCTGATTCTCCTCCTGCAACTCTAATATTCACAGTCCGGCCAAGATATAGATTTTTTATCAGCCTACGGTCCCTCCAGTCAACATTAATATTCTTCAATATTTCCATTAGTTTCCTCCATTCGACTCTGTCAAAAGCTTTTTCAAAGTCAATAAAACAAATAACCATTTCCTGATCATGTTCCAGCACTTTCTCTCCCATCATTCTCATAATACCAATAGCTTCTCTTATTCCGCATTTTGACCTAAATCCAAAATTATCCTCTCCAATATACTGCTCAGCTCTGTTCGGTAGTCTTCTGGTTAGTATCCTTAGCATTATTTTTGATGCATGGCTGACCAAGCTTATGGTTCGAAATTCTGAACACTTGGTGGCTCTCGGTTTCTTGGGGATAGTAATCATAGAGACTCTCATGAAGTCAGCAGGCCAGTCTCCATTTTCACACATGTTTCTGCACAATACATTTACCTCCTCTCTAGCATCACCTTCAAGACTTTTCAGAAGTTCTGCTGGTACATCATCTGGTCCTGGAGCCTTGCCATTTCTTAGGTCTTTTACAGCCATCTCTACTTCTTTCCAATATATCCGGTCCCATACAATCTACTTCCACCTCATCTGCTTCCTCCATTTCGATGTTATTAGGTTTGTTCTCTTTATCATACAGTTCTTCAATATACTCAATCCATCTCTTCTTTATATCTTCTGGTCTTTTCAGTTTTTATCCATTTCTCCCCTCTATTTCTCGCACTCCCAAGCTACTTCTTTTCCATCTATTTATGTCCTTAAGTTTTTGGTACATTAAATCAGTTCTTCCTTTCCTTTCTAATTCCTCCATTTCCCTGCATTACTCTTCAAGCCACATCTCTCTTGCTTTATCAGTTTCTCTTCTCAGTTCGTTATTCAACTGTCTGTATCGTTGTCTCCCTTCTTCTGTATTTATACTCTTCCATTTTCTTCTTCCATTTTGTCAAACATCTCTGTAGTGACCCAGGGTTTCCTTGCTTCTCTTTTCACATAACCGATATTTTCCTGTGCACTCTCCTTTATTGTATCCCTCAGTCTACACCATCTTTCTTCACTTGTCATATGAATGTGGCTGTCATTTCTTTGCCTCCTTATCTCTTCATTTACCTTTTTAGCAAAACTATCCTTTGTTCTCCCTTCAGTTTTTCAGTATCCCATTTCTTCCCTACTTTATTCTTTTTCAGTCTTCAACCTCACCATATTTTCCATTACCACCAAGTTATGATCGGAGTCAGCATCTGCTCCAGGATAAGCTTTCGAGTTCTTCACTGCATTCCTATATCTCTGTCTTACTAAAATAAAGTAAATTTGGAATTTTCAGTGTCTCCTGTTTTTTTCCATGTGTATCTCCTTCTTTTGTGATTTTGGAACCAAGTATGAGTTCTTGCCTTCTGCAAAATTCTACTAGCTTTTCTCCTCTCATTTCTTCTACCTAATCCGAATGGTCCAACTTCCCTTCCGTCTTTCCCCTCTCCAATCACACTATTCCAGTCCCCCATGATTATTACGTTAGCATTATTTCCATGGGCTTCAATTATTTCCTCTATTCTATCATACATTTCTTCTACCTCTTCTTCCGGATGGGCGCTTGTTGGCATATAACTTGCATGACAAATGTATCTACTTTTCCGCCTTTCATTCTTATCCACATGATTCTAGTTGACACACAGCCTAACTCCTCTACGGTGTTTCTTATCCTTCCTCTAAGTAAAATAACAACTCCTCTCTCAGCCCTGTCGTCACCAAAATAAATCACTCTCACGTCTCTACTAATAAAATCTCCTTCTCGCCATCTGACTCCCGACAACCCCATGACATCTATGCTTAGCTTATTCATCTCTTGTTTGATGTTCTCTAACTTTTTTGGTCTGTTCATTGTTCTTACATTCCACGTTCCAATCTTTACTCTTTTGTTGGTGTCGCAGGGAATTCGCCTAATGACGACCTGGAAAGCCCTGCTGCTTTCCCTGCCGAGCGCGACACTGTTATTCCTATTTCTCTCTCTGGACATTTTCTTGAGTTTAACAAGGGCATATTAGTGAAGTGGTTGCCCATTGCCTTCTTCACCGCTTTGGTTTTATTATTATGGACACAAAAAAGATTTGCTTTTTAGCAAGACATATTTTATTATTGTGGTACAAGATTTTAATTACATAAAATTCACACTAATTAATAATTAATTTAAAAGTGGGACGCTTTTCAAAGAATCATACAATATCTAAATTTATATCAAATGAATTATATTTTTATTCTTAAATATTATATTCAGTATTGAAATATATATATATATATATATATATATATATATATATAATTGTAGCCAATATTTTGAGCCAGTAAATTAAAAAAAAAGACTGATTCCTCATTATTTCCCAGAACTTAGGCCTAAAAAAATTGATTCATTTGCCTAGGCTCAAAACTTCAGGCAGATATATCTTAGGAAATAATGTAGGTAGAATGTTAACAGAAGTATCACTTTGTAGACAATTTTGCAAGTTTTATTTTTTTTTCGTTCACCTAATTTAAGAAATGTATATAAGCTGCTTACGAATGGTAAATAGGAAAAGCAAAATAGGATAAAAATTTTTTTTACTTTCGTGATTGTTGTCAAAATTGTTGTTAAATTATGTAACTAACGTATATTAAAAACTAAACTTTAAACGTCGATAATGAGGTACACACTGTAATGATGAATATAAATTAATTTCGATACTTTCAGAATCTGTTTTCTTTATGTTAATCAGTTTTAGTCTGGAGCCCTATTATAGAATGTTAACATTGTACGTATGTTCTAGCGAAATAATATTGGATTTAAGGGTAAAAATACATTTCTTCTTCTGATTGGTTGGCCTTTGGAAGAAGTGAAACATGGTCCTTCACTGGACATTTCATAATTAATACGCGGAGTCGATGGAATTTAATCTAACTTGGTCCGAATATAGATCGGTGAGAGGTGTATATATAGCTGCAGTACAGCCCACAGACTTCTCTAAAGTGACAAACATTTTCAGTCGCTATTCCCTTACTATTTCGTTAAAAGATGTATACACTTATATAGTGGTGTTAAGTTGTAATTTTTTTAAATATGAAGTAAAATGAACTCCATAAACTTTGTTGATAAAAACGTTCATAATACTTAAAATGAAGCTAATTTATCATACTCTGTATTCTAGTGAGTTTAATTTTTACCATGACCTATTATTATCTAAGTTTAGGCTATTTGTCAGAACTAGCTAGACTCCTTATAATGTATCTTGGTGATTCTGCATAGCCGCAGCCTAACAAGATTCAATACAGTAAAGTAAAATGTCATTAGTTTCAAAACGGCAACTCATAAGAAAAAAGACCTAGTATTTATGGCTTTCAATTTAAATGTATCACCTAAAGATCAGGACCCCCAGCCTTCTTTAGTTAGCTTTATAAGGCTAACTAACGAAAATATAACGACCTAACCTAACCAGTCGTCAAGGGCGTACAGTTGACCTAACGATTGGTTAGGTTAGGTCGTGATATTTTCGTTAGTTAGCTTTATAAGGCTAACTAAAGAAGGCTGGGGGCCCTGATCTTCAGTAATCCTAAAGCTGTATTATTATTATTATTATTATTATTTAAGGACTGGATGCACGCTCGTAATAATTCAATGGTAAGTTAAGGCTCAACTTAGACTCGGCTAGGTTAAGCTACTGAAAGTAACTAATTATGGCTAGGCTAGGGATTGAAAGCTTTCTCAAAAGCTAATAACTGAAATGATTATGTTGAAATTTGTGGCAGAAGTTATTCAGCTAGTAGCTGCTAACTTCACTTTACCATTTTTTGGACAAATTTTGTTTATGAAACTAGGTGGTTTGAAGATCCAGCTGATATGAATTTGTATGCCAGTAGCTGAGTCCTTCAGTTTGGGAACACTTGTTTGGATGTTAATTGGGTTTAGTTTGAGGTTAGGTACCAGTTTTTCGATCATTTTCTATATGTGGAGTGTGGTGTATCTCTCTTTTCTTTCCAGCGAATACAAATTTAATTTATGTAATCTTTCCCAGTAGTCGAGTTCGTTGCAACCATCAATCTTGACTGTGAAATTTCTTTGAATTTCTTCTTGTTTATTAATTTCTTTCGGTGCTCCTTTAGTATGCGGTCTACAGACAAATTCACACTTTAGTATGCGGTCTACACCAATTTGTTTTTTAAATGTAGTTAAAGAAGGTTGAAATGACAATCTTACTTGAAAAAAAATTATTGAAAAGTTAAAAACATAAAAAGTTTAAATGTAAGTATACCTTCTTAGCTTGTTTACTAATTGCTTGTTTACATCTCAATGTCAGTCGCCCTTGACGATTGGTTAGGTTTAGTCATGATATTTTCGTTAGTTTTAACGAAAATATCTTGACTAAACCTAACCAATCGTAGGTAGACCGCATACTATAGTAGCACCGGCAATTGAATTGTTTACAACTTTACTGCTTCAAATTTCTCAAGCTACTGATGTTAAACAATCATTTTGAATTTCAAGGTCAAATAGGGTCTAAGTCATGTGAGTGAGTCATTTAGCGAAAAAAAAAGAGCGGCAGAATGCGTGAGCAGGCACAAATTTAACGAAAAAAACCTGTAGACTGCACTTTGAAAAAAGTAGAGCGCGGCAGAATTTGTAGACTGCATACTAAAGGAGCACCTTTCTTTCTTTTTATATGGGGACGTTAAGACTGAGCGGTATTCAAGTTTTGGTATGATCAATATTTTCAACAGAGGAATCCTTACTATACACTGTATATATATATATATATATATATATATATATATATATATATATATATATATATCACAGTGATTAACATGTGAAGTAATGTTACTAAGTTTGAATAAAAAGTACAATAAGAAAATGTGCATGAAATACTGGGAATGACGTTAATTACAAAGGGACACATGCACAATATATAAAGGAGAATTACATTATTGATGATTAGATTATTATTAGATTATTGATTGAATTATAAATGAATGACAGGTAAGTCGCTCGGAAGTTAGGCCGGGAACGAAGCCTATTAATATGATAATAAAAACCCACTCTAATAGACAGAGTTTATTTCCACAACAGTTTCGATGCCCACTGGCATCCTCTTCGGGTGGATACAGAAAAACGAATGAACCAAAAACAAGAGGGAAAACAGTCCAGGGACCATTGAGAAATTCACACAGAGGATAGATCCCGTTCTCCCGACACCGGAAGGACATTTTATCAAAGGGTCCCGCTTATAATAAGTACCTTCGCACAAATTAAAAATATCTTCTTGTTCTCTACATACGGATTCTATTTAATTTAAATATATATATACAGGGCCGGATCTAGAAGTTGCGAGGCCCTAGGCAGATCTAGAAATTGCGAGGCCCTAGGCCTATATATATGAAAATATGGACTTAATTATCGGTACAAGAAATATAAATAAACCATACAAATAAGTATAAATTATAATATGAATCAAGATTTGTATCGAAAATATAAGACAATGATTTCTAAGATTTATATAATATTATAGGTAATGACTTTCCATAGTATACAAACGTTTTTCATATGTGATGTATAAGAGATGTTGACATTTCATTTTTTATAATAGTGAGCGATCGACTTATCAGGCTAAATATTAATGCTTTAATATTTGGTTCAGATGCTCCTTGAATATTACAGCAATGCTTTTCTACTTTTCTTCGAGCTAAACTCTTCAATTAATTGAGAATAATCTAATGAATTTGTTATATCGTTTTCTATTGATAACATAGCTAATGATTGCAATCTCGCTTGAGACATGGTGGAACGCAAATATGTTTTAATAAGTTTGAGACGCGAGAAACTTCTTTCAGCCGAAGCAACAGTAACTGGGATGGTTAATACTATTCGAAGTGCAACATAAACATTAGGATAAATCTCACTTAGTTGTTTTTGCACATATAAACAAGGGCATTTCCGAGATCTGTTTTCTCAGGTATAAACCTGCAAAGTACTTTAAGTTCTTCATAGAGTTCTAAATCATTAATATCACTTGAACAGAACGCGCAAAACGGCTTGAGCGAGGCCCCTTTGGCGCGAGGCCCTAGGCGATCGCCTAGTTCGCCTATAGCTAAATCCGGGCCTGTATATATATATATATATATATATATATATATGATGCAAATCCACAAGGAAAAAGAAAAATGATTTCAAGGCCTTTCATTGCAAATTCATCAATAATATCATCATAGGACAGCTTCCGGCCTACCTCCCGATTGATGCTCATGATGGCAAGCCCACTCAGACGTTCTTGTGCCATTGTTGACCTGAGGTACGTTTTAATTAGCTTCAACTTGGAGAATCTCCTTTCAGCTGTGACTACGGTCACTGGAAGAGTGACTGCAACTCTGAGAGCAATCCATAGGTTTGGATATAACTATCAGCTACTTCTCGTGTATGTAAGTCAGCAATTCCAGTGCAGTCATGTTCTGAGATGGCAGATCTGATGGCACACATTAGGCGTTTGTTTACATTTTAATTTTTATGATTTTAACAACAAAAATTGCTAGATTTTATATAGAAATAAAATGAGTGGCGCTGGAAGAGTTTAAAAAAATAAAAATTTGGCCCATTTTTTTTTTTATTTCTGTCAATTTTTTTAATGGCTTTATCCCACGGTCTTAGTAGGTATTTTTCCATAATATTTTTGCACGTTGTTATGTAATAATTTTCAGTCATAAAAAGCTAAAATAAAATAATTTACAATTTTTGTATTGTTAGATGTGCATTCACATGACAGTACTTGAGAACTGACCAATCAAAGCGATTTGGGGTTTGTTTACAACCCACTAAAGCCAGTAGTCACGCCTTGATATATGATGAATTGAAAGTCCTAATTGTTTAATTAGTTATGTATCGCTAAAGCATTATAAATAATTATTTTTTAGTGTTGCCCAACTTCGTAATAATAGGTACGTTAGAGGTAAAGAAAAATTCGTAACTGGCATCTCAGCCGTGACGTCGACTTAGGGGTTGCAGAAATTGGGGAATGAATGGGGTAAAAATTTGGTGCTGAAAATTGTCTTTTTTTGGCAGAAAATCATTCAGATCTGTTGTGTGCGAGCAAAAAATGCGTGATCTGTATGACTATATACTGTTTTGACTATGGTTGGAGGCAGTTCACGATGCCGTGATGTCATCATCTCCAAAGAGGTTAGATATAGCTCCAAGCCACTGTCTCTGGTCGAGAACAATAAGCGCCTTGTTTGAGGCGGTAGAAAGGCAATTGAAGGAAACAAGGCGTTCTTGTGAAAGAGGAATGTGAACGAATTCCTTAACATATATTTGTGTGTGTGTATATACAGGGTGTCCCAGGAGGAAATGTCAAGAATGCACCATTTCACTCTTTGGGTATTTCTAAATAGAAAGTATTATATCGATATGGGTCTGATTCCCAACCGTTACCTAGATACAGGCCTCTACATTTGGGTAATTAAAACATAATAAAAAGGCGATCTTAGATACTATTTAATGACACGTGGTTTACAAAAAGTACAAACATACAATACACTATTGCACTTATTGCAGAATAGTTTCAAAGTGACCCCCCCTCCTTCTTCAATGCACGCGGCGAGCCTCCAATCCATCGAGTCTTGCCAAGGAAAACGCGGAAGTTCATTTCTGAGGTTTATGAGCAGGTGTTAAGACGTACCTAAATAAATAATGTAAATAAATAATGTGAGGATCTGCACAGTTGCCAATGTATCATTAAATGTCATTGAATATTATCTAAGATCGGCTTTTTATTATGTTTTAGTTACCCAAATGTAGAGGCCTGTATCTCGGTAACGGTTGGGAATCAGGCACTTGTCGATATAATACTTTCTACTTAGAAATACCCAAAGAGTGAAATGGTGCATTCTTGACATTTCCTCCTGGGACACCCTTACTGTTATATAAAATTCTTTAACATCGTAATCTCACATTCTTTCGATTTGTTCACTGATACTCTGATGCACATAAATTAATTTTCTCTTATAGGTAAAAATTTGTGCTGTGTACAAAATGTTATTGCTGTACTGTATATAAGAATGTAAAGAAAAATTATTACTTATAAAAACTATTAACCATTAGAGTGGGGATATAATAATCATACTACTTCCTTTCAAAATCTCCCATATATATTCGTACATCTACAGATCTACAGAAGCTAAGGCTAACAAAGACCCTAAGATCCACTCTGAGGTTAGCCCGAGAGAAAGGAAAGAGTAGGGGGTTAAGAGAAGAGAATAAGGGGTTAAGTAAGGAGGAACACCTATCACTCGTGGGTTAACATTCATTCAGAAAAAGAGAAAAAAGACTCACCATCATCATCCGCCGGCCACTGCCGACAAGTCAGAAAAATAGTCGGAGAAAATAGGAGAGGGGTGAAAGATGAAAAGAAGTAAAATAAGAACGCTTACAAACCATGCAAACACGGTCTTAACTCACTGTCATACCATGCAAACTACAAACATGCAAGAAAAGAGAGTTATAGACATGCAAAGTAAGGAGAGGAAAAAAAAAAAAAAAAAAAGTAGGTAAAGTTAAACAAAAAGTGGGTTAGTTTACGCTACGAGCTACATCTACGTTCGTGTTAGTCTTTTTTTTATTTTTTATTGCTGGCATCACACGCTGGCATGTCACAAACTGGCATTAATCGTCAACAGACTCATCCTCGACCACTACCCCCAGAGCTCCTGTTGCTAATTGTTTTTTTTTATTTTAAACAACGTTAATATTTTTAAAATGTCTGTCAAGACGGTTCTTAAACACATTAACGCTGGTAGAGTTCACGACGAGCGCGGGAAGATTATTCCATTTATCAATTACTTTAAACGTAAAGAAGTTTTTAGTATACGCATTAAGGGAAAACCAAGGAAGGTTTTAGTAACACACTCGCACCTCCCAGTGTTTCGAGGGGCTTTTGTTGCGCGAGGCGCAGCGGACTTTCTAGTATTATATAGTGTATATAAATAAAACCTTGTCTATATTGGGTTACTAAAATAACAACAATATGCATAGTATAACAGAATGCAATATTTTATTTTTAACGCCATAACACCATAAATTCATTAAATTAATGAAATAAATGTATAGAACGAACGATATAACATTTTTTTTTCTTTTATAGTATAATAATTAAAATTAAGCTTTTATTACTATTATATTTTATCATTAATTTCTTACAGTGGCGGCCTGAGCGTGATTTCCCACGGTTTAGAAGTCCTAGGTTAAGCTCGGGTTAGGCTATTAGAAGCACGCGCCAAGCAGTTACGTTTTCTTTGATGATTAGTTGGAGTCCAGGGAAATCTTTTCCACTTCGGGCTCTAGTTTTTAAGCCATCTGTATTCGGTCCGAGCCTATCCTTAGTTTCGGGGGGGTAAGGAATACTTTTCCTCCATTGCCCGGGTTTGACGTCTACGAGGAAAGTTTTTTGTGTTTATTACTTCTTGCGTAGAAATTTACATGGAATAGAAAGCTTATCACGGCATTGCTCGTTGACTCATTTTTCTTTCATAGAAGTTTGGTAAGAAACCCGATCACGGAGAATGCATAGAAATCGTCTCCAATTTCGCCACTCGTCATTTGTAGCGGGATGAGGCTGTTTCTATGCGACCTTCGATTGTATTTATTCTGAAGAAATCGTTTTGCCGAATCGCATTCGGATGTTACTGTTTTCAAGTAGCCCGGCCATCGATATCTATATACGACCTGCCCTCATTCGCAATGATAGGTTAAATAAAATACATTTCGCTCAAGGTCAGACGGAGGTGATTTGTTGACAATTTCCTTTCTCCTTTTTTTGATATATTGGAAGTTAGTTGGGTTATGGAAACCATTTTTTTCTTCTCTTTTGCCGAGAGCCCATTCCGTGAATTAACTATATCATACGGAAACATTAATAAATTTTGTATAAGTATCCATTTTGGATTTACCAAAAAAGACATATTCGTATCGTTATTTTTTTGTTTATAGCCTATATTCAGGGATTTAGAACCATCCCGACAGGATATTTAAACAAATAATTAACCAGTTCTCGTAACTAAATGCGATATTGTAATCACGTGATAATTAAACAGTTTAACGTAGATTATGTATGCGCGTGTATATGTGTCCTCCAAAATTTCAAATTCCAGCCAGAGTTCTTCATTACAAAATCCAAAATAGAGATAATAAAAACGGACAAGTCACGAAGACAGTTTTCGTCTGATGACAAATTATTAAACCCTTTGATACGATAATTCTCATTCCTAATTCTCATTTGGAAACAAGTTCCTTTTGTCTACCTCGGAATTCATTACCTCCCAAATTCATTGCTTCTATACTCATTAGCGCACGATAGCAAATGAAAGCGGAACTAAAACGCCTTGTATTTACCCGTAATTAAGGTAAACAAATGAGATATTATTACAAGATTATACAACGTCTCGATTGTTCCCCTCAAATAACGTCAAAATGAATTCAAAATAATACGCGGGGTTTCCTCACAGTATACAAGTGAATTAAAACCCTTTTCTTTGACCTTCTGAAGACGTTGATCCCCGAGGGAATGCTGTTTAAATCCGACGAAGGAATTAATGAGACGCTCTTGGATGTTCTTTTTCTTTGGTCCTTCGTTCTTTGTTGTACATCTCATGTATATTAATAATTACCTCGTCTTTCGGTTCTTGAAAGACAACCGTTCTCAGCTTTGTTTCCGAATTCATAATTTGAATTTTTTGTTTTAACAACTGACTTTCGTTTCAGTTCTTTAATTAATAGGAAAATCATTGTCATCGAGATACTAGTTTATCACATTATTATTATTATTATTATTATTATTATTAGTAGTAGTAGTAGTAGTAATAATAGTAGTAGTAGTAGTGTTATTGTTGTTAAAACTTGAGCAAATATGTTATAGTTTCATAACTACAATTTTGGGTATATATCATTTACACACACACACACCTATATGCTCTTTTATATATATATATTATATATATATATAATATATATATATATATATATATGGAGTATTATGTATGAACACCCATGATTTTGCGTAATCCAAAAATGTTCCCACCCCACCATCATTCAAACCCAGCACCTTTGAGTAAAAGACGAAGGCGCTACCACCATGTTACGACAAAGTAAAAGCTAGTACAATCATTGGTAACATTTCATTCATATTTTTGTCACTACCTTCCATTCTCGATTGCAGGGGGGCTAGTACTGAAAACACCTCTGAATGAGAACGCGTTATGCGTTCCCGCGGGTGTTGAAATACCCACCAGGTTGTAGTAACGTTTGGTAGCGTCCTCGCCTTCTACTTAACCCGTTAACGCCGAACGTTTTTGTAGGGTTAAGTCGAAATGCGTGTATTGAAAATGGTACGTATTCGACCCAGTCGACGTTAGAGGGTTAAGAGGTACTGGGTTCGAACCTTGATGGGGCATTTTTGCATATATATATATATACACGCCTCGGTGGTGTACTGGTTAGCGTCGCTGACTACTAATCCATCGGCCCCGGGTTCGAAACCCAACGGCAGCCGGCGCGCAGCAAAACCCAGCTGTTCATCCTTCCACACAATAAAGACAGTGGTTGGTAGATAAATGGGTATCCTAGGTGGCCTAGTGGTTAAGACGCTGGGCTGCTGATGGGGCGTGGTTCGGATTCCACGTTAAACTGTAGGTCTAAGGTGAGGTGAAAAGCTTGACCTTCGTCAGAATGAACAATTCGGGCGGAAGCTAACCAAAGGTTTTATATATATATATTATATATATATATATATATATATATATATATATTATATATATATACAGTGTGTCCGTAAAGTCATGGTGGGATTTTAAATAGCTATATTATTGCAACGAAACATGATAATGAGATGAAAAAAAGGCAAATTGAAGAACAACTCTAAAAGAATAACTTTATTTAACGTAGTTCGATATGGGCTCCTCTGGTAGCCCTGCAGACATCTAGGCGGTGATTCAATTCCAGCCACACACGCCCAAGAACATCAGGAGTGACGGATGCGATAGCTTCCGTGATTCGCTCGTGCAAGTGATGAATATCCTAATGGGTACACTGTACATGCTTTGCTTGACGTAACCCCACAAATAAAAGTCCAAAGGTGTCAGGTCCGGAGAGCGTGGAGGCCATGGCTTCCATCCTCCTCTTCCTATCCATCTCTGTGGAAATTTTTCATTAAGGAATTCTCGAACAACGTTGGCATAGTGCGGAGGAGCACCATCTTGCTGAAAGATGACATTATTGTCAATAAATTGGGGTACTGCAAAATGTTCCAACATAGCGAGGTAGTTGTGTGACGTCACAGTGGGTTCCGCGAAGAAAAATGGGCCAATCACTCGATCTCGTGCTAGAGCACACCACACATTAACTTTCGGGCTATTGCGCTCATGTTCAACATAGGCATGTGGACAGCCTAGACTAACTACGAGATAAAGGTTAAGCTTAACCTAGACTAACTACAAGATACAACTTTGAGAGTTGTTCTTAAATTTGGCATTGTTTCATCTCATTATCATGTTTCGTTGCAATAATATAGCTATTTAAAATCCCACCATGACTTTACGGACACACTGTATGTATGGATTTATGTTGTGATATGATAATATTTATACTCATTTTATGATAGAAATTTCTTCATATGAATAATTTATGGGATATTTGCTTTTGCGTGAAAGAATTCATATATAACAATATTCATGACTAACATATATTATATATATATATATATATATAGAGAGAGAGAGAGAGAGAGAGAGAGAGAGAGAGAATAACATGCATGGGTATTGTATGAAACAAAATCCCCCAGAATCTGAACTCGGAACCTCTTCAGTAGTAGTCTCGAACTCTATTACTTCACTACGACGGAATAAAAGTTAACACAATTCGTCATTTGTTTAAATAACCGAGTTCTCTAAATATATGACAGCTTGTGTTAGCTTTTATTCCGTCGTAGTTTGGTGGTAGCGTTCGCAACTCCAACTCAAGAGATCTTGTTTTTGATTCCTGGTGGGGGCAATCTTGTTATATATATATATATATACATACAGTGGTGTAGTGCTGTGGGAACGGCGTTCCCTTACTTTTTTTGGTAGACGGAACGGCGTTCCCTCACTATTTCAAATAAATCCGAACTTACAAATCTCTAACGTCATGAAATTTTAATTCCCACCCCTAGAAGAAATATGAGAAAGAATCATTAACTGTTTCATTTCTTTTAGCTTCGACTGAGGCAATGCTAGCCTATAAAGATCTGGTGAAACAGTCACCACGGCGTACCAGTTAACTTTTTTTTAGTTAATCATTCCAGTTGTTAGCTATTTTTATTGATCGTACTGGATGTCATATATCTAATGACACTGGAAATACTGCATCTTCAACCTTGGAATATATCCTAATATCCAGTGCATATGACCTCAAAATAGCCCTGAAATTGGTCAGATTTCAAAAGATTTCCCGGGGGGCTTACAGTGCCCCCGGACCCCCAGCTGCATAGGCTCGCCGCGCTCGCCATTGTCCCCCCCCCGCATCTGAGTAACACTTTCAAAATGCGTTCCCTCACTTCTTTATTTAGCACTACACCACTGTGTGTATATATATATATATATATATATATATATTATATATACACCCTAGGTGGCCTAGTGGTTAAGACGCTGGGCTGCTGATGGGGCGTGGTTCGGATTCCACGTTAAACTGTAGGTCTAAGGTGGAGTGAAAAGCTTAACCTTCGTCAGAATGAACAATTCGGGCGGAAGCTAACCAAAGGTTAAACCAAAGGTATATATTATATACTATATTAGGTTTCGTGAATTCAAGTTTTCTTGAAATAAAATCATCTTAAAAGCGAATATGCCTCTTCGGTTCATCATTGATAAAGTTTATGATGATTGAACTAGGAGGATGTGCTTGATATAGTACTAAAAAAAGGAGTTTTCTTTATCAAAAAGACAAATTGAAGGGTAACTTTTTTCTGGCGTGATTTCAAAGAAAACGGGGTTCGTGTATCCGAAATAAAAATTTACTGATTTCCTTTTACAGGTTTGGGTGAAAAATATATACAGAAATGCGTACATGTATGTCGTTTTGATTTATATATATGAGTTTGTACGCGTGTAAGTAAATAAAAATGCACATTTATCTGATAAAAATAATCTTTATTTGCTCTTAAATTACAATATTTCAAAAATCGCTTTAGAAATTCTAAGACTGAAAATGCGGGGAAAGTATTTCCCCCTAGATTCGAGGGAAAAATGAAAATAGTGCGGGGATTTTTTTTCTCCCCACGAAATCCCCCTCCCTTTTTTTTTTTTTTAACTGTAGGAGTAGCATTCCTTTTCATGACTAAGTAAAGCGTTTTCTTTTAAAGCATGTGATACGTACTCACGCGTTTATAGGAGTAGTACCCATTATGTTTAGGCGTTTATTGCTCAGTGCCAAGATTTATCACCCAGATTTGTTCTCATCACAAGAAATAAGAAAAACGAAACATGAAATTGTTTACAAGAACCTCTTCTCCAAAAGGATGGTACATTTTCCCCTACCATATATATATATATATATATATATACACACACACACACATAATACTTTAGGTACTTTTATCTTTGAAGCCAGCATGACAACAAGCTTCATTTTGTTCCTATATGAAACGGAGGACTTGATTTTAATGGGATTTTTTTTTTTTTTCAGAATAGAGAATAATTTTTCGGAGTGAATCCCAAAAATCGTCAATAAAGAAAAGTAAATATGAAACCCCCCTCCCCCCTCTTATTTTATTACTAATATTTTTATTTTTACATCTAAATCATCATTTTTATATTTTTTTTTTTATAAACGACAACGTAATTTACGGAACTAACTGATGATTCTCCCTCATTCAAAATAAAACCTTCTTATTTAGAACTTATAACTTCTTTTTGAGGTTTCATTCTAGAAGGGAAGTTTTTCTTTCTTTTGGGTATCGAAGATTCTTTTCAGATGATACCAGTAACTTCTTTCGATGATGCACAACTTCTTCAAATAGAAAAAATGGTCTTCAAAACTTCTTTTTGGAGTGATTTGAGACAAAAAAGAAAAGATAATATTTCTATGTATGTAAGGTTATAGCGAGTAGCCTTTGTTCTCTCTCTCTATCTATCTATCTATCTATCTATCTATCATTATGTTTTTAGATTAAAGAAAAGTTTGAATCCCTGTTGCAGAATTAATGTTTTAATTAAGCGAAACGAAGCAATAGCTATATATATATATATATATATATATATATATATATAAAAAAAAATCAAATAAAAGCCACAAATACATGACACATAATTTCACCACTAATTAAATTGTACATAAAGCAATAGTATAAATTATCGTAATGCTTATATTTAACAAAAAAGAAAAAGGAAAAGTTACCCCGAAAAGCATTTTGTTTTTATTTTTCGAATTTAAGAAAATGGAATGAAGGAAGAGCGAAGACATTTTAATTCTTTTTCCATTTTAATTTTTAAATTTGTTTTTCTTTATCCCCAATGCCTCCATTTCATATCCCCTACTTTTCGGGGTTGTTGTTGTTGTTGTTGTTGTTGTTTATAATTAAAGGGTATTTAATTTATATATTTATTTGTTTTTTGATAATCGAGTTATACCTCATTTTCTCCTTGGGAGGGAGCTATTCGGCCCCCAGAACGACCTATCACCCTTTAACCTCAACCCTAAATTTATCATCTACCGTTACATAACCGTATTCTTACCACAGAATCCAATCCTGGGTATTTAGTCCCCTTCAGTCCATGATCCCCCAGAAACAAGATATACTCTCTCGAACCTTGACCTCCTTTCCACGTTTCCCCCATCTGCCAACGCCCCACTATTGTCTCTATCTGGCATCCCCTTCTGAGGGAAGTTTGAGGGGTGACAGAAGATGATGCCAGGCGCGTGTTCGGCTAATTACGTTGCGCCTTTGGGCCCTCAAAGGGCTCCCTCTTATTACACCAGACTCGCACTTTTAAAATATTATTATTATTATTATTATTATTATTATTATTATTATTATTTTTATTTGAGGGCAGTATAAACTTTTTGTTCTTACGTTAGGTTATAGGGTTGATTTTTTAGGTACGAGGGGAGTTTTGAGAGTTTCGAACCCGATGACTTTATCAATGAATGTAGCGGAGAAAAATATTAACCTTTTGTTGTATTTTGATCGTAATTGACTCTTGCTTCTCTTTCCAGATTTTGTACGAGGGTTTTGCAAAGTGGGTCAGTCAACGAAGTCATGAAAAATGAAAAACACCGCTGGAAAGGATTCGCCATTCCTGGACGCAACTTCTCACGACGCTTCTCCTTCATGACTTTTTCCAACCGCAGCGGGTCATCAGCATTATCTCCATCGATAGTTTCACTTTTTAAGAGGTAGTCAGTCATAATCACCCTTTCACTTCCCGCTGAAACTGAAGCCACGGCCTTTCCAGCGGTTCTCTGCAAAGTATGAAAAAAGAAGCAAGAGGCTTTTACAATCAAAATACAACCAAAGGTTTGTACTTTTATTTGATCTCCCACGAGTCCTACCATATCAATAAATTCTTCAATCTAGAAGCATTCTGAAGACTCTCGTAACTTGTAGCAGTTCCGTGCGTTGGTCTCTCTTCACACGAAGGTCAAGCTGGTGGCCTCGCCTCTAGGCCTGGCTTGGTGGAGGAGCGAGTTGCTCTCCTGCGCTCTCCATAGCACATAGCCAGGTACACCCGGCTCATCTGGTACCGTCCTGAGCTAGGCATCTCCGTATATGTCTACCCCTTGTGTATATATATATATACACATACAGGGCGTCCGAAAAGTCTGGAACCATAGGAGAAACACCTTATTTACACGCCCTTCAAAACGTCATGGATGGTTCTTTTCAGTACTCCAATTTCCAAGCTTGTACGCCTCAATGACGTTTTAGGACTAGCATAAATTTTCACCATTACGGCCTCACGGACTTCTTCCGAGGTTCTGGAACGACCTGAATGCGATTTGTCCGCTAAAGAGCCAGTTTCTTTAAACTTTTTCAATAATTTTCCAACAGCGCTATGTGTTACTGAATTTTTTCAGGATGACGACCGTTAAATTCATCTGCCACACTTCTATGGGACCAACCATCACGTCCACACAGAACAATAATCTCTATACGCTCTTGTAAACTTAACGCCATCATTCACGGATACCCTGAAACAAAAAAAAAATTATAACCAATTTCTCCTATGGTTACAGACTTTTCGGATACCCTATATATATACGTATATACAGTATATATATATATATATATATATATATAGATATATACACACACCACACAGTGCTTAATTTGTAAATGAAAAAGAAGTGGAACGCAGGTGAAGCCCTCACAGTTAGGGGGTCTGGGGGAGCGCTGTAAATTCTTCGAATACAGTATTATTTTAAAGAAAAAGTTAGACTGTGATTGCAACATGTAAGTGAAATGTTATTTCATCTAAGTGAAACAAAATATTATATGTATTTGAAACAAAATAAAATTGCTTTACTTACATGCTATTGCTATATATAGGAAGTTGATAGAATAATCACATTAATTTCCACACACACTCCAAACTTCTTTCTGCTTGATCGACTAGTTTTCGCTTTCTGCTGTCTGTATTTCGTTGGATTTTAAATTACGAAATTACGTTGCTGACCTTTTTATTAAAATAAAAACTTTTTTTTTTTAATTAGGTTTTAAAATAAAAGTACCGGAACGGCGTTCCGGAGCGTTCCGTCACAAATTAAGCACTGTGTGTATATATATATATATATATATATTTTGCTAAGACTTTCGACAAATGCGCTCATGGTATAATAAGCACATAAAATGAAACATATGGGAATAACAGGCAAAGTGGGAAAATGGATCTACAACTTCCTCAGAAAACGACTACAGGTCGTCAAAATTCAAGGTGTATCATCATCAGAATCAGAAGTACGTAGCTCAGTACCACAAGGTACAGTGCTGGTCCCACTCCTGTTTATTATCATGCTAACAGACATAGACAGTGGAGTAAACAGCAACAGTATAGTAACATCATTTGCGGACGATACAAAGATCAGCAGAAAAATCAGCGATGCAAACGAAGTGGAGGCCTTGCAGAGGGACGCGAACAAAATATACAAATGGTCAGAAGACAACAATATGACTTTTAACACCGAGAAATTTCAGCTCTTGAGATATGGTAGAAATGAGGAACTTAAACAGACTACATATCATGCTTCAGATAGACAGGAAATTCAGAGAAGCACGAAAGCGGTCGACTTGTGGGTAATAATGACCGATAATGCCAAATTTGAGACACAAAATCAGATAGCAATAAACAAAGCAAAAAGAGTCGCGGGACAGGTACTAAGAACGTTCAAAAGGAGGGACAAGACAGGAATGATTCCCCTGCTAAGAACACTGATCATACCAAAACTTGAATACTGCTCAGTTTTGACGTCCCCATATAAAAACGAAGAAACTAATAAATTAGAAGAAACGCAGAGACATTTCACAGCCAAGATTAATGGCTGCAAAGAACTCAACTACTGGGAAAGACTCCGTAAACTAAATCTGTACTCCCTGGAAAGAAGAAGAAGAGAGGTACACCATAATCTATATATGGAAAATGATCGAAAAACTGGTACCAAACCTCAAACTAAACACAATTACCAATCAAACCACGTTGGAAAATAGGAAAGGCAGAATGTGTAGTGTTCCCAAATTAAAGGCCCGACAAGGGACCTCCTCAACTCTGAGGAAAATAGCTTCGTTGTCAGGGGGCCAAGAATTTTCAACCAGCTTCCAAAGGACCTCAGAAACATTATGGGGGTCAAAGTTTGAAGTCTTCAAGAGAAGACTAGATGCCTGGCTCAGGACGGTACCAGATGAGCCGGGTGTACCTGGCTATGTACGGTGGAGAGTGCAAGAGAACAACTCGCTCCCCCACCAATCCAGGCCTAGAGGTGGGTCCACCAGCTTGACCTTCGTGTGAAGAAAGACCGACGCACGGAACCCAAACAAGGTTAACAAGGTGTATATATATATATATATATATATATATATATATATATGATGAATAAAACCACGAAGGAAAGGAAACACAAAATGGTGCTCAAGCGCGTGTGTCAGCTTTACATAATGCAAAGGGGAAAACAACACAATTCTAAATACGAGTATATTTATTCAATAAATCTGTCATTATTTGTTGATCTTTATTATCAGATCAAAAGCTATAGAGAATCCGAAGGCGTCTAATTACTTTTGTCAACCCTGTATATATATATATATATATATATATATATGAAAATTATTTCACGAAAGTAACACGTGAAAAATATTTATGATGAATAAAACCACGAAGGAAAGGAAACACAGAGTGGTGCTCAAGCGCTTTCGTCTAATGACATCCTCAGGATATATATATATAGTACGTACAGTAATATATATATATATATATAATATATATATATATGTATATATATATAAGAGGAGGGGCGACAAGCTTGACCTTCGTGAAGTGAGGAATCATAGCATGGAGCATTTGAAAGGTTGAAAGGTATATTTAAGAACTAAAAATGTCACCAGAATTTTGATCTATCTTAAAAGTACGAACGCGCAAAACGCATTTTATTATGTAGAGAAACTTCCTTCATCAATAAATATTAAATTAGTAAGGTTCGGAAAAAAGTCGATCATCGAAGTTAAACAACGACAGTGGGTCTGGATGGGATGAGCGTGGATGGGATGGGAGATCGTCCTATCCGTCCGCATTATGTAGCGACCCGTGGTTCGGATCCCGCGTAAAGCCGTAGGTTCCCTCCGTCATACGACCTTAGATTTCGCGAAGGATATTAAACAACCACATTATTATTATTTACATTTCAATCATGGTTAAGTTTATGAAAAGAAATTGGCGCGTATCGGCTATGGGAGGGGCGCTTTTGCGGGCATTTGCCCTCGGCCCCTCCGCTTCCTGCATACAAAATGTTACTTACAGTACAGTAACAAGTATAACGAGTATACGAGGTTAATTAAACATTTACTCGTCAATAAGTATAAGTTTCGTGGTTATGATAAATAATCGATGTTGCCAACCCGCGTCAAACAGAAGCAATATTAGATGTGTGTCAATAGCGGTCGAATCTTTTTTAATTAAGGGATCGGAGCGAGTTCATAGAAAACGGGATTTTTTTATTTTAACAAAAATTTAGTAATATTTTTTTTATGTCAGGTGTATATATATATATATATATATATATATATATAATATAATATGTGTGTGTGTGTATTGATGGATACCGTAATGAAATTGACTGGATTCTTTGGATCTGATATATTTGCATGTCGGTTATGAATAGATATAGAGTGTAACATATTTGCGGATAGTAGTCTATTATGACTTGATCCTCTGGATCCAGAGATTCTATCTTTAGTTTTAAATTGATAATTAATTAGTTTTAAATTGATAATTATTTAGTTTTGTAAAAATTGGTCGTTGCCAATGTACAAGCAGTTTTTACATAGTGGAGCCACCTCGATGGGCCGAAGTGTCCCCTAGTGTGCCCACTATAAAAATTTCTTATGTTCTTGTGGTTCGGAACCCACGTAAAATTGTAGGTCCCCTCCGCCACCACGGAGGACATGCACAATACACAATTACGAACACAGTTAGGTAGACCAGCCATGAGTGGATCCTAGGGTCTTTGTTGGTCTGAAACATTATAACATTATAATATATATATACACACACACATACACCTTGTTAACCTTGTTTGGGTTCTGTGCGTCGGTCTTTCTTCACATGAAGGTCAAGCTGGTGGCCCCGCCTCTAGTCCTGGCTTGGTGGAGGAGCGAGTTGCTCTCTTGCGCTCTCCACCGTACATAGACAGGTACACCCGGCTCATCTGGTACCGTCATGAAATTCAAATGTTGGAGACACTTGTTTACCAAATCAAACAAAAAAAATTGTTTTAAAAGAAGGAAGTATGAAACTAAAAAAAAATCATTGTATTTATTCAATATGAGTGTCTGTTCTTTAAAGCGCAAAAATGTATGGAAATATTGGTCGGAATCTGCGTTAGGAAATATTCACACTAATTTAAGGTTACTTTTTAAGTGTTTTAGGCGCATGATTCCCATTCCCACGATTCCCATTTCATTCCTAACTGAGAAAAGAGAAATCCGCGAGTGAGACTCTTTTTAAAGGAGGCAATTCTCGAATTCATCTATTTTTATTCTCGTCTCATTCTCATCCATCTACTTTGGTTAGGTTAGGTTAGGTTTATATCGGGTAAAATTAGGTAAAATTGAGTTAGGTTAGGAAGTATTAGCGATTCTCATTTGGCGTCTTTATCGCGAATTAGAGAGATTATTTCTCCAATGAAAAAAACAGAATGAAAGAGATTATTTCTCCAATGAAAAAAACAAAACATCTTTTCTTTTCAAATGAGAATTTCTCATTTTGTATATTCTCAATTGCGGATTGTCAATGGGAATGGAATGCATTGAGGGGGAATTAATCACATATTATTATTGCACGTACAGGTTGCGCCGCAAACACTTTTCATACTTACCTCAAAAACTATTATTCATACTATAAATAATGAATAGCCTGTGCCGTGACCCATTCGGTAACACCTTTACTTCCTATAAGGGAAGTAAAGACACTGAGGTCTGGGGGGGGGGGGGGTGTCGAATCCCGATGATATTGGTAATAATAATAATACGGAGGTTAGAGCGGACCTATACCCATCGGCTCGATCAGACCATAATATCGACACTAAAAAAACTAACAACTCTAACTTAACCTAACCTACGCTAACCTAACCTAACCCAGTTTAACTTAATCTAACTTACAATATACGCGTCGATAGAATATCATATCGATAAGCTGTCATAATTCCAGTTAGGGTAATAGGCCGCATTAGTCTGGACTAAGCACTGCGCCAGTTTCTGGCCCTCTTTATTAATAATAATAATAATAATAATAATAATATTATTATTATTATTATTATTATTATTAAATTATCAAATAAACACTGGGTTAAATATACTAACAACAAATAACAGTGTTCGGATTCATCCCATAATTTGCCAAAAGGTAAACAATTTCACCATGTTGTGTACGAATAAAAAGAAATTACAATTATCATGTCAAGTTTAATGAACACAAGTTAATCCACTGCGTTTTAATGAATTTTTCAAAGTATATATATATATATATACACACACACACACACACACACACCTTTGACTTGCTTCCGCCCGAATTGTTCATTCTGACGAAGGTTACGCCTTTCACTCCACCTTAGACCTATAGTTTAACGTGGAATTCGAACCACGTCCCACCAGCAGCCCAGCGTCTTAACTACTAGGCTACCCAGGGTACCCATTTATCTACCAACGAATTTCTTTATTGTGTGGAAGGATAAGCAGCTTGGTTTTGCTGCGCGCCGCCTGTCGTCACCAGGTCTCAATCCCGGATGGGATGGATTCGTAGTAAGCGACGCTAACCACTACACCACCGACGCGCATACAAGTATATAGTATATATATATATATATATATATATATACACACAAAGGGTTCACAAAAGTAAGTAGACACCTTCGGTTTTTCCGTAGTTTTTTATTTGATTAAAAGTGAATAAATGATAAGAGATTTATTGAATGAATATATTTAGAATGGCGTTGATTTTCCCTTTCCATTATGCAAAGGTGACACACGTTCTGGCACTCCAGTGATGAGCTTTGCCATTTGTTCTTGAGGACAATCATTGTGGTGTATATATATATATATATATATATATATATATATATATTATATATATATATATATATAATAATATATATATATAACATGCAATTTTTAATAATAATAATAATAATAATAATGCGCGTCGGTGGTATAATGGTTAACATCGCTGACTAAGAAACCACCTGCCCCAGTCCGATTTCCAGCGATGCCAAGCGGCCCTCAGCTCATCCAGCTGTTCATTCTTCCATATAAAAAAAATACTGGTTGGTAGGTAAATGGGTAACCTGTGTATCTTAGTGGCTAAGACGCCGGGCTGCTGATCGGCGGGTCGTGAGATCGAGTCCGAACGAGGACTTTGTAATTTTTGACCACCCGTGGTGTGTCGTGATTCGGATTCTACGTTAAGCTGAAGGTCTAAGGTGGGGCAACAAGCTTGACCTTTCGTCAGAATAAAAAATTCAAGCGAAGGTTACCTAAAAATTCCGCATAAATATTTTATGAGCAGTAAACGTGGACTAATCATTAAGAAAAGGTTTCAGCAAAACTAAATTTTGCTTTATAAAGTATCTTTTAGACCGCTGTTTAAGTTACTTACAAGATGCTCAGCTTCACAAATGTTCGCGAGCCACAATATCTCGAGCCTCCCGGCAGTAGCAAGACGCGTTTAACGCAGTATAGCGCAAACAATTAAAAACTCAAACATTCCAATCGTCTAAGCTCTTCATTAGTCCGGCTTTATATCTCGTAAATTATAGACTTTATGATATTAAAGTGTTTGTATATAACTCCACTTAACCCTTTCTTGCGCAGTCTCGGAAAAACTTCCGTGTGGTAAAGGGTTAAGAGACGTTTGCCTAATCCTTTACTGCACAGAGGTCTTTCCGAGACTGATTAAAATCGTCTGGCGTTAACCAGAACAAAATCAGTAAAGTAACACTGTCCGATAAAGGGTTAAGAGCGTTATTGGTATTTTCATTACTTTTACTTTTGATTTTTAGTCCTATTTTTGTTTTTACGTTTTATTATTACTTTTGCTGTACCTGTGAAAGGTATTTTTTCTTCTCTCAATAAACTTCTCGCAACTTCCGAACTCATTTCCCCACTTTGGAGAGGCTGGGAGCGAACTTAGAGCCTCATCACCCAGAGTCCGACACTGTAACGACTGAACTACCGGGATACAGTGTGTATATATATATATATATAAACTATTCGAAAACCTACAATAATAATGAGTGAGAAGGGCCAGAAACTGGCCTATGATAATTAAATTGCGTGTGATAACACTGCAAATGAAGATAAACTGAAAGGACATTTAATTGACATTTCTTCCAATAGATGGCGTCTCACGTTCAATTATTTTGGCTTTACACAATTCACTTGTTTTAAAGCTGAAAACCAAATATAATCACTAGTTTCATTTGTAAGCGTTTTGAATCTGTATTTTTCATCAAATTGATGAAGTAACAATGATGAAAGTTATATATGCGTTATGATTGAAAATTTCATTATTCGCATATTGATGAGGATTTCGGTGAATACTCGAAAAAGGACTCCATTAGCTTTGTTAAAACTTCTCATTTAGAATATTAAGCTGCTCAGAAGTGCTCAATCTTTTGTTTTTCCAAGTTTTGCTACTCAATTTCAATAGTTTTTATTTCTGTGCAGATGATTTGTTCGCCGCTTGTGCCCTTTTAGGTTTTTTCCCCATGCATGAACGTACCCAATAATAAGAATCAGTGAGGAGAGTCAGAAACCGGCACAGCGCTCAGGCCAACTAATGCGGCCCATTGCGCTAACTCCTATATTATTATTACCAGAACCATCGAGAGTCGAACCCCCGACCTCAGTGTCTTTACTTATAGTGAAACGATATTACCCACTGTGCTACGGGCGATGGTGAATGTGCCCAAACTACAAGATTTTCGCTATATGCCGCTATTAACTTCCCTTTTAAACATAATATAATGAATGATTTTGCTCTTTAACCAAGTTATCCTCGACCGAGTGATACGCGGGACGGAGATATTGTTTTCGAGTGTGTGTGTGTGTGTGTGCGCGCGCGCGCGTGTGTGTGTGTGCGTGTGCGAGATAAGTCTTAAACGGTTGAATCGTTTGAGGTTCTGCTACCAGCCCTTTGCATCTCCTGATGCCTTTCTGTTTTCTTTTGTGGAAATTTTTCTTAATACATAAAAAAAGATTAAGTTTACGATAAAAATAAGAGTGAAATGAAGTAAAAAAAATGGTAATTCAATAAAAAAATTTATACTATCCTTCCGAGAAAAGGTCTGAAATGCTAACATTATTCTTTGGGTTAAAAGTCAAAAGGGCCGAAGGAATTGGAGTTAAAATGAGTTTTCATATTAACACTACATGAATTTTGAATCAACATCGTGAAATCTTATCTTCTAATCTGAGAGAGAGAGAGAGAGAGAGAGAGAGAGAGAGAGAGAGACTGTGTCGATGAAAGCTGCTATTTCTATAATGAGTATGGAAGAGCGCGAGAGAAGCAGCCTCTCTTGATATTAATTATTTTCAAGCTGACCTTGTCGATCAGACTAATTAATCAATGTCATCAATGATAATTCACATTATGAGAAAAGGATCGTTCCTAATAATAGACTTTCATTTTGTTGGTTTTCGAATAAATATAGTTAAGATTTGACTTAATCTGACACAAAATTTTATTATTCCGTTTTAGTATTTAGTTTTTTTTGCGCGTGTTTAACCTCCTTCGAAACGGAAAAGGTCATGTGACGGAGGAGCCTACAACTTTACGCGAAATCCGAACCACGGGTCACTACATCATCTGAACGTAGATGACGCCCCCCCCCCCTACCCAACTACGACCCAGCCCCAATGTCACTTAAGTTCTCTAATAGACGGAAAGCGTTGTTGGAACAATGACTACGACGTAACCTCAATGAGTTGCATTATATAAAATACACGAGAAATATAATTTAATTTTGCTGTTAGTCATTTAATGACGCGTTCTCAGTGCTTTTATGGCCGACTCTTTAACGAAAGGATTAATCGATATTCTCAATCTTTCATCTACTCAACCGGTCAACTCTGGAACAACCTTCCTCAGTCCATCTTTCCTCCTGTGTATGACCTTCAATCTTTCAAACGCAGAATCTTCAGGTATCTCGAAAACTCTGAACCTTTATTTCGGCTCTCTCCTCCTCCTAGGGGGAGGGAAGCATTTTTGTGGCCGTTCGCCCATGGCCCCCCTCCTTCCTGCCTAAATAATCCTCATATAAGCAATACAAATGCTTATATATAAGAATAAAAATCTCGATAGAAATCCTCATAATAATAAATAGGAAATTTATAATATATGACTTTCGTAGCAGTTCCGTGCGTTGGTCTTTCTTCACACGAACGTCAAACTGTTCGTCCCACCTCTAGGCCTGGCTTTGTGGAGGAGCGAGTTGCTCTCGCGATCCGGCTCATCTGGCACCGTCGTGAGTCAAGTATCTAGTCTTCCTTTGAAGATTTCAACTTTGACCCCTGTGACGTTCCTGAGATTCTTTGGAAGCTGGTTCAAAAGTCTTGGCCTCCTGAGAACGCTACACACCCTACTAGTGATGCACCGGAGGCAGATTTTGGCCGGAACTTCCGGCTTAGTGTTTTTTGCTCCGGCCGGAGGCCGGAGGTTCCGGCCAATTGATTTATTTCAGTGTGTGTGTGTGTGTGTGTGTGTGTGTCCCATCGTCTCATCTATTTAGGGTTTATATATTATAGTCCTGCTATTTTAAATTATTAAGTCTTTAATAACTTAAACTCTATAAAAGTCGATTTTCTATGCTTTGTGTGTGCTAATTTCTCTAAAAATTCCCATTGAACAGAATATCCTCAGGTTATGAAACTTATGATGTCTTGCTGAATGCTGAGTAAAGTAGCCTATATCAAATCAATTATTAATACAATCACTGATCACTCATGAAATAAATTATTATTACAGTCACTGAGAACTGAAATATTAGGATAGGTGCAGAAATGAGGTTTTATAGTTGTATAGAATTAAAACTAAAAGTTGTCAGAATTGAGTTTGGTGTACTTGGCACCTCCGGCTTCGCCGGAGTTTAGTGAAACCTCCGGCCGGAGCAGGAGGTTTTCTAAAATGGCCGGAACTCCTGCTCAGCCGGAGCCGGAGCCGGAGCTCCAGTGCATCACTACATCCTACCTTTCCTATTTTCCAGTATCGTTTGGATGTTGATTAGTTTTAGTTTGAGGTCAGGTACCAGTTTTTCGATAATTTTTCCATATGTAAATTATGGCGTGTCTCTCTCTTCTTTCCAGGGAATATAGATTTAATTTATGTAATCTTTCCCAGTAGTTGCGTTCTTTGCAACCATCAATCTTGGCTGTGAAATTTCTTTGAATTTCTTCTTGTTTATTAATTTCTTCCTTTTTATATGGGGACGTTAAGACTTAGCAGTATTCAAGTTTTGGTATGATCATTGTTTTCAGCTCAGGGGAATCATTACTTTCTTGTCCCATCATTTAAAGGTTCTCAGTACCTGTTCCGCGACTCTTTTTGCTTTGTTTATCGCTATATGATTTTGTCTTTCAAATTTCGCATTGTTGGTCATTATAATCCCTGAATCTATCGCTTTTTGCTTCTCTGAATTTCCTGTCTATCATTCTAGGGCATAATATGCCAGCTGTTTTAGCTCCTCATTTCTATCATATCTCAAGAGCTGAAATTTCTCGTTGTTAAATTTCATGTTGTTGTCTTCTGACCATTTGTACATTCTGTTCATGTCCTTCTGTTGGGCCTCCACCTCTTTTATATATATATATATATTATATATATATATATATATATATATATATATCATAAATCGAAATATAGATATTTAAATTTATGATAATGTAATTAGAAAGTTAATAATATAAAAACTGCATTTTTAAAAGCACTGTATCTCAAATGTTGTTTATCGAATTAAGTATTCATTTATGATATAAAATAGTGCAACTCAAAACTAGTGTGACTAAAAACTAGAACAAAACACGAATCATGTAGGGTAACTCTCTCTCACACTCCTCTGTAGTACCACTCTCTTACTATCATAGTCTGTGATTTTAATTTTTATTACATCTTTGTCAAGGTCTAAAATTGATTTGTAACCTTTTCATTTTTTAATTTTCCTGAGTGCAGTGTAGCATATATATATATATATTAGCGGGTGTAATGCGTGCGTGTGTGTGTGTGTGTAGGGGTGGGTGCGTGTGTGGGTTTCTCGTTGTCGATTGCAGGCGTATGTCTTTTTATTAAAAAATTGGAATTTAAATTTAGAAAAGTAATCTGGTCCTCAGCCTTTCGTGTACACACACACACACACACACACACACACACACACACATATATATATATATATATATATATAACCTTTGGTTTTGCTTCCGCCCGAATTGTTCACTCTGACGAAGGTCAAGCTTGTCATTCCACGCCCTACCAGCAGCCTAGCGTTTTTAACCACTAGGCTGACCAGGGTACCCATTTATCTACCAACCAGTTTCTTTATTGTATGGAAGGATGAACAGCTGGGTTTTGCTGCGCGCCGGCTGCCGTCACCGGGTCTCGATTGCGGGGCCGATGGATTCGTAGTCAGCCATGCTAAACCAGTATGAAATTCGGGTGTGTACTGTAGAATTATTAGATGTTTGTCGCATTTAAATATGAATCAAATAAGTTTCCTATTTAAATAAGATAAAACCTGAATGAATGAATGAATGCATATTTCTCTATTTATAAATTAAATACAATTTTACAATTTTTGTTGTTAACAATAATTTTAACATAAAATAAATAATTGTGAAATTGGACTACTTATTTTAGTTAATTTGACCGTTAAGCTTTTGGCTTTACCGGTCTCCCTACGTGCAGAATGGTGTTCCGCCGCTGTATGTACTACCCAGAATAAATTATGTTTTAATCTGAACATCGAACTGCTTTCGACTTGGAGGAAAATTTTCCTTGGATGTGACAAGGTGTTATGAAATCTTGATTTGGTGTCTGCTGTTCCCGCAGGAATATGAGGCACGTTCTCTTAATTAGAACCTGCAATATTCATTCACGAGAAGATGGCGGGTCTCGCTTGATCAAAGCTGCGCGTTAGATATGCGCGCGAATTTTCACGGAATAGGACGGTATAAAATGTAAGAATAATACCGTTATATAGGTGCATTATGAATTTATATTTATACATTTATTTTATTATATGTAAAATTTTTAAAATGGTATCGTTAGGATTTGAAATCTAATTATTTCCAACCCATTTGGAAAAAGAGGGTGTTAAAGTGTGTGTGTGTGTGTGTGTGTGTGTGTGTGTGTGTGTGTAAACAAACAAATGAAATCCGTTGTGAGGCAAATATTGATTAAAATAAATAAATAAAACAATAATAAGGTGTAAATAAAATATACAGTATGTTCCAAAAGTCTCCTGACATGGAAGTTACTTATTTGTATTTGTTATTCACGCTGGAAGTAACACATTTTCAGTTTTGACGAAAAATTCCACAATCGGTAGTTTGAGAGAAAGGGTCATTTTGAATGACTACCGATATTTCATGACATTACGAAAGAGTTACGAGGAGTTACAAGGAAATGAGGGAGCCACAACGGCTTACAGCCGAGTCTAAGTGGCACCCGTAGATTTCACTCAAACGCAAACCACTCACAGAGAGAAGAGTAAGCACAAAAAGCAAGAAGGTTCTCCCTTCCTTCTCATCCACCCCGCCCACGGTGGGCGGGGTGGACATTCATCATTTTGCAGGAAAAAAATTTGCCGAGAAATTTTAGGAACTGAAAATAGGGTGTCAAAATGCGTGTGTGTGTGTGTGTGTGTGTGTGTAAACAAACAAATGAAATTCGGTTGAGAAGTAAATATCAACTAAACTAAACTAACTAAAATTAGCTTCCGCCCGAATTGTTTTATTCTGACGAATGTCAAGTTTTTCATTCCACCTTAGACCTCCAGTTTAACGTGGAATCCGAACCACGCCCCACCAGCAGCCCAGCGTCTTAACCACTAGGCCACCCAGGGTACCCATTTATCTACCAACCCCTTTCTTTATTGTGTGGAAGGATGAACAGCTGGGTTTTGCTGCGCGCCGGCTGCCGTCACCGGATCTCGATCCCTGAGCCGATGGATTCGTAGTCAGCGACACTAACCACTACACCACTGAGGCGCATATTGATTAAAGTAAATAAATAAAACTTAGTAATAAGGTGTAAATAAAATATACAGTGTGTTCCAAAAGTCCCCTGACATGGAAGTTACTCATACACATGAACATCATTTACTCGTTTGAACATTGATTTATTCGTGAAGGTCATCTAATAGTAGGTCAAGATTGCTTTCGAACGTATTGACGGAGGAGCTGGAAACAACTTCAGGGAAAAGTCTATTCCAATAATTGACAATCTTGTAAGTGGAGATATTACAGAAAATATTCATATTGCACCGTTTCGGTTCCAGTTTACAACCGTTACTTTGAGTCGGGTCCGTGCTAAGTTTAGAATAGTCAACATTGTCAAAATTCGAGAGAGAGAGAGAGAGAGAGAGAGAGAGAGAGAGAGAGAGAGAGAGAGAGAGAGAGAATTACATCTTTGGAATTTCTTTTTCTGGGGTTAAAAAAGTGTCTTTACAACAATCTCTCTTGAACACTTGAAGACCTTAAAATTAATATTTGTAATGAATGTTCACGCATCAATACGATAACTCTGAAACGTCACAGGGTCCATCACATCTCGTATTTCAATCCTCAAACATCTACAAGGAATGCATTTTGAACATCTACTCTCAGTAATACTCGTAAATAATTTCTATGTCACGGAACTTTTTGGAACACGCTGTATATTCTCTTACACCTTATTAATACACTTTTCTTTTTAATTACTACTTACCTGCATTTTCATCTATACTTTCCCACGATCTCTACATTTCTTCAACGGTATTCTCCTTAATCACATCAAACACTTCTTTTTCTCTCTTGCTCATAAATATAAATTAGTAATTGCTTTCTCATATAATCGCTTTCTCCGTGACGTGTTATTGTTATGGTTCTGATTTTGTGGACGGAGCTAAAAGATAGTTGGTAAAACACAATTAGGTATGTATGGAGTTGTGCATAACCTATTGCTGGGGGGATGCAAACTTTACTGGACTGCCAAACCAAAGTAGGGCCTATAGGTGTTATAAATATTTTAATCGATAATTTCACTGTGCTTTCAGGTCAATAACTGAAGGTGACGATGGCTGGTATCGTTGGAGATAGTGAAGAACAACGTGTGGTAGACTGAATTCGAGAAAATGTCTATCGAGAAGCAGTGGAAGCAGGTGCAACTTTCATCAATCGGAAGTGGATCATCGAAAAACTTTATTGCAGTGAAAGATCGGTGAGTGATAATTAGAAGAAAGTATGCGACTCGCGCTTTACCAGGGCTGTGATGTAACTAGTTACTCAGTAATCGTTACCTTTCTAAGTAACTGTAACGTTAACTAGTTACATTTTCCGGCCGAGTAATTGTAACTGTAACTAGTTACAAGAAAATCATGAATATTTGTAACTTTTACCAGTTACTTTTTTCTGTGAGGGAAAAAGGTTAAAAGCTATTTTCTTTCTTCACAATCCTTGCTTAATGTGCTGTTGCGCTCATTATTCGTAGGACACTCTTGAGAACAGATAGCGACACCTGGCATATATTTGTTGTGTGTATTAGGTATACGCGGACAAAGTTGGGGAACGCAAACTACACTAGGATAATGTAGGGGAACGTAAACTACACTAGGATGATGTAGGGGAACGTAAACTACACTTTCTCCCAACAAAGACAATGAAAAAAACCTAATATATATATATACAGTATATATATATATATATATGTGTGTGTGTGTGTGTGTGTGTGTGTGTATATATATATATATATATATATAGCCGGTTTATGAATGAAAAAACAATATTTCGATGCATATTAAATTTTAAGGTGCTTTCCGGTTAACGGAAATACCCAACCGCCCGCCACCAAACTGTTTGTTATGTATTTTTGCTCTCGTCATTTTCGTTTAAACTAACGAAAATATCACAACTTAACCTAACCAATCATCAAGGGCGTACAGTTAACCTAACCGGGCATTGAATTAACCTAACAGGTTAATATAACGGAAAATGCCCGGTTTGGTCAACTGAATGCCCAGTTAGGTTAATTGAATGCCCGGTTAGGTCAACTGTACGCCCTTGACGATTGGTTAGGTTAAGTCATGATATTTTCGTTAGTTTTAACGAAAATATCACGACTTAACCTAACCAGTTGTCAAGGGCGTATAGTTGACCTAACCGGCCATTCAATTGACCCAAACGGGCATTCAATTAACCGGGGGCCGCACAGCCCTCAGCACAGGACCACGACTCGTTTCTGTTTAAATACAAAAATACAAAAAAAATGCTTATTTTTGTAAAAGTGATGCGGAGGGGGAGGGGGCGGTGGAAGGAACAAGTTCCAAATTTTGAAATTGCAATACTCAATAAACACGTTTTGGTGACATCGTAAGCAGATATTTCAATGTTAATTTCAGCAAAAAAACAAGTCCCCATATGATGTACATATATGCTCCATTCTCTGTTGTACCAAATATATATACAATAGTAACAATACTAACAATAAAAATCAAATAAGAGACAATAACGAAATAGAGTCGGAGTCAAATTATCACTTTTTTACCAGTGCAAACTGACAACTTTCGTCGTGTATTACGTAATGCTTGAAAACATCAATAAAAACATTAATTAGCAAATTTGCTGAATAAGCATAACACTACGAAATTATATATTTTTTCATCAAATCCTCGAGTAATCACTCTTTAACTCAAAAAATATATAATAATATAATAATAATCCTTGCTTGGAAACTCAGTCTTTATAAAGTAATTCGTAAGGATTCTAACATTATACTTAAGACTTTAACTTATTGCACAAGTTTATAATACCATCTACGTGTAGTAAGTTAAAAAAAATTGAAGTATGTCAATAACCATTCATGAAATAGCTTATTTTAATAAAGCCGGACATTTTTGCTCAATATCTCCAAAAGCGAGACAATTTCGGGACACCGTACGTCAGAGGGACACACTTCGCCAAAGCGGGATTGTCCCGCTGAAAATCGGGACTATGGTCACCTTTCATTACCTCAGTTATTATTGGCTTAATTACTTATTATTGTGTGATCACAGCCGCATATCTCATTAGCCTACCTAAATTAGTGTGTTTCTTGTTATTATTGTATTTACTTAACGCTTATACTGTGTAACCATTTTATATTGCTAATAATATAATCAGTCATTTGTAATATAACACAACTACCGTTACAGAATTGTTAATCAATGTGAACAAATAATTTATTTATTTTTCTAATTAAACACAAAACAACAAAGTAATTTCTCTCTCCTTATTAAATATTGTTTGTTTGGGCTGTGCCCCGAACTGGTGACTCATTATTCATTTCAATTTAATTCATAAATTATAATAAGCCTACTTTCTAGGCCACTACAAATTGGTGATCCGTAGGCTACGATAGTTATTAAAATTTAATATGCATTAAAACATTGTTTTTTCATTCATAAACCGCCTATATATACTATATATTTATATATATCAGTCTAATAGACAGAGTTTATTTCCACAACAGTTTCGATGCCCACTGGCATCCTCTTCGGGTGGATACAGAAAAACGAAAGAACCAAAAACAAGAGGGAAAACAGTTCAGGGACCATTAAGAATTTTTTTTTTTTTTTTTTTTTTTAAAGGGACCCGCTAATAAGTACATTCGCACAAATTTAAAACTATCTTCTTGTTCTATACATATAGATTCTATTATTTTTACATAATTATTACTAAATTTATTATATTTAATATTGCATTATTATTTATTATAGAAATTATAAATTTATTATTACACTGATTATTACATTACAAACAAAAAAAAAAAATCCCGTCGGGAGAACGGGATTTAACCTAGGTGCAAATTTCTTAATGGTCCCTGAACTGTTTTCCCTCTTGTTTTTGGTTCATTCGTTTTTCTGTATTCACCCGAAGAGGATGCCAGTGGGCATCGAAACTGTTGTGGAAATAAACTCTGTCTATTACAGTGGATTTTTATTATCATATTTTGACCTTCACGTAGAAAAAAGTGAAGTTTTTTGCATTTATATATATATCAGGTTTTTGCATTGTCTTTGTTATAACACAAAATAATGTCTGAATCTATGTTCAATATTAGATGTAAATAAATAAATCACTTGGAATTTGCTCAGGGCGTAATAATGCCTACCGACAGCTCTGTTTTTATACATTGAAACTTCAGCTTGTTCAGGATGACAGGCTTGCCAATACCATGAACACTGTCATCGTGTCCGAAGGGTTTTTGTAGTTTTTACAAGACCATTTTTGTATTCACTTCATTGTTAATTTTTATCCCCTTCTTGAATTTATATTTAATTATTCATTTATGTTTCCTCAGTAATATGTAAACCAGTGATAAATGAAAATAATTATGTTCTAAAGACATTTGGCAATGAGTCAACCAACCAATCAGTGCTCATTCACTAAACCACTCACTAATTCATTCATAAACCGTTTGTTGAACACACAACAAATATATGCCAGGTATCGCTATCTGTTCTCAAGAGTGTCCTATGAATAGTGAGCGCAACTGTACATATTGTGCACAATGCAAGTTTATTGACAACATGTATCTAATGCTAATAGGCTAGACTCTTGTTGTTTACTCGTTAAATCACAATCAATTTGAAACAAATAAACAATCGTGGCAAGTATCACTTCTCGAGGAAAGTACTTTTATCAGGATCCGATGCTCGCTAAAACCAGGATAAATGTCGAAAGTAACTCTTGAAGTAATTAGTAACTATGTACTTGTTTTGAAACAGCAACTAGTAACTAATAACTAGTTACTGTTTGATACAGTAACAAGTAAGTGTAATTAGTTACAAAAAATGTAACCGTCACAAAATTTGGTGAAGGCAGGCTCGAAAAAACTGTTGCAAGAGAACAAAGACGTTGTAACTGAAAGCAGTGGCAAAAGGCAACGAAGCCGCACTCAAGTTGCCAAAATCATGTTGGATAGGCAAAAGAAGGCTGTTGACAGGTCATCGATTCAACGATATCGCACGAGGCAAGGCTTGAAGTCTTTCCATTTGATCTCAAAGCCAATGATATCCCCCCCAACAACTGTTGAGAATTGACTTTGGTTTTGCGATTATCTGCGTCTGTGGGATGTGTTTCGGGGGGTTTTTGCTACGCAAAGTGCAGCGGCCATTCTGGTGCATATATATAATGTGTGTGTGTGTGTGTGTGTGTGTGTGTATATATATATATATATATATATGACCAATAATAGGACCTATGTTCTAGTATTAATGACCTCTACTTTGTTTAAATCGTTTTTAATGTATTTTCCATGTGAAGAGTCTTCAAAGAATTTCATAATTTAACTTATGAACGAATGAATAAATGACTTTGAACAGAAGCGAACAGCCACATTTATGATATATGATAAATGGAGTTGTGTTAAACTTCCAAATATCCTGTATATTAAATCCCATATATATATATATATATATATAATATTTAGTGGTGGACCGGATGTCAGTTTTTCACCATCTGCGGATGCGGATGCGGATATTTAGTTAATCTATCAATATAATATAGCCGCAGAAAATTCAATGAAACAAGTTTCATTCAATTTTCTGTGTTACCAGGTATTTATATTTTGAGGTTTATATATTTGTTTGTTCATTAATAATTATAATTAATACTTTACATGAAATGTGCATGAGTAGGCCTTATAAACTACTTTATAAGCTAATTTAATTGTAAATTGCATAATTTATTAGAGGTAATATCCGCATAACATCCGCAGTCAGAAGTGCGGGTGCGGATGTTAAAAATGACGCGGATATCCGGTCCACCACTAAATTATATATATATATATATATATATATATATATATATACACACACACACGAGGGTACTTCAATAAGTATCCGCACTTTTTATTTTAGTAATAATATAGTACAGGGCTATTCAAAATGATTCATCCGATTTCAACTGAGAATACTTCCGTACCTATCAACCGTGCATCAACTGGGCATACACCACATGAAAGAGGAAATCTCCGAGTTTTACAAGATCACCGCGAGAGGGCTCCAAAGTCACGCCGTGGCCAAGCCTAGCAACAAACAGTCAGTGTGAAAATGGCGTCCGCACAGCAGGCGGCGTTTTGTGTGGCAGTTTTCGAGCTGTAAATCGGTAGTCACAGTGCAGCGTGAGTTTCGTCGACGTTACTTCTTCCTTTGGGGGTACGTTAAGGATACTGTGTACGTGCCACCGTTGCCCACATCCAGTGGCGGTCCTAGCTTACATGACGCCCTGGGCGAACCTCACCTTCAGCGCCCCCCCCACTGTTCGCCAACACACACACATTCGAATCCCCCCAAAATAAAGGACAGACATAACTCTTTCACAAAATAACTTTTTATTGGACTAATTGTTGGAACTTCAGAACCAAAACAAAGACTCAAATTTCTGAATTTTACAAATCCTTCATCACGTAAATAGAATAACTCACTTAAGAGAATGTAATTATGATACTATGAACAGGAAAAATACAAATTAAATTGCACAACTGCCATAATTAAACTAGAGAATCAAATTTCTAAATTGTACAAATGCTCTATCACATAAATAGAATAAGACACTTAAGAGAGGGTAATTATTATGCTACACTTTGAACAAGAAACAAAATAAATTGCACCACAGCACAACTGCCATCTAAAGCCTGACTCTTCTTACCTTCCTTGATGCAAAGTCATGAATTAAATCATCATATGAAATCTGCTCAGCAATTGTATGATTTATACTGATGATGGCCAGACCGGTAAGGCGTTCCTGTGACATAGTTGACCTCAGGTAGGATTTGATGAGCTTCAGCTTTGAAAAGCTCCTCTCTGCTTCAGCAACAGTGACTGGAAGAGTAAGACCAATTCTGAGAGCAGTCCACAAATTTGGATATATTTCAGAGAGCTCCCTTTCATGGATAAATGTCAGCAGTTCAAGCAAGGATATGGTCTTTGATGGCAAGTCAGGCAAGTTCTTCAGCTCCTGTGCAAGCTCTCTGCCATCCAAGTCAGATTGTCCCTTAAAGTGTAGTGTAGTACTAAGGTTCACACATTGTTCTGTCAGCTCCTCAAATGTGAGATTTTGGAAATGTGTCAGCACTCCAAACTTCTCTCCCACAATTTCCAACGTGGAAAATCTTTCCTGAATGGCTGATGTTGCAGCATCAACCACTGCATTGAAAAATGTCACCTCCAGCTTCTTCAAAGCATCAATCAAGGGCTCATCAGATGCTTCATAGGAGAAGTGCCGCTTTGTGGACCTCAGCCGTTTTTGTTTTAACACAGCCTCCACATTCATTTGTTCACAGATATCTGTGGCTGCCATTTGTGCAGCCACAAAACCTGTTGCCCTGTAATTGCGGAGACCTCTCTCTGTTTTTTTTAGGAGATTTACTGCAACATCAACGTGCATGCTAGGAGACTGCATCTGCTTGCTCACATGCTGAATTTGGCACAACAGGTCATGCCACACCACTGAACAAATGGCGAAGCGGTATGACCCAACCTCCTCTGACAGAGATTGAGCCTCGACCTTTATTACAGAGTCTTTGGTGTGGTCCCTCACCTCGATCAGTGCATCTCTCACTGCAGCTGCCTGATATCTCAGGGGCTCCACACTCTTGATCTTGCTTTCCCACCTTGTATCAGACCACATCTTCAATGTGATGTTCACATGTTTTTTCAAAATGGCCCATCGTTGTGTGGAGGCTGAAAACAAGTTGTAAAGCTTCTGCAAGATGCCAAAGTAACTTGTGGCATCAATAGATCCCTTAGCAGCATCGGCCACAAGCAAATTCAGAGAATGAGCCCCACATGGAACAAACAGAGCTCTGGGATTAACTTCTAGGAGCCTGGATTGAACACCCTTGTTTTTTCCCCTCATGTTGGCCCCGTTGTCGTATGATTGTCCTCTACAGTCCATGAAAGGAACTTTTAGCTCCTCCAGTCTCTTCAGAATCAGAGATGCCAAATGTTGACCAGTGGACTCCTCTGCCTCCAAAAACCCCATGAAATGTTCCTTTATATGGGGCTTCCCCTCCAGTGACACAACCCGAATCACAACTGACAACTGTTCAGTGTGGCTGATATCTGGAGTGCAATCTAGAATTATTGAAAAAAACTTTGATTGTTTGATGTCGCTCACCATTGCTGAAATGGTCTTGCTGCTCGACAAATCAATGAGTTCGTTTTGTATGTGGTGGCCGAGGTAGCTGGTGTGACTGGAGGTCCCTTTTTGGACACGGTTAATGTGCTCTTGCATTATAGGATCAAATTGTGCCATCAGTTCAACTTCTTTCAGAAAATTGCCATTTGATGGTGAGAACAATTTTTCTGTATGTCCCCTTAGTGCCAAATTCCTAACTGCCAGAGAATGCACAATAGCAGTGAGACGTGTCAGCACCGCTCTCCATCTCAACTTCTCAGCCTCCAGAAGTGCCATCTCCTGCTTGTCAATGGTCTCCCCCTTTCTCATCCTCACTGCCAGTTCTTTCCAGATTTTCATAGAATTTAGGTGTTCTGAACTGTTGTCATGTGATGTGAGCAATGAGCTTGCATGCTTCCAGTCCGAGAGTCCCAAACTTGTTAAATTTATTTTCCTCTTGGAAAATAATGTACAACAGAAACAGAAAAGGCTGTTGTTTTTTAAGGAATAGACCAACCAACTTCTGGTTATATTTTCCCCACTAACCAATGACTTCCAGAAGTATTGATGGTGGCAACTTCTTCCGTCACTGTCGTTTCTAGGGAATACAAAGTCAGATGGTACTTGACTTGGTCCCCTGGAAACCAGTTGTGTCCGAATTCTCTCAGTCAGAACTGAAGGCCAGTTAGCAGGGTCGGTGGACAGAGACTCATCCTCAGGAGTCGATTCTGCTCCAGGCATTTCTAATTGAAAGAACAAGAGCATTACTCATTAGTATACACACCTAAGTTAGATAACACATTATTCACAGCACTTTGTTATGGTGGTGGTGTTATGGAATTATGGTGGTGAAACACCACACATACCCAGTAACCCAGACCCAGTGATAATAACATTATAATTTATAACTGTTTGCAAAATACTTTGCAGGGATGCACACACATACACATACACGCACACACTCACAGACATATGTGCACACAAACTCACCTGAAGAGTCCTGCCGGGGAGAAGTAGAAGCAAATGGGTCTTCATCCTCAGGATCAGACTGCATTTGTGGAGACATATGTGAGGCTGAGGAGGTAGATGGCTCCTCAGCCTCAATAATGGCAGAAGTAGACGGCTTCTCATCCTGGCTAGTGGCAGAGGGTGTTCCAAAATATTTCAAAAGTGCCCCTGCAAATAGTAAAATAGAACATAACAGACCAATGCATGAATAGGCTAGTACAATTAATTTAACATGTTATTAAGCACAATTTATTAAACTTTTAGAATAGGAAACAAATGAATAATACAACCTCCTTGGTTAATGGCTAATTATATACATAATAGTACACTTCAAATGACTCAGAAAGCTATATCACAAAATAGCAGTGCAATATAGCAGTGAAGAGTAGATGACATAGCTCTATACCTTTATCTTTTGCTCGTTTCTCCTCTTCTTCTTTCCTCTTTTTTCTAAACTGAGCACCTGATAGCTTTGACCTCTTCTTATCCATTTGCGGTTATTTGTTTAGGTCTTTTATGGGAAGGTTTATGGAAAATGCAATAGATGTTTTTTTATTAATAAAAATATATTTATTGATCTTTTATTATTTATTTTATTTTATTTTTTATTTTTATTTATTTCTTTATTTATTTATTCTTATTTTTATTTTTTTTGCAGGCGCTCATGCCGCCCCCCACAAATGCCGCCCTGTGCGGCTGCCCATATTGCCCATATGAGGAACCGCCACTGCCCACATCTTTGGATGAGCTCCGAACTCGCATTGTTACTGCCGTAGAGTCAGTGACAACGGACATGCTGGAGCGAGTATGGGAGGAATTCGACTATCGTGTCGACGTTGCTCGTGTAACTAGGGGAAGTCACATAGAGCATTTATGAGGTGAGAGACAAAATTTGGACAGTTTTTCTTTTGGTTGATGTATCACAAATCACTCTGTATTTGTAACATTAAAAAATATTCTCATTTGAAATCAGGTGAATCAATTTGAATAGCCCTGTACACGTACATACGTATATATAATATATACTCGTAATAACGAGCCAAACTGAGATCTATAGGCTTATTTAGGCTAGCAACAGTATAGGCTTATTTAGGCTACTCGTAGCTGTCACATATCGTACGAGTAGTGAGCATGGCTGCGCCGCTTTCAATTTGTACTCTGGAAGAACAGAGATCTGTGGTTCGTTTTTTGTGGGCAGGTGTGAAAGGAGCTGAAATTCACACGCGTTTATGTGCTCAGTATGGGAATAATGCGTTACCACGGCGAAGCGTGTACGAGTGGATTCAAATGTTCAAAGAAGGTCGGACATGTGTGACAGATGCTCACCGCTCAGGACCACCGTCAACATCAACTAGTGGTGACAAGCAGGAAGAAGCCAGAGCTATGATTTTCGATGACAGAAGATTAACAATAAAAGAAATTGCATCTTCATTAGAAATCAGTCAAGGGTCAGCATATTCGATAGTTCATGACATTCTTGGCTTTCACAAGGTTTGTGCCAGATGGGTGCCCAAACAGTTGACAGAAGAGCACAAGCGTAATCGTATGGACGTCTGCTCTCGTCTTTTGGCGCGGTATCATAATGAAGGTGGAAACTTTTTGGAGCGCATTGTCACTGGAGATGAAACCTGGATCAATCACTATGAACCAGAAAGCAAACAACAGAGCATGCAATGGAAGCATCCAACATCTCCCGTTGCAAGGAAGTTCAAAGCGCAGCCGTCAGCAGGTAAAGTTATGCTAACACTGTTTTGGGATACACGAGGCCCTATCCTTGAACATTATCTAGAGCGTGGAACTACAGTAACAAGTGTATCGTATTCTGACATGCTTCGGAATGAGTTAAAGCAAGCAATTCGCACAGAACGGAGAGGGAGATTGTCGGAAGGTGTTATTCTGTTACACGGCAATGCGCGCCCTCATACCGCTGCACAGACTAGAAAATACCTCTAAGAACTTAAATTTGAAGTTCTCGACCATCCAGCCTACAGTCCAGACCTGGCACCTTCGGATTTTTACCTGTTTGGACCACTAAAAGACGCTTTGAGAGGTCAGCGATTCCAAGGCGATGATGACCTGAAAGAGGCGGTGCATGACTGGCAAAAACATTCTTTTGTGATGGCATTAGGAAGCTTGTAGATCGCTGGACTAAGTGTATTGAGAAACAGGGAGACGATGTTGAGAAGTGATGTGTTTATAATCTATCAGATGTGAAAATAAAAAGTGCGGATACTTATTGAATTACCCTCGTGTGTGTGTGTGTGTGTATATATATATATATACACAGTGCTGTGGCGTTACTTTATAAATGTAATGCCGTTACCGTTACCATTACTACAGTCTAAATGTAACGCCGTTATCGTTACAGTTACCATTTTAAAAAGTAACGAGTAACGGCACCGTTACTCGTTACCGTTACTTTTAATGAAATGTAAATATATTATATATATGCATAGGTATTATAATTTATATATACATAAAATATTATATTATATAAACATTCGCTTGTGCGAGTATGTGTTGGTTTGTATCCACTGGTTAATGCATAGGCTATGAAGTCTGTGCATGCCTTCATTGCGTTGTTATGACTTATAAGGCATAATATTTTCAAAAAAGTTAAACAAAATTACTGCAAGATTTATTACTAGGAATTGCAACATAACAGAAGATGTAGCATACTATTGATACTAATTTACTAATGCTAGAATATACCAGGAAAGTTTTGCTAAACAATAATACAAACTACTAAAGAAATGAATCAAATGAGTTATTGTGCATGGTAATGATAATTGAAATTTATTAGCTGAATATACAAACTTAAGAACTATTATTCAAAAGATCTTTATTAGCCTTTAAGAAAACAAGCTTCTCAAAAGTTGCATCTAAAAGCGAGCCTCGTTTCGGACGCAGTATATCCTTCCCTACTGAAAAAACCCGCTCAACAGTGGCACTAGATGGTATAGGAGTGTTAAGTTTAATAAACATATTTTAAAGTTACTGGATGGGAAGGATGCAGAGCTAACGTGCTGTGAAGGCCCAGATGAGAAGAATGACGAAACCTCTATTGAACTTAGGTCCCTCCCTGCTCCAGGGTTCTTCGCCTTTTTACTTTGACAGTGCTGTCAGTGTGGGGGGAGAGGGTGGATGGGGGTAGGCTGCCAGTATGCGAACGGCCAACATGCACACTTCGCTCATAGTGAAGGGACAAATTTTTAACGGTTAATGAATAATGAGTGAGGATCGAAAGAAACTAATTGCGAGCTACGATAAAAAAGTAACGAGTAACGACTAACGAATGTATGATATTTCCCTAAAAAAGTAACGTCGTTACTGAAAGAGTTACTTGATTTGAAATGTAACGCCGTTACCACTACCGTTACTAAAAAAGTACCGCGTTACGTAACGGCCGTTACTTGTAACGCGTTACTGCCCAGCTCTCTCTCTCTCTATATATATATATACAGGGTGTCCCATAAGTCCGGCATCATAGGAGAAATTCATATTTTTCTATTTCTACAAACCATAATTAATATTTTTCTTATGCTCGGGATGCCAATTTCCCGTCCACCATTCTGTTCAGTGACGAGGCTGTTTTTTATGGAAATGGTGAGGTAAATCGACAGAACACCCGCTACTGGTCTCAAAACAACGCTCACTGGTATACCTCTTCGAAGGAACAAGGTGCATCTCGGGTGATGGTATGGTGTGGCATTTGGAAGGATCGCATCATAGGCCCCCTCTTTTTCGATGAACATGTCACTGGAGGCACCTACCTACGTATGCTCAAGGAAGAAGCATTTTCCAGTGTCTTGAACGAAGAAGGAAATTTCCCAACATGGTTCCAGCAAGACGGCGCTCCTGCACATTACAGCACCCAAGTAAGGGAATACCTGTACGAACAATTCCCTGGTCATTGGATAGGACGTCGAGGGCCTGTGGAATGGCCAGCTAGAAGCCCGGATCTCACGCCACTAGATTTTTATCTCTGGGTCCACTCGAAAGCGCTGGTACACGCAGAGAAAATTAGGATTGTTAAACATTTACGGCAGCGCATTATTGGGGCATGTAACACCATTACTCCTGACATTATTCACCGTGTGCTTGCTGACTGGGTATCACGTCTGAATTTGCGTATTGAAAACAATGGTGGACATATTGAGCACGTTCTGTAAATAAAAGCTTTTGTTTTGCCTCTCTTTATTATTTTTCCTATGATGCCGGACTTATGGGACACCCTGTAAATATATACAGAGACATGCAAGAAGTAAATAGACACCCTTAATTTTATGGTAAAATGTATGCATCCAAATTTTTTTGCCATTATTATGACTAATATTCGTTTCCTACATTTCTATCCTCGAAGAAGGACTTATGCCAATATTCTCAAGTGGTCAAATTGAAAAAGACAGCTGCCTGTTCATGGAAGATGGAGCCCCATGCCACACTGCAAAAAAGACGAAAGAATGGGAGGAGCGAAATGGTATCAAACGACTTCCTTGGCCGAGTCAGTCCCTTGACATGAACCCCATAGAACACGTGTGGGCAATACTAGACAAGACTTTACGTAAAAAGCCCAAAAAACCAGCAACACGATCAGAATTGTTGAACCTTTTACGCCAAACATGGTTAGAAATACCTCAAGCTACAATTTCAGAACTCATTAATTCTATGCCTAGGCGAGTTGCTGCTCTTAAAGCAGCTAAAGGAATGGCAACAAAGTATTAATAGCTAAACCTTAATTGTTCAAAAATTAAAATTTATTGGTACTCTAATTTTCAAATAAAATTGTTACAGCAAAATCTGGGCTGTCTATTTACTTCTTACATGACTCTGTATATATGAAATGAAATGAAAATGAAAAGGTTTATTGGCAGACTATAGTCCATATGACAAATATTATTAATACAATGACAGTTCATAATATATATATATATATATATATATATATATATATATATATATATATATATATATATATATATATATACACAGGGTGGGCCAAAAAATCTATTACCCTGATTTTTAACAATATAATTTTACCTTTAGCAAATGTTATTTATACAATCAATATATCTCCTGTATAGAATTTCATGGTCTATCTCTATCTCGTGGTGAAGTTGGATTTTTGTTAACTGTAACCATTATTTTGTAATTCGCTGTTGTACAGACGGGTAGAAAAACTTTGTTTCTATACAGTTACCTAATTGAGTCCAAGATTATGCGGAATGTGCCCTCCTCCATTATCAGTGCACGCTTGCAACCTTGACTTCTCCCTTATCGACGGCAGTACCGCATCATGGATTTTTTCTTGGTAATAAGTAGCAGTGATTTTGGCATTTTGATCAACAAATACAATCTCTGACTTCCCTAACTTTGAAATAAAGATGGAAATCATGACTTTTTGAGAAAAATGCGGACATTCCCTGCAAAGTCGATCTAGATTGATAGATTTTTTGTCCTGTCTTCCATAAACTCGGTCATTTTGTTTGTGTGTATTGTTGAAACTACCGTAAAGGTCTTCTCGTCGTTGAACCAAACTTTCGACACTTCTCTGTCTGGGAATCGATCTAACAGAGCACGACATTTTTCAACTCTTGTTTGCTTATTTGATGCAGAGAGCTTATGAACTTCGACTCTTTTAAAACATTTAAAACCCAGATCATCTTTTACTATACGACGAACACTAGAGCGAGAAATACCAGTAGTTTTTTAAATTTCTCTAACTGACTTGTGGTGTTGGGGCCGTTCTTCTTGACTGCATATCATGGATGAAACCGTGTCAATATTTTCCTCAGTACGTGATGTTTTTGGCCTTCCACTGCCTTCTTTTCGTTTGGTCGACCCTGTGATATCGATTTTCTTTGAGATATTGAAGTCCAGGTATCGTCCATCGTTTATTTGGGAACTCTTTCTTCATTCGTTTTGCGCCCCAGTGTTTCTCCTTACGCAGGTTCAATATCAATGCTTCGTCTTCCAAAGAGTATTTCATTGTTATAACTTGTTCACCAACTATAGCAGAATGATGGGCTGAAATGAAAAAGGAAATAAATTAATTATTTTGTGTAAAAATTAGGAAAATTAATTATTTATGGAGAAACTGACTGTCTTCTGAAAGTATCAGTTGCTGACTTTGACTTTGACTACCTTTCAATTGAGCACCATATTCTGATACCTCCCTCCAGTTGTGAGCCTGTACCTCTACTCCTGGGGCATTGAATCTAGATTCAAAGCCAGCGTTTGAAAGAGTAAAAGTATGGGTACAACATACTGCCTCAGCAGTAAGATCAATGTACAGGGTGAGCCACAATATTTTTTCAAAAGTTGGGTAATAGTTTTTTGGCCTACCTGGTATATGTGTTACACACAGACCGTGCAGCCACATACACGGTGTGTGTGTATTGTGTAACATAAAAGTTTCTCAGGGACCATTCTGAGTTATTATATATATATATATATATATATATATATTCCATATACATATATATATATATATAGCAAAATTGGGAGTTCTGTATAGGGGACTAATGACTATATTTAAAATTTTGATAGGACATATTATTGAAACCTCTCTTAAACTAATAAAATTTGTGAGGCAAGTTGAATTTGCTAGCGAAGCTCAATCCTATAATGAGCGAGCATATCACGTGAAGCGAAGCAAAGGATATTGCCGATCATATTATCTCAACAAGGACACCCAGAACGAACTCATTGCTCACGCCGGTAATCACGTGCTGTAGGCAAATATTTTAGTTATCATGGACTGTTCACCCGATGGTCGTCACACTGAGCAGTTGTTAATAACATTCCGCAGTCACTAGCAAGCTGGGAGAAGGTTGATCATATCTGATCATTTTGTCATTTTTTCAGTGGTGAATGATACCACCCGAAAAGGCCACTGTGATATTTTGTTGGCTCTCTTGCAAAATCTTAACATCAACATCGCTGAGTGCGGAGGACAGTCATACGATAATTTATTGCTTACCCAGGTTCTTCTACGCAGCGCTGGTCTGTCCTTAGGAAAAACGTTCCCAGATTTACTGTGAAGTAGTTACAGAATTACAGAGTTATAAGCTAACAAAGCCCCTAAGATCTATTCTAGATTAGCCCAAGAAGTTGAGGAAAAAGAAAAATAAGCTGTATTTCTTCAATGAATGCAAAGGCCATCGTATTGAGAGACTTACTTTTAAAAATGTATTATTTACAGTGACAGCTTTTCCTCTGAAATTACTTAGATAAGGGAGTACTGATCCATAGGCACCTCCAGCCGGTCAGCATACCCCAGTTTAGGAATTCCCACGAAAGTGTACACATCGTGTATGTGATTTCCAACAATCGTTTATGCGAACTTTGTCAAACGCCTGGTCTGGTCTAGTGCTGTACAAAGTAATTGGCATCGGCATCAACAGAATCGGACAAATTTAGCCGATTCTCTTACCGATTCTTTTAAAATTTAACATTTTCATTACAAAAGAAAATTCATATTTATAGAAAATTGAACATACAAAAAACACTATTTATGATAACTTATACTCATTTCAAAGTGTAATTATATTAAACACATTTTTCATTCTTCAAAAAGGTAAAGCTTAATAAATTAAGTGGCCTATAAATTTACATTTTCTCTAACTAGCTAATCTTTAAGTATTATAAACTAATGTAATCTCCTACTTTAAGTTAATAATAATTCTATATTAAGTTGTACTCTATAATTTTTATATTAAACCATCTTATGCTGACTTTATTTTAAGTATTTCAATAATTTTATAAACCCAAATTGTATGTCCATTTTTTTATTCAAATAGACCACCAGGGACTTGAAATTTGGATCACCTGACGACTTAACCTAACCAATCGTTAGGTCAACTGTACGCCCTTGACGATTGGTTAGGTTAAGTCGTGATATTTTCGTTAGTTAGCCTTATAAGGCTAACTAAAGAAGGCTGGGGGCCCTGATCTTCAGGTGATCCTGAAATTGTAGTGAAAAATTTTGTTTACATTAGTGAAGAAATAAAATATTTTCAACATAAGGAAAACTAATTAGTTTAAATATTGGTATTCAATTTATGATACTAAAATAAATCTTATTTTATCATTTTACTAAATAATAAAACTAATTAACATCACTTACCTACGGTATATGAGTAACTAATTCTGGTACTGTATATTGTGGAGTGAGATACGGAAAAAGATTTAAACAAATTTGAAATTTAAATTTTCACATTAGTTTAATAAATTTATGAAGGGAATTGATTTTTTAAAATCTAAGCAAAGAATCGGCATCGGCTAAATTTCGGAATCGGTACATCACTAATCTGGTCTAGTTTTAGAGCACTGGGAGTTCTCACATGATAGGAAACATGATAGTTATTCTGGGGGTCAAATACTCCGAATAGACATAAATATTTTCTTAGAAGGGGTTATTAGTTGTTAGTATTCTTTATTTTATCTGTTTTTCTACTTTCCGTTTTTTCTCTACTTCCTTCTTGGGCTAGTCTAGAATCTTTGGGTCTTTGTTAGTCTGTAACTCTGTAACTCTGAAATGAGCTTCCTGGCTGTCACCTTTTACAAACCTAGAGCCTTCAACGTAAAACAAACAACCAACTAACTAGTTCTGTTCTTTTTCACTGTTGAAGCTTTTTTTCTCGTTTATTGACGTGGAGTCCGTTTTCCTGTGATTGCTAAGTTTAATTATTCTTGTTCAGTGTACAGTGCAGCAGAAAGTGAACCTAAAGTGTTATCATTTTAAGTTTGTAGGACCTCGTTTAAAAGTTAAATTTCTTTTTCTACTTCCAATTTTTACACTTTTGAGATGTCAGATGACGTTCAGCACGTGTTGGCTACCTGAATATCTCGCCTACGTCAGTAGCATACAGGAACAGGCTACATGGTAGAAATACTGTACATCCAGGTAAACTGAAGACTCTTCACTCTTCTCATAGTAAGTTTTGTCCTTATTTTATTTTTTGCCTATGAACTTTTTTCAGTAAACCTAATTTACTATAAGCCTAATTTACTATAACCTATTAATTGTTCATTTAGTATCAATTTAACCTCATTGGGCGCCATCATATTGGGCTACAAAAGTGAGGTAGCCAAAGTTGGGCTACAAAGAGGTCAGAACAATTCCAATTGTAGCTGAAAAGAAAATATGGTAATTGTACGGTTTAGTGGCCTAAAATAAAATGCCACCACAACAACAATAATAATTAAAACTAAAATGCCGCGACAACAACAACTAAAATGCCGCGACAACAACTAAAACTAAAATGCCGCGACAACAACTAAACTAAAATGCCGCGACAACAACTAAAACTAAAATGCCGCGACAACAACTAAAACTAAATGCCGCGACAACAACTAAAATGCCGCGACAACAACTAAAATGCCGCGACAACAACTAAAATGCCGCGACAACAACAACAACTAAAATGCCGCGACAACAACAACAACTAAAATGCCGCGACAACAGCAACAACTAAAACTAAAATGCCGCGACAACAGCAACAACTAAAACTGAAATGCCGCGACAACAACAACAACAAACTAAAACGTCGCGACAACAACAACAAACTAAAACGTCGCGACAACAACAACAAACTAAAACGTCGCGACAACAACAAAAAATTAAAACGCCGCGACAACAACAAAAAACTAAAACGCCGCGACAACAACAAAAAACTAAAATGCCGCGATAACAACAACAACTAAAATGCCACAACGACAACTAAAACTAAAATGCCGCAACAACAACAACTAAACTAAAATGCCGCGACAACAGCAACAACTAAAACTAAAATGCCGCGACAACAGCTACAACTAAAACTAAAATGCCGCGACAACAGCAACTAAAACTAAAATGCCGCGACAACAGCAACAACTAAAACTAAAATGCCGCGACAACAGCAACAACTAAAACTAAAATGCCGCGACAACAGCAACAACTAAAACTAAAATGCCGCGACAACAGCAACAACTGAAACTAAAATGCCGCGCCAACAGCAACAACTAAAACTAAAATGCCGCGACAGCAGCAACAACAAACTGAAATGCCGCGAAAACAACTAAAACTAAAACGCCCTCCACAACAACAACAATAATTAAAACTAACAAAACTATCACGACTTAACCAGTCGTCAAGCCGTACAGTTGATCTAACCGAGCATTCAATTAACCTCTTCCTACTTCTACTAGTTAGGTTAATTGAATGCCCGGTTAGGTCAACTTTACGCCTTGACGATTGGTTAGGTTAAGTCGTGATATTTTCGTTAGTTTTAATTATTGTTGTTGTTGTTTCGCTGCATTTTAGTTTTAGTTGTTGTTGTTGCCGCGGCATTTTAGTTTTAGTTGTTGTTGTCGCTGCATTTTAGTTTGTCGCGGCATTTTAGTTTTAGTTGTTGTTTTCGCGACATTTTAGTTTTAGTTGTTGTTGTTGTCGCGGTATCTTAGTTTGTTGTTGTTGTTGTCGCGGTATCTTAGTTTGTTGTTGTTGTTGTCGCGGCATTTTAGTTTTAGTTGTTGTTGTTGTCGCGGCATTTTAATTTTAGTTGTTTTGTTGTCGCGGCATTTTAATTTTAGTTGTTGTTGTTGTCGCGGCATTTTAATTTTAGTTGTTGTTGTTGTCGCGGCATTTTAGTTTTAGTTGTTGTTGTTGTTGTCGCGGCATTTTAGTTTTTATTGTTGTTGTCGCGGCATTTTAGTTTTATTGTTGTTGTCGCGGCATTTTAGTTTTATTGTTGTTGTCGCGGCATTTTAGTTTTAGTTGTTGTTGTTGTCGCGGCATTTTAGTTTTAGTTGTTGTTGTTGTCGCGGCATTTTAGTTTGTTGTTGTTGTTGGTGCTCTTCCAATATGTGCTCTACCGCGAAATTTACATTCCAATACGTGATCTACCTTAGATTATTCGGATTAGCAGCAGGTACGTTAGTTAGCCTTATAAGGCTAACTAACGAAAATATCACGACTTAACCTAACCAATCGTCAAGGGCGTATAGTTGACCTAACGATTGGTTAGGTTAAGTCATGATATTTTCGTTAGTTAGCCTTATAAGGCTAGTTTCACGGTAGAGCACGTATTGGAATATGGTAGATCACAGTTTCGCGGTAGAGCACATATTGGAAGAGCACCGTTGTTGTTGTCGCGGCATATTAGTTTTAGTTGTTGTTGTTGTCGCGGCATATTAGTTTTAGTTGTTGTTGTTGTCGCGGCATTTTAGTTTGTTGTTGTTGTCGCGGCATTTTAGTTTGTTGTTGTCGCGGCATTTTAGTTTGTTTTGTCGCGGCATTTAGTTTGTTGTTGTCGCGGCATTTTAGTTTGTTGTTGTTGTCGCGGCATTTTAGTTTGTTGTTGTTGTCGCGGCATTTTAGTTTGTTGTTGTTGTCGCGGCATTTTAGTTTGTTGTTGTTGTCGCGGCATTTTAGTTTGTTGTTGTTGTCGCGGCATTTTAGTTTGTTGTTGTTGTTGTCGCGGCATTTTAGTTTGTTGTTGTTGTCGCGGCATTTTAGTTTGTTGTTGTTGTCGCGGCATTTTAGTTTGTTGTTGTCGCGGCATTTTAGTTTGTTGTTGTCGCGGCATTTTAGTTTGTTGTTCGCGGCATTTTAGTTTGTTGTTGTCGCGGCATTTTAGTTTGTTGTTGTCGCGGCATTTTAGTTTGTTGTTGTCGCGGAATTTTAGTTTGTTGTTGTCGCGGCATTTTAGTTTGTTGTTGTCGCGGCATTTTAGTTTGTTGTTGTTGCGGCATTTTAGTTTGTTGTTGTCGCGGCATTTTAGTTTGCTGTTGTCGCGGCATTTTAGTTTGTTGTTGTCGCGGCATTTTAGTTTGTTGTTGTCGCGGCATTTTAGTTTTAGTTGTTGTTGTCGCGGCATTTTAGTTGTTGTTGTTGTTGTCGCGGCATTTAGTTGTTGTTGTTGTTGTCGCGGCATTTTAGTTGTTGTTGTTGTCGCGGCATTTTAGTTGTTGTTGTTGTCGCGGCATTTTAGTTGTTGTTTGTTGTCGCGGCATTTTAGTTGTTGTTGTTGTGTCGCGGCATTTAGTTGTTGTTGTTGTTGTTGTCGCGGCATTTTAGGTTTAGGTGTTGTCGCGGTATTTTAGGTTTAGTTGTTGTTGTTGTCGCGGTATTTTAGTTTTAGTTGTTGTTGTTGTCGCGGCATTTTAGTTTTAGTTGTTGTTGTTGTCGCGGCATTTTAGTTTTAGTTGTTGTTGTTGTCGCGGCATTTTAGTTTTAGTTATTGTTGTTGTCGCGGCATTTTAGTTTTAGTCGTTGTTGTTGTCGCGGCGTTTTAGTTTTAGTCGTTGTTGTTGTCGCGGCGTTTTAGTTTTAGTTGTTGTTGTTGTGCGGCGTTTTAGTTTTAGTTGTTGTTGTTGTCGCGGCATTTTAGTTTGTTGTTGTTGTTGTCGCGGCATTTTAGTTTGTTGTTGTTGTTGTCGCGGCGTTTTAGTTGTTGGTGTTGTCGCGGCATTTTAGTTGTTGTTGTTGTCGCGACATTTTATTTTAGGTCGCTAAACCGTATAATTACCCAAAATATAAAGTCCTTTTGGTAAAGATTCGGTAGAACACATCCACCCAAATTAGTGACGAAAATAGATTTTTCTGGTGTATTTCATGCTGTTTAAATTGAATCTTATCTTCATTTTTGGCGTAAATGCACCGTTATGGAGATAACCCCCCACCGGGGCTTTGAAGAAGAGGGAAATTGTGGGCTAAAAAGGCCAGAATCAATTGAAACATCATGAAGTACACTAGAAAAACCTATTTTCGTCAGTAATATTCACGGCAAAAGTAACCGAACCTAACCTGGTATTACTTACCTTTCCGTCTCCCGACAATGATCCAACCTTCCCTTTCCGGGTATAATCGTTTATGGCGTTGGATACAACAAAGGTTAATTGAATGAAGGTAAGTAGTACCCCTAATCTAACCTACTGTAGGCCTAGATGACGTCCCACTCGGACTGGGCGCTTCCACCACAGAGAGCTATTCTAAAGCTACTGTTGAATTCAAATTTCAGCCGCCGGGCTTGCGCGAGAGAATCACGTGACAATGGGGCAGCCGCTGATTGGCTAATGATAATAACATTACTATGATACGTCACGGGACGAGACTGACTAGTGAATAATGGCGCCAAAATTTAATAATTTCGAAAATAAATATCTCGATAAATAGGAATTTCCGCCAAAATTAGTATAGAATAAAGTATTCTTGTTTTTTTCGCTCCATCTCGCTGTATAAATATCAATATCGCGTTTGCTGGATGTGTTGTACCGAATCTTAACCGTCCTTTTTTTTTTGAACCCTTGATGAAATAAACGAATCACCAAAATTTGGTGTCTCTGAAACATATGTGTATCTAGGGATTTCATGAAATCCCTAAAATGTTCAGGATTTCATGTAAGGTTAAGTCGTGATATTTTCACTAAATCTACTGGAAAATTATTAAATGCCTGGTTAATTGAATGCCCGGTTAAGTCAACTGTACACCCTTGACGATTAGTTAGGTTAAGTCGTGATATTTTCGTTAAAACTAATGAAAGTATCACGACTTAACCCTACATGAAATCCCTAGTTACGAAAGTAATGCCTCTTATTTTTCAGTTTATATTTACTTTATTTATATATACACACATTTGTAACAGTGACACATTGCGTTTTCTTTGTAAAAACCTTGAAGAGTTGATGCACTTAAAGGTAAGAATAGTTTAAGTCGGAGGTTTACACAGTTTCGCTCGTGAAAGAGGACGTTTCAAAAGAGTAGCTTTGGGTATCGATCCGCATACTAAGTTTCTTAAAATTTTGCTTTTCAATTCAGGTAATAAGAAAAAGTTGTTTATTTTTTAAAGTTCACGTTCTTTATAGAAATTAGACTTGATTCCACATTTTACACAAATTACGACATTTAACCATTCTTTTAATATTGTGAATAAACTATGATTTCACTGATTTTGCGCAAGTTCTATTGTTCCGCGGAATGGACACACAGTAGAGTCGGCTTGAGAGACAGACCTGGAACCCTTAATTTAAGTTACCTTATTACACTAATCAGGAGCCACTTTCTCGGGCCCGGTACATAATCACATGTCGGGTCCCTTGACTTTGATTCTTGACCCCTGGTTTCGGGCAGGTCATTCATACGTATTTTTGCGTATTTTTATTGAAATAAATGCATTACATCCAGATCAGATCGGAAGTAATAGACGCATCATTGACCAAAAAGCTTGGAAAAGTTTAACATTTTCTTAATTGTGCCCTGCCGAGCCCCTTGGCTGTTCGGGCCCCAGTAAACTTTTCCCTTTTTACCTCCATGCTTAGGCCTTGACACTCATTGAAGAGTATATGCTAATGCGCTTCAAAACGACCAAATAATTAAATAATTTTATAATGTCGTTAAGAATAAACCATGTAGCCATTTTTCATTATTTGGCCTATTACTCGTACTTTTCCTAACAGCCTCGTTCATAAATATCGATCACACGTTTATGTATTCCTTTCTAAAAGCATCATCCAACCGACCCACTTGGTTTTCCTTCAACAAAAAAATTAAACCTTATTTACGATTGGAGGTTTTTGACTTTAAACAAAATTTATCACTTAAAGTTAAAATGCTCACCCAGCCAGGTAGTTTACTGGTCTATAAACACAGAGTGCAGTAGCTGTTCTGTTAGAAATGGTTGGGTAGTAGGTTCCTTCGTTTTACGCCCTTTCTCCAACACGGTACCCTAAAATGGATGGTAACGCTACCAACCAGGGAAAAAAGATGCCCATTAGAGGGAAGTAGAGCTGCCAACCGACCAAGATTGCCCTGGACAGTTCAGGAATGGCCCAAGAAACATTTTAACTCTGTCCTGGACGCCCAATGTCTTGGATTTTATATATTATTGGGACTAGAAATATATTTTCGCCTTTAATAATATTAAGGGCGAAAATATATTTCCAATCCTATTAAAATTTAATACTCGTATATGAGTATCATTTGTGTTGTCAGTTCCTCTACCTAATGCTTAACCGCCAAAGGGTATTTAGTGGAGATGGTGTGAAGTGTTGAAACAAAATGAGTGATGAATTAGCGAAATCAGAGCCGCAAGTGCGTCTTAACTTTCATATTAGGGGCCGTTCAAAAATTACGTAACCCTAGTTTTACTAAAACTTGACACCCCAACCCCCTTATATTAAACATTCCGTAACGCTAGACCAGACACCCGCTATTAGGGGTTACATAACATCTTAGTGGGTGTCTGGTCTAGCGTTACAGCGTTACCTGTAGGGACTTTTATAATTATGCTTTGAACAACCAAAGACTCGTTCAGTCTTCTAGGAGCGTCAGCAAATACGGTTTTAAAAACATTTGCGCAGAATTACAATAGGCTTCCGCTTTTTTAACGCGTGAAATGTAAATACGGCTATTGCCATTTATTTATTTTTGTCCAGGAATTCTAACTCGCAAAGTTGGCAACTCTTGATAGAAGTCATTATGGTCGAGCCAAATTCTCTGGAACCATACCGAAACATAGGCCTACCCTCCACGCCAATTGCTGTTGGCTAGTTCATATATTTTTAGAACACGACTTCAGTTCGGTTTTTTATATTATAAATATTTACTAAACTGGATTTATTTGCCACCCTAGGCAGTCATCTTTGTTTATATATGTATATACGCGAGTGATATATTTACAGTCTCGGGAAGAAAGTTTGTTTACAAATAAAAGTTCTTTTTAAAAAGCATAAAAAAATTACTGATTGGTAAGATTCTGGTTTTCTTTGGATTTTTTTCTCGTTTATTGACACTAATAAAATTTCAAAAGCAAAACCCACTCATTAGCGATTAGCGATTAGTATTTGTTGACTGTTAGAATTTTGTTTCTAGGCGAACTTTATTCCAAAACTACAAATAAACGGTACCCTATAAAAGACGTCTGCAATTAGAACAAAACAGTAATCTGAAAGGCCGCAGCAGTTGTAGGTTTAAAAGGTAGGTGTAGTAGAATGGACTTTGTCAAAGAAATATAATTTAGCAACTTACACGGTTTTTTTTAGCGTTTTTTTCTAAACTGAACACCACAGTTGAAATAATTTTCCAGTTGATCGTAAATAAAAGGGAGCGGCAAAGCGATTGATTTGAGGGTTTGGAATTTTTTTCTGTATCCGTCAAACCCTACTTATATCTAGTCAGACTGCGCTGGCCCAAACTTTCATACTTTTATAAATCGAGAAAACGCAGTCAATCAATAAATTTGCAAAATACGACCATTAAAATTTTGGTCTTCACGTTCAAAGCTAGCGAGTCTAAATTTGTGGAGTTGCATTTAAAATCTAAGTGGCTCGTGAACTTAAAGCAAATGTTCAGATTTCACTAGCTTAAAAACTTCCGTTCAAAATCTTTGATAGGCTTCGTATCAGTGTTCAAAAGAAACTTAATATAAAGGATATTAACATTTTTCAGTAGTTGTAGTCAGGAAGAGAGTGCATAAGCAAATTTAAATATTTGGCATAGATTGTGGAATATATACACTTCTAATTTTTACCTTTAATTGAAGGCATTATTGATGAAAAACTTGTAGTCAAGTTTGCCGAAAATCGAAGCTGGTGATGTTTTATATTTTTTTCTCTTGCATTTGTGAACGTTTTCTGAGGCGCATTTTTTTATTTATTTTTTTTGTGACGCTCAACATTTTGAACATGCCATTCTAATTTTTACATTTAATAAAAGTAAGATTACATTTTGGGTCATTGTATGTGGTGTGTGGGAAGAGGAGGGTGAAACTATCTCTCTCACTCAGTCGATCGGCTCTTAACCTATTTTGATAGTTTTCCGAGTTTTAGTTATTAATAATAATTAATAATAAGTAGGCAAACTTTATTCAGGAAGTTATTTGATGATGATAATGTAGCAGTAGCTTGTTATTCTTGTTGTGCGTAGCTATTCGCTTTTGTCATTTGATTTGTCATTTGTATTGAAAATGTTAGTTTATTTATTCGTGTATTCATAAAAAATAGGTTGTTAAAACAACCAAAATAGATGGTTTACAACTTCACAGTTTATGGGAATTCTAATTCAACACGAGCAGTGATTGCTCTAACCATGTGTACTTATTTTTCTGGTAGTGAACTTACGGGAGTCAGCTGAAATATACCATATATACTGCGTATATACAGGGTGCCCCATAAGTCGGGTCTAGCGGGAACATTTATTTTAAATTAAATTTACAAAAGTAATGCATTAGAACTAAAACAAATGTTCCGAATGATGTCTTGTTTTGGGCCCTTTTTATTGTTGCAAGTAGAATAACGCGCAATGGCTAATATGGAAGCGAGTTTACATTCCTCAGGAAAAGGCGGAGGCCTTCCATATTAGCCATTGCGTGTTATTCTCTCAACAAAAAAAAAAGTCTCGAAGCAACTCACCAATTTGAACATTTGTTTTAGTTCTAATGTATTACTTTTGTAAATTTAATTTAAAATAAATTTTCCCGTGAGACCCGACGACTTACGGGACACCCTGTATATAGCATCAATAACTTTATTTAAACGTGCTCTGATATTTTGAACGTGTCGTGCTAACATATCTTCCGCAATTCCATTTGTTACACCCGTGATTTCATTCTCTAGCTGATCAACTGTCTTTGCATTATTCTTGTAGACTTTGCCCTTTAAATAATCCCACAAAAAAATAATAATCGCGAGGATTAAAATCGCGGGAGTATAACCAAATGTTGCACTTTATTACTTCAGCTCGAATTGTTCAAAATTTCAGAACACATTTAGATCAAATCAATGAGAACAATGGTGATCATATCGAAATTTTTTTGTAATTTACATGCAGAATTAGTTACTCCTTTCTTGAACTATATATATACACATTATACTGTAGATATATATCTATATATACGAGGGTGGGCTGAAAAGTAATGCCTCCACTCAAATAAATTTTAAGCGGGTTGAAGGATTTTATCGAAACAAAAGTAGATATGTACCTTTGAGTTTATTCTTCAAAACGATACATTTACTTTAAAATCACCCTCTACCTCGATACATTTACGCCAACGATAAATGAGTTTTTAAAATCCATCCCGGTAAAACTCGAAGCTCTGACTACGAAACCAAGTTTTCATAGCAGCCTTAACTTCTTCGTCAGACTCGTAGCGATTTCCACGGAGATGTTCTTCAGTTTAGGAAAGAGGTGAAAATCGCATGGTGCTAAATCGGGGCTATATGGTGGATGCGACAAGACTGTGAATTGCGGATCCTCAATTGCTTCTCGCGTTTGAACACTGGTGTGAGGCCGTACGTTGTCATGGTGAAAATGACTGTGTTTTTGTGGGTGCGAACCCTCCAGATCCGTTTTTTCAACTTCTTCAGAGTTTCAAATATAACGTGCGGAGTTGATTGCCGTTCCTCTTTCCGAAAAGTCTTCGAGAACATCATTGATATCCAGTGTTGGGAGTAACGGCATTACTAGTAACGCCGTTACGTAACGATGTTACTTTTTTAGTAGCGGTAACGCCGTTACTTTTGAGATGTAACGAAAATGGTAACGGCACTACTTTTTAGAGCGATTTCAATCGTTACTCGCTACTCGTTACTTTCAAACTGATCACTTGACTTGTATCATTTATTAGCTGTTAATTAGCTGTTAGTTCCTCCAAACGAGGACTATCAGATGCCAATTTTGAAAAACTAGTGCTCCTGAAATCGAACACCACACACCTAAAAAATCTAGAAGATTAGTTTTTTTGGACAGGCCATTTTTTTATTTGAGTTTTTTATTTCTTGTCATATAGAGTATAATTTGGTATTATTAAGGCTTTTCTACTCTCTAGTCTTTTCTTAAAAGTAATGGTAGCGGTAACGCGTTACTTTTTCATAAAAGTAACGTGGTAACGACGTTACTTTTTTATCAATGTAACGGTAGCGGTAACGCCGTTACTTATAGAAAGTAACGTGCCTACCTCTGTTGATAGCCAAAAAAACAGTCATCATCACTTTTCCAGCCAATTTTTGAGCTTTGAATTTTTGTGTCGATATTCCATGGATCGGCGTTTATTTTCAGGGTCATAATGCTGGACCCACGTCTCGTCTCCCGTCACACTGCTGTGCAGAAATTCATCTTCATTTTCGAAGGGCTGCAGATTTTCTTGGCAAATGCGTAGTTTCTCAGTTTTCGTCTCGGCAGTGAGCATGCGAGGCACCCATCTGGCGCAAACCTTTCGGTAACCGAGAATACTGATAATGTGTGTCGCTCGCTCTTTGGAGATATCGAGCATTGCAGCAACTTCATTTTGTTTAATGCGACGATTTTCACGAATCAGTTCGTCAACGTATTTCCGATGAGACTCGTCGGTTGCCGTTACAGGCCTTCCACTTCGCGGTTTGTCTCGCAAATTTTCTTGACCTGCTTATCCTTCTTTACACTGCCTCGCCCAACGTCGAACGATACTCGCATCAACACACTGTTTGCCGTATACAGCTTGCATTCGCCGATGAATGTCTATGGGAGCAACACTTTCCGCGGTCAAAAATTCAATTACGGCACGTTGCTTGAAGCGAACGTCTTTACTCCTTTCCATGTAATCGATACTGAACAAACGTGTGGAATGAGTGTAGGCTATAACATAAAACCGCTTATATCTGGTTACCTCTACACAATCTGGAATGGGATGGGGGATATCAAGTTCCAACACAAAACCGGTTTTATCTGGCTACCTGTACACAATCCAGAATTATTTAAGTGGAGTCATTACTTTTCAGCCCGTGTGAAGAGAGACCAACGCACGAAACAACATAAGGTAAGGTGTGTATGTGTATATATATATATATATATATATATATATACACCTTGTGATGGTTTCGAATGACGGTTCAGAGTCGATCCGTTATAATATATATATATATGGGAATGAAATCAGAATGGTCCCTTCCATGCATGGTCTGTGTGTATCATATATACACACACAC